>OX578138.1:85489497-85666997 GCA_951213105.1 Amaurobius ferox
GTTCTATCGTGTGAAAAGTCCAGACCACACGACTAACCCGAAGGCTTACAGTAGCTATTTGTGTGGCCGGAAGTTCTATCGTGTGGGATATTCAACTTGATGGAACTTCCGGCCACACAAATAGCTACTGTAAGTTCTATCGTGTGTGATATTCAACTTGAAAGTGGAAATGTGCTGTCCAGAATTATGCTCAGGATAGAACATCGTACTAGTATTCTAGGAAATTTATCTAGGAACAATAGTCATAGGAAATCGATTCTAGGAACAATCGTCCGTTGTTCTGTTCCTGTACCGCATATATTTTACTCTCTTGAAATGTAAATGAATTTTATATCAAATAAATTATATAATTAATGTATATAGCAGTTAAATAAGCAGTTCAATAGCAGTTAAATGTATGCAATGTCCCCGAAGAATGATAGTACTATTAGTACAGGACACTATCACTTACCTGTATTGACGATATATAACAGATCTTGAAAGGTAGAGCTATTCATGTATCAATTTTAGTGTATTAGTATTGTCGAGTCGAGTCATGATAGAAACGATATCGTTTGGTTTTACCCTTAAATAACACGGTTGAGACATACACCACTTTATTTTGGTCGAATATAATCTTTTACATATCATTTTAATTCCGTGAAACATTGCCTCAGAACAAAAGTGGAGTAAATATATCGTCGGAATGTATTGCTTTATATGTAGAGAAGAAAAAGAGATTGAATTTCCTGTTCACAGTGAACTGAACCTCACAGCTGAATAGTTTCGTGTATCATTATATCATTGAAACAGATCGAAAAGCAATATAGTTTGATGTTGATTTATGTTAAACAAAAATGTGGATTCATCTTTTGGTTTTATAGACGTTTTCTGGTAATGGAATTTTTGTTCTAAGGTAAAATCAAGCAATATTTCAATGGAGAAGTGATTTTGCTTCAGTAAGTAATTTGCAACGGGAATAGAACATTAATATGCTGGCATAATTCATAATTATTAATTTATTTTCAGCTTATTGCTTTAACTTGTTTTTAAAGTCCTTCAAACGAGGAGTAAAAAAAGAAGTTATTATAACTTAAAATAACTGTTTAAAAATGTATTTTAAATTTGATATTTGTATTATAAATTTTCAATATCTGTTTTCTCTTTTTAACACTTTACAACAAAGTTGAAAAGTGTTTATGTCTTTCTGCCTGTCTGTCTGTCTGTCTGTCCGTTAGCACGATAACTGCCGTAAAAAGGACTTAATCAAAATGAAATTTTAGTATGTTGTTCAGACGGTCTGTAGAACCTATGGGAATATAAATGAATAATATCACCCAATTAGTTTTGGATTGAACCCGGGTCGAAAAAATGAAATACATTGAGCCCTATGGGACCTAATTTTTCAAACATTTTTTAAGCGGATTTAAAATTCACAAATTGCTTCAAAAATTTTAGGTAATATTCAAATTATTCCATAAAATATATAAAAAAAAATTCAGCGAAATATATTCGGTAGTTTCTTAAATAAAAATTAAAATAATTACACCTCTTATATGAAACGATCACGTGACCAAGATATGAAACGATCACATGACCCACTTCAAAATGATATATGGCATCCATCTTGTTTCAAAATCGTGATTTTTTTTAGTTCTTTTTAAATTCATATTGAGTGTTGTATCCGTCCTAAAACTACTTTATTTTTGCTTAAAATCTGTGCATCTACATACTGAAACAACGAAATGACAATATATTTGAGTTTAAATGCTCATCTAAATTTGATTATTTCTACAACTAAGCCTATTTTTCACCTGTGTAAAATGTAAACGGCAAAATATATAGAATGAGTTGTATTAGAATTCCTGTATTTTTTTAACACAAAATAATTTAGTCCATGGAGTCTACATGGCTGATATGAATGAAATGTTAATTGATTTCATAAAGAGAAGGACGATTTTTTTCGATGAAGTTTTAAGCATGGAGTTTAATTTTTTGTAGCTCCATGGTCTTAAACAAAATGTTTAAATAAAATAAATTATTATAGTATTGTGATGAATGAAATGAATTGGAGAAAGAAAGTTATGAATGAAATCCTGTTTTTATAGAGAGATCCAGGCGTGTTATTTTTTCTATGGCGTCATTTGAATTAATTTCTGTTGTTTTCGATGAAGTTTTCAAATATAATAAATTATCGTAGTATTATGATAATTCTAAAACTATTACCGAGGAATGTATAACATTTTAGAGATGTTTAGACCAGGCAATTTATATTTCAATGCCGTCATTTGAATGAAGTTCATTTTTTTCGATGACGGTTTAAGTTTTCAAATATAATAAATTAATGCAGTATTGTGATAAGTTTCAAAATATTACCGAGGAATGTATTGCATTTTAGACTTGTTTAAATAAAATTGCATTGAAGTTGGAAAGTGTTTCATAGTCAATGCTTTAAGCATGATTGATCTTTCTTGTTCTTATATTCATTTAAAAAGAATTAAATCTGAGAATGAAACAAATATTGGACAAACATGTGTGTTCCTACTGACACTCAAATTTCATTAAAACAAATTATCAGACAGTATTGATTTACATTACTGTACTACCGCCTTGAAGTTAGCCCAAGGTCCCAGATAAGTATTAGTCGTAGCGTGTTCCAAGATAAACTTTTATTTATAACTAGTATTAAGACCTAATTTCAAGGATGTTATGTGTTATCAGTCGTAAGATATTCAAAATATATATTATCCTTTGTAACATTTTAGATGAACAATATTTGAGAAATAAACATGTTAGTTTGTTGTCAAACGTTACGGATATTAACTGGTTTTATTGTTATACTAACAATATTAACAGGAATTAAACTTATTACTTTCCTTATATACATATAAAGTATGAGGAAAGTATTGTGCCGGGGTCGAAAATTCGAATTCGAGTTTTCGACGGGAGAGCACATTTCAAGCATCCCTGAACACGAATCAGACGTTTTTGAGGTGATGTGAGTAAAAGTGTGTGAAAGTGTGTGTGTGTGTGTGTGTGTGTGTGTGGAGACGATAACTCACGGACAAATGGAGGGATTCGAACGAAATTTGGTACAAAAATTATAATCCGTGAATACTGGAAGCCTATTGTTTTTATACGTAATCGAAAGTTCAGAACCCCCCTAAATTTTCGATTGAAATTTTGAAAAAAACATCAAAACATTTATTAAAGTTGCGCAAATAAACAGTTATGTAATTTTTCCTTAGAAAACGATTGACATAAACTTTAGAACTCTAGCATGAACCGTTCTTGAGATATTGCACATTTTTCATATAAATTTATCAAAAAATCCCATAAATTAAAAAAAATATTAGCTGTTGAGAAACATGTTCACTTTTCATATGTAATATCATGTGATAAATTTGGTTACGTCATTTTCGTAGATCTAGCTTGTTCCATTCATGAGAAAAGATACTTTGAGTAATACTTTTGTATTTGAACGTCAATAGTAATTTATCTGCTATAAGAATAACTTAGTTCTCCATTCATAACGTTTGACGAGATTTTGGCGACGGATTTGGCGGAATGTCGCCAACTTGACGACTTTTTTAAATGTTGCCAAATTAGCCAAAATCTCACCAAATGGATAAAAATGACACTAAATCAATGAAAATGACGACTAATTGAATAAAATTTAATATCTTATAAAGAATATAAGTATCTACTACAAGAATAACCTATTTCTTTTTTTCTGGAAAGTAGTAAAATCATTGTATTATATAAGGAAAGTCATGTAGTGCCCATATCAGATTTTTTTTTAATATTAAAAGATATTTTTATTAAAAGAAATTATTTCCGGATCAATTTCTCAAATTCTTTAGGTGGGATGTTAATGTGAGACTGCACATCTTCAATATTGAAGAGACTATTTCAAAGCATTAATTAAATCCTAAATTTTTAATAAACCGAAACTTTATTAGCACTTTTCTATATTCTATAGATGCAGTCATCTATCCATGAAAAAAATGATGCAGTCATCTATCCATATGGAAAGTAGTAAAATCATTGTATTATATAAGGAAAGTCATGTAGTGCCCATATCAGATTTTTTTTTAATATTAAAAGATATTTTTATTAAAAGAAATTATTTCCGGATCAATTTCTCAAATTCTTTAGGTGGGATGTTAATGTGAGACTGCACATCTTCAATATTGAAGAGACTATTTCAAAGCATTAATTAAATCCTAAATTTTTAATAAACCGAAACTTTATTAGCACTTTTCTATATTCTATAGATGCAGTCATCTATCCATGATTTAGAAGCAAAACCAATTTTATTCGCAATACTTTTCCTGTTGATGTTTCAAACTGAATCGCTATCATCTGTGGAATTAAATGGAAATCAAAGCGAGACGTGTTTTTTTTAAAGGACGGTTGCTTAAAGAACCGTATTAAACATACGGTTTTGAAACATCAGTTTGTCCTGTAATCATAGACTAAATAAGAATTTTAATGAATAGGAATGAAAAATAGGAATACTAAAAAGAATTTCAAATATGGAATCTAATAGGAATTTCAAATATGAGTACTAATAGAAATTTTAAATATGAGTATAGAAATTTTAAATATGAGTATATAAATAGAAATTTTAAATATGAGTATATAAATAGAAATTTTAAAAATGAGTATATAAATAGAAATTTTAAATATGAGTATATAAACAGAAATTTTAAATATGAGTATATAAATAGAAATTTTAAATATGAGTATATAAATAGAAATTTTAAATATGAGTATATAAATAGAAATTTTAAATATGAGTATATAAATTGAAATTTTACATATGAGTATATAAATAGAAATTTTAAATATGAGCATATAAATAGAAATTTTAAATATGAGTATATAAATAGAAATTTTAAATTTGAGCATATAAATAGAAATTTTAAATATGAGTACTAATAGGAATTTCAAAGATGGGTACTAATAGGAATTTTAAATATGAGTATTAATAGGAATTCTAAATATGAGTAGAATTTTCAAATATGATTACTAATAGAAATTTGAAATAAGAATGCTAATAAGTTTCAAAAAGGAATACTAAAAGGATGAATACTCAGAGGAGAACTGCTATTTGAAGTTTCAAAGGGGAATACTTATAAGAATTTCAATAAAAGTATAATAAAGCAAGAGTTGTAATAAAATAACTAAAGCAAAATAATTTTTATAAATTGAAGAATATTTTATCGATGAGTTAATCGGCAATTCAGTTAGCTGGATAGACAGTATAATCCGGCTAAATGAACTTTGCATTCATTTAACCGGATTTTTAAAAAATTTGGCTGTGGAACAAAGCTAGTGCACTATTATTTTCTGTCAAGGGACATGAAAAATCAACTTCAGTATATTTGCCAAAATGTGTGTATCTTTCTTTTTAAAATACTTTAATTTATTTTATAAAATGAAGAATATTTGGAGTTAATTGACAATTCAGTTAGCCGGATAGACTGTGTAATCCGACTAACTCTGTCAAGGGAGTTTAAAAATATCAACTTCAGTATATTTGTGAAAAAGTGTGTATAAAAAATATTTTAATATATTAAAATAAAAAAATATATTGAAATTCTGTGGCTGTTTTTAAAATATTTTAATTTATTAAGAGCCACAGGAAAACTTATTATACTATACACGTATTTTATTTTTTGAATAACGAATTTAAAATTTGATATTTTCTCTTTTATATTCAGTTTAGACCGTGTCTCGTTAGGAAATAGGTTTACAAGTCTATATTACGATGCATTCCCTGGATTTACTGGCGTGTTCGAAGGATACACGTGTGAGTTCAAATAAAAAAAAAAAAGTATCATGTTCAGTAAAACAGCAAATAAATGCTCAACTTATCCATAAACAACAAGATTGTACTCAAAGCACTGACTTATTCACATTTTACTTTTACTCGAATCAAGTTGCATTGTTCTCTCTGAAAAGTGAGTCTTTCTATAACCTCCGTGGAAATTTCTCGAAAAACCTAACTCTTGAATTTTTATTCTTTCTTTATTTCAAACCAGACCGCCCGACCTACTCTTAGGTATAAGGTATCTGCATGGACAGTGCCACCCAATGTAAACAGTAACTCAGTGGGGATAACATCCACATGGATCATACCCTTCTTCCCCCCGCCACCAACCTCTCCATAGATATCGTAAATAGAGAGTTTTCCTATCTTTCATAATACGAAATCCGGGGGTAGCATTTCACTCTGAACTCTCACTTTGACCTTATGATTCTGATTAGAAAGTGTCAAAAATCTTTTCTGATTGGCTAATTTTTACTTTCCCTATACATTACCATGTATTGCAGGGAAAGTATTGGAATCATGCCAAAAATCGCAACTGGAGTTTTTGCGGATCTACAAGTTTCGAGACCTCTAGAATACGAAAAAACTATTTTTAGCGTGACGTCTGTGTGTCTGTCTGTCTGTGCAGATTTTGTATGCACTCTAACTAAAAAACTAATTGACCGAATTTCATAAAATTTGGTAGGTAAGACACTTGTGGGCGAATCTGGTGCTGATTAGTTTTGAGTACGATTTGTGATAAAAGAATCCGCTTATTTTTGCGAAGTAGTCCGCAAAAGCTTGTATCCACTCTAGCTGAAAAACTAATGGACCGAATTTCACAAAATTCGGTATTTAAGTCTCTTGTGGGTCACCCTGGTGCTGATTAGGTTTTGGTACGATTCGGAAAAAATAACCTGCCTTTTTTTTTTTTTTTGCAAAATAGTCCGCAAAAATCGTCAAAATCTAAAATAAAAAACTACGCATGCTCAAATATATCCATTATATGCTTGTTTTATACTTAAATTTTAACAAAGAAAAGATTATGCCAATCCCGTTACATTAGGACTAGCCGTCCTCGAGATATTTTAGTATTTTCTCTACGCCATCTTTGAAAATAAGTCCAGTTAGCAAATGAGAACGAAAATTGAATTAAAAGTGAATTAAATTTAATTAAAATAAAGATAACGTGGGTATGTCTGCAGGGAAAGTCATGTGTTACCCACATCATATATATATTTTTTTTTTACATTCTGCTCTTCAACTGTTAATCACTTTATGTCCAGGCTAAGGGGATTTGAATGACGACAACCCATGAGGATCATAAGTGCTGATACCCTTTCCATATTACTTCGCGGTTGTAGAGGGGTCATCTAAAAAGAAAAACCTACCGTTTAGGTCCAAGCCACCTAAGAATGATCTTTTTGCCGTTTTGGAAGAAAGTTTCAACCATCTTTTATATGGGATATATACGAACCTCTCAGAAGGACTTTCGGACGGCGTAAGGACAGTTTGAGCAAAGCCGGGAATCGAAATCGAGTCTTCCGAGTGCAATCTCCGTGTCTTAATCACAAGTATATCCCGCCCCGTGGACAAGGCATGGGATTGAATTTCTAGTCGAATCACTTCGTTTCTAGAATATTTAAAAAATTGTTAAGTTGCTGAAATTTTGCCAGATTTTTCGCATGGTTGTCAAATTTGTCGCCAAAGTCAAGTGATATCAGTTGTTAACTGTAAATGTTACTTTTTTCAGCTAGGCTATTCTAAACATAGGGAAAGCTATATGAGGTATTTGTGACAGTATTTAATGACTCAGACTTTTAAATATCTTTAAAATAAAAATGTCTTTGCAATATGTTGATTTAGTTGTACAATTAAAAGAAAGACTGAATTCCTTGATCGTAGTGAAACAATTCGTGCCTAAATTGTTCGATTTATAAATATGCATCCTTGAAAAAGTGAATGTACTGTTATGTTAATTTATGTTAAGCAGGTTCACATTCTTGTGTTTGCTATGGGAAGGAATTGGGAGTTTTATTTTAAAGTTTAAAAGCTATTGATAGTTTGATGTCGAACTAAAATGTTTTACTTTGAGCAGTAAAGGGTGGTATATATAAGAGAATAGGAAACTTTTGTGCTTATAAGGTTAAATTGAGAGTTTTTGAGAAACAGTATACAAATGTTACAGAATTGATGTTAAAATTGTATGCATATTTTTGGACATTTTTACAACTTTTTATTTAATTTGATCTGGTGTTTGTCGGTGTGATTCAAATCTCTGAGGGTCTAACTAAGCAAGTTCTATTCATCATAGTGACATGACATTTGGCATATCGAATTTTGTGGTACAGTTTAATTCGGTGGATTTTAAACCTAATCTGATCAGACCGTCCGGAGACACCATAGTCCACCACCTCTTTTTATGGAGAATGACTACAGGAGCAGCTAGTCCAAATTTCATATGTCGTTGTCTTTAGTGTTATAGGAATGAAGCTATTATGAGCTATCCGTACATGCACTAGAAACCTGACACTTTTTTCGGGAGCTCAGCTACCCTATAAACGTTCTCCTTCTCTCTTCAATTGCGCTATTTCTTTAATTCTTCTTTTTAATAGTAATTCAGTCGATGCCCATCATCCAAGGTAATGCAGACCACGCCAACGAGCTATAAGCTCAACCAATCAACTACCAGCATCTGTGGAATGGAATGCTCATACATAGCATTGCAAAGAACAACAATACTATTCGATGTGGGGATGCGGGTGTTCTCCCTCAGGTGCTTCGAAATGCAAACGCCTTGGATTATTGGATATTGTAATTTTTTATTTTAAACCTTACCGACCAAACCTGTCTGCCCGTTATAGGGCTGTACTCGTGGTTTGGAAATAATTTGAGAACTGGAGTAGCTAGAAAGTCCGCGTTGGTATGTCATGTTTTTTCATACATTTAAGTTGCATACATTTTAATACATATATTTCCTACATTTAAGTTGTATACAAATAATATTTATAGCTTTAGAAAACTATGATATTTTCTTTTACCTGTTCACTGTCATCTTTACATATTCAGATCCTAAATTAAATGATGGAGGGGGGGGGGGGGGCTCAAAAACCACGTAAGCATAAACAGAAAAAAAAAGAGGATCCAGAAAAGAAAAATCCAAAACATATATTTATTTTTCGCACTGATACCAACGCGTTATTTATAAATTATTGTATGCCATAAAAAAACTATAAAATTTTTGAGTAAGTGTGCCAAATATTATTTTTTTAACCACGTTATAATTTAGCCGACTTGATACTCCGAGAAATATTTTCCGCCAATTTGAATTTGATTGTTATATATATATATATATATATATATATATATATATATACACACACACACACACACACACACACACACAAACACACACACAGGGTGTCCAGAAGGTTCCGGAACGGCGCAATATCTCGAGAAATACACTTCGAATAAAAAAATAAAAAAACACGTATTCAATATTTTTAGAAAAGCTATCCAATGATACCAAAATTGACCCCCTCCTCCCTCCGGGGGGGAGGGGGTGGGGCAACTTTTAAATTTTCAATGGGAACCCCCATTTTTTATTGCAGATTTGGATTCTCCAGAAAAAATTACATACATTTAACCTACGACTTTTGATTTTTGCTCCCACAAACCGCGCTATAATCGAGAAAAACGGAAGTGGGGCACAAACGTTTAAAAGTTACAGAAAAATACACCCTGATCATGAGAAGAAAGGGGACTCATGTTAATCAAGCACCCCGAAGGGAACCAAAAACGACCACGTCCACATCGTTGTTCTTGGGTTGTGCTAAAAGTAGTTTCGAACCTTTTTCTAAACTGAAGTCAACAGTTGTCGCTGAAGTGAACGGTTAGCAGGGGGTGGGGGTCAATTTTAGCATCATTGGATAGTTGTTTTGAAAATATTGAACACGTAATTTTTTATTTTTCTATCTGAAGTGTATTTCCCGAAACAGTCCCATTTTTAAACGTTTGCGCCCCACTTCCGTTTTTCTTCATTATAGCGCCGTTTGTGGGAGCAAAAATCGTAGGTCAAATATATGTAATTTTTTCTGGAGAATTCTAATCTGTAATAAAAAATCTGGGTTCCCATTGAAAATTTCAAAGTTGCCCCATCCCTTCCCCCAGGGGGAGGAGGGGGATCAATTTTGGTATCATTGGATAGTTTTTCTAAAAATATTGAATACGTGTTTTTTTATTTTTTGATCCGAAATGTATTTCTCGAGATTTTGCGCCATTCCTGAACGTTCTGGATACCCTGTATTGGTAGAAACAAAATTGGTAGATAATTTCCAACAGTTATTAAATTTTCAGACAAAGATACCAGTGTTTTTAAAGTGCTAATTAATATTTTCATAATTAATAAAGTTATTAATAAAAATCTGATGTGGGCAGCACATGACTTTCCCTGCAGACTTATATTCACGTTCTCTTTATTTTTATTACATTTAGTTCACTTTTAATTCAATTTTCTTTCTCATTTGATAACTGGACTTCTTTTCAAAGGTGGCGTAGAGAAATACGAAAAAATTAAAATATCTCGAGAACGGCTAGTTCTAGTGTAATGAGGTTGGTCTTATTCTTTTCTTCGTTAAAAATTACGTATAAAACAAGCTTTTAATGGATATATTTGAGCGTACGTACTTTCATATTTTAAATTTTGACGATTTTTGCGGGCCATTTTGCAAAAAAAGGCCGGTTATTTTTTTCCGAATCATACCAAAATCTAATCAGCGCCAGGGTGACCTACAAGCAACTTATCTACCAAATTTTGTGAAATTCGGTCTATTAGATTTTTAGCTAGAGTGGATACAAGTTTTTGAGGGCCATTTCGCAAAAAAAGGCGGGTTCTTTTATACCCAATCGTACCCAAAACTAATCAGCACCAGATTCGCCCACAAGTGACTTACCTACCAAATTTTATGAAAATCGGTCAATTAGGTTTTTAGTTAGAGTGGATACAAAATCTGCACAGACAGACAGACACACACAGACAGACAGACAGACAGACAGACGTCACGCTAAAAATAGTTTTTTCGTATTCTAGAGGTCTCGAAACGTGTAGATCCGTCGAAAACTCGAGTTGTGCTTTTCGGCATGATTCCAATACTTTCCCTATACATTTCCATGTATTGCAGGGAAAGTAAAAAGATAGGAATTACAAATTTCGGGGGTTATCAATATTTAGTTTTTTCATACTTATTTCTCTCAATATTCTCCCCTGAATCGTCACTAAGACTTGATGAAGCCAATTCAAAAACATTGGCTTAACAGCAAAGAAAAATAATTAAAAGAATGTGATTAGGATAAATTAACACATGGTATCAACTTTCTTCATTTTAAATATATTAACTTGCCCCAATCAGCGGCGTCATATTTCAGAGAAATGGTAAAGAAATGCAATAAACAATAAAGAAACTATAGTACCGTTTTTTACCCCAAAAAAGCTTTCAATCTGAAAGAATGTAAAAATGTTCTTGCAAACTGTTCGGAATATATCCAAGAGTGGAACAAAAATACGACCTTGTGATAAAACGACGTACCTGGACTGATATCATTTTGAAATAAAAGGTGTTACAGTTTTATCAGTTAGACCAATGTTATGGAAATAGTCTTATTACCATTCTCATATCTTACTTATTAATTTAGATATACCTTCAACAAAAATATCATAGCATTAACCCATTAAGAGAAACCCATAAAATATCATATTATTAACCCATTCAAATGACATAAATCACGATGAAGGATAACTGCATGCTAATTACACTGCTCACAACTGACATCGCAACACCATGAAGAAATTGATATAACCTTATGAAATTTACGAATATAATTGCAACATGGAGATGTGCAAATGATCAAAACAACATACCTAGAAAATGAAAGTATGAAATTTTATTGGCATTAGATCAATATGGAATAGGCACACCGCAAGCGGCTATGCAGGATTGAATACAACAAGGCATCCCGTCAAAGAGATGGTCAATGGTGTGCTGAGGGATGGCATTCGACACAGCATGCAATTGGGGGCCAACGGCCGTACCGTGCTGAAAACACCGGTTCTCGTTAGATCACCGAAGTCAAGCAGCATCGGGCGCGGTTAGTAACTTGGTGGGTGACCACCTCGGAACGCCGCGTGCTGTTGGCCATCTCGGGTGCGGTATCCCCGTGGTTTGCGCGCTAGATTTGCACGCTGCCACATATGCCGCCGTGTTCATGCGGAGTACGATCACGTTAAACATGTGGGTCCGTAAGTCCTTCCGAGAGGTTGGTGGTAGGGGAAGGAGGGTACGGTCCCTGTGGATGCCTCCCCCACTGGGTTCCGGTCTAAATTGGGTGGCACTTCCCGGCCGTCCATACAGTTACCTTACACCTTTCTGGTAGGTCGGACGGTCTGGGTCATCATCATCAACATCAACAGCATGCAATTGGGCTTGTAACTGAACATGGTTTGCTGGAATTGAAAATTCTCTTAATCGGCGATCCATGATGTCTCAGATATGCTCAATTGGCGACAAATCCGGAGAATAAATATGTTGGGCAAGGCAGGATATCAAAACTTTAGACTATTCATAGTTACCCGTGCAGTATGTGGCCTGGCATTATCCTGTTGAAAAAGCAGTCCAGGTCTGGTTGACAGATATGGCTGTACCACAGGTCTCACAATGTGAGAGACCTATCTATGTCCAGTGATACTGCTAGAAACGTGAACCAAAGGTGTTCGTGCATCAAATGTTATACCACCCAAGCCATAGTACCACTTAGGGGGCTGTGTGGCGGCTGATAGGAAAAGCTTCCTGGTGGCGTTGTTGAAAGTGCCGCCATACTCGTGTATGTCCATCTGACATGCCAAAACAGAATCGTGATTCATCCGCGAACAGAATATTTCGCCATTCTGTCGACCAATTACGTCTCATTTGACACCGCTGGGGGTGACGTAATTGGTGAAGACGTTGAAACGCTAGGTGTTGAAAAAGTCGTCTACCTCGGAGTCTTGTGTCATACAAACAGTTTCGAAATGTTTGCATCGAAACTACGTTACATGTAGTGTGGGATAAATGTCACTGTAACATGGTTGTTGCGGTAAACGGTTCCCGCTCAACGCTTCTCAAAAGCATACGATCTTCACGTGGTGTGGTACACCTGGAAGCTCGTCTACCTGATCTTTGTGTCGTTTCGTTGTCTCTTGCGAACCGTAACACACACCGTTGAACTGTGCTCACATCACGACCCAATAGTTCAGCGATCCTTCAGAGGCTTATTCCACCCTCACGTAAAACAATAATTTGTTACCGTTCCATTGCCAACAACTGAACGTATGCGGTACGTCGACGTACTCCTTGCATAGTGTGGTGATTTTTACAACCAGCTACAATTTAGTTGTGATATTGCTCCTTCTTGACCTGACGCTTTATGCTGCTCGGAAAGGTGTTACGTCATTACGGTGCAACGAAACTGTGATCATTTGCATATCTCGCCTTGTTTCCATTGCCTGATTTACATAAAGCTACACATACAACTTTATGGTGTGGCAATTTCAGTTGTGAGCAGTGTAAATAAAAACATGCAAGATAAATTGTATCTTGCTGTTTCAGGGAATAATAAATGAAATGTTGAATATACTTAGTAGAATACCATTTTATTGAATATACTGCATATTATAGTAGCAGTCAAAATTCGAAACAATTAGAATCCAGTTTACTATCAAATATTTCCCGCCATTTTCTCCGGTAGATGGAATATCACTTAATTGAATGCTCTTATATATTGCAAAAAGTGTTCCAAACTGACGCCGTAATTTGTGATAATAAAATGGCCAACATCATTGAATAAAATATATTTCTGCTTTTTCTTTCTGAAATTCTCTGAGAATATTTCCATGTGTGAAACATTGAATATACTAATATTTTCATAATTCACTTACTCCAAAATACTGCTTGTAAAATGTTATTCTTTTAAGCATTTCTCACCAGCGTAGAGACGCAATGGAAGAAATGTAAACTGGTAGCATTAATTTAAACAGTGCCATTTGATTTGTACATATAATTGCAGTACTTCTAGGTTAATAGCCATTACGTTTTGAAAATTTAGCTACAGAAAAAGAAGCACAAGCTTACTAATGAAAGCTTATGAAAAAAAAAACATGCTGTTCCATCTATATATTCTTAAACTTTTAATTTATTAGAATTTATTCAATCATTCATTGGAATTCATTGAACTTCGTGGCAGTATTTAAATGGGTCGCCAAACAAACGATTTATCCCCTATGCAAATTACATGGGGTAACTAAACATCGTGAGTGATAGATGCTAATTTAGCAAAGAGGATGCTAGAAATTGACTCCAAGGATGTCCTCTGACGATTAAATTTTCTCTGTTTATTTTATCGAATGTAAATGAAGTTACACACAGAACATAAAAATTTATTTTACACTCTTTAAAGTTAAATATTTTCAATTCTCATCTAGGAACATGTTTTTTTTTTTTTATATTTCCCATTCTTTTAGTCTCAAAGATCAAATCCGGTTTTTATGATTCGTTTGTATATGTAATGCATGTGAATATTTTTTGGTTGGACATTCTCCAAAAAGAAAAATCTGATGTGGATAGCACACGATTTGTATCTAAATTCGATATTTTCCAGAGTTCGATATATTCGAGCCCGAACCCTATGTGTTGGGGGGCTCGAGTCCGAGTTAACTCACATTGTGTTAATTTTATATAACTTTGTTATGATTTCACTCAGATTACGTTAAAAGTTATGATTTACTTGGTATTAACAACTTTTTACTGATTCGGATATACAGACCAACCCTGAGCCAACTAACAAGTCCAGCGATCCTGTAGTGGAACAGGATAAATTTTAGGTTCGGAAAAGAAAGAAGGTGCATATTACTTTTGAGTTCACCGACTCTAAGAGGAGCGTGCAGTTTTAAACGATATCGGGTGTGTGACCGATCAGTTAGCAAAGTATGTACCGGCCGAGATGTGTATAATTGAGGAGAAAAATATCTTGACCACGAGACTGCCCTTCTGACGTATACAGACGTCTGCTGGTGAACTGGGTCAGAATCTGCCGTCCGTATTCTATTACTATAAGTATTACAACTTTCGTGTTGTCAGCAAACCCCGAGTTTACCTAAATATTAACTTTCAGCCACGATACGGGCTTGTGCAATTTTTTTATCTATTTGGTGTTTAGTCCTCTTAGGTTTTACAGCCAGCTGGTGTATGAGTTGTGTTGTCAAGAAATGTTTTTGATTGAATTTCTTAGTTTTTGTGTTTCCCTTGGCCGTAATGCTACTTTGAAGTAGAGAAAAAGTTCGTAATTATGTCACTTTATCTTCAAGAATCTAGCCACGGGTTTCATAACTGTTCAGTGTGAAAAAGATATCACCTACCCGAGCCCGAGATATGTTTTTAACTTTCCCACTTGATTTTTACTACTAATTTTCAGAGATTTCCTTTTGTGTACACACAAAACTTGTATAAATAAATACATTTAAGTGCTGAAGCTTAGGATGTATTATGCGACACAGTATACGGCCATACATTCACGCAGTGGTTGGTTTAGCAGCCTCAGAGTGTTGCACCTCATAGAGAATTTATGACACTAGTATAAGCAATACGAAAGTTATAAAAAGTATGAAAACTTCGTTGAAAGCAATGTATAATACAAAATTAATAATAGATTTCAAAGGTAATGAACGGTTTTCTTCGCCAGTGAAAACAACAAGCTCAACCTTCACTTGTTAGAGCAGGATCAGCAACCGATATTGTCAAATACAATTTCAGAAACTTGCTAGCAGTAACTTTTTTACAAAAGAAATAAATTATGATTATCTTTGATTTCGAAGTTTTATAAATGTTCTTTATTCATTATCTATTTATAAAAAATATGTATCTCTATATTTCTCGTTTCTCGAGATTCTTTGCTTCGTACCGCAAAAACCATTGCATATGAAAATATGAAATTTGGTGCACCTTTGGAGAAAGGTTTGCGGAATACGTTGAAATACTACGCTTTTTGATTTAGTAGTTTAAGAAATATTTAATGTCAAAGACAAAATATTTGAGCTGCGAGTTTGCGTCCTGGATAGACCAACAGCATCAAGACCACGGATTTTTGCATACAGGTACCTACATAGTTGAATTCTTGCAGGACGGATCCCTTTTTTACCTTCCCTGCAATACATGGTAATGTATAGGGAAAATATTGGAATCATGTCGAAAATCGCAACTCGAGTTTTCGACGGATCTACACGTTTCGAGACCTCTAGAATACGAAAAACTATTTTTAGCTTGACGTCTGTCTGTGTGTCTGCGCAATGTATGTATCCACTCTAACTCAAAAACTAATAGACCGAACTTCGTAAAATTCGGTAGGAAAGACCCTTGGGTCTGACCCTGGTGCTGATTAGTTTTTGGTACAATTCGGAAAAAAAGAACCCGCCTTCTTTTTTTGCGAAATGGCCCGCAAAAATCTCATGTATTCACTCTAGCTGAAATACAAATTGACCAAATGTTACAAAATTTGGTGGATAAATCACATGTGGGATACTCTGGTGCTGATTAGATTTTGGTACGATTCGAAAAAGAACAACCTGCCTTTTTTTACGAAATGGCCCGCAAAAATCGTCACTATCTAAAAAAAGACTACGTATGTTCAAATGTATCAATTAAATGCTTGTTTTATACGTAATTTTTGAAGAGGAAAAGAATAAGAACAACTCTATTACTCTAGGACTTACCGTTCTCGAGATATTTGAGATTTTTCGCATTTTTTTATGCCGCCTTTGGAAAAATGTCCAATTACCAAATAAAAGCAGAAATTGAATTAAAAATGCAAATTTAGTATCATTTTGTGCAATTAAACTCAATTCAATGAGTTCTTCAAGAAATAAAGAAAAAATGAATTTGAGTCTGCAGGGAAAGTCATGTGCTGCCCACATCAGATTTTTTAAATTTCGAATAAATTTACGACATATTTTATTTTCTATGCACTTCTGAAGTGAAAATGTTCTTTCGTATCAGCACGTCCATCGATTTTCTGTGTCTTGTACCGCAAAATCTATAGCATACAAAATATGAAATTTGGTACATTTATAGAGAAATAATAGAGTAACATGATGAAATAAAGCATGTACAGATTTAAATTTTAGTTTGGCTTGAAATAACTCAGTAAGCAATTAGGTGGCGAAGTCTGCAGGCTCAATCGAGTTACGGGAGTTGGTGAGCATTAACGAGCATGGAGCAGAGCCCCTTAGTCTATTAGATAAAAATTATATAGCGTAAATAAAAGAGAATTATGATTAATAATTTGGAATTTGAGCCCGCCCTAACCTATACTTCACTTAGTACTATTGACTCAGAGTCCAATTTGAGATTGGGTTAGAACTATTGGGTCCGGTCTGAGACTGTCTCGTCTTTATACCCTACTGGTGGGCCAGTGCCGATTGCAGTATATTCGTTGTTGTTGATGATATTGAGATCTAGACCGTCCGACCTACCAGAAAGGTGTTGAAGACCCAGACCGTCCGACTCATCCTGGGGACTAGAGCAACTAATTGGACGGCCGGATTCCAGAAAGGTGTGAGGTAACAGTTTGGACGGCCGGGAAGTACCACCCAATTTAGACCGGAACCCAGTGGGGGAGGCATCCACAGGGACCGTACCCTCCTTCTCTACCACCAACCTCTCGGAAGGAGTTACGGACCCACATGTTTAACGTGATCGTACTCCGCGTGAACACAGCGTCAGTTTTTAGCAGTGGCGGGAATCGAATCCGGATCTACCGAGTGCAATTCCCGCGCGCTAACCACTGGGCTACCGCGCCTTTGCAGTATATTCGTGTAAGGAGAGAAAAATGATCAAAAGTCATACACATTCCATCTTCCCAAAGATTTAATTTATTTGGAACTGTGCAATTCCTCATTTGCATAGAAATACGCTGAATTTCGATACATAATTAAAACGATCTTCAAACAAATGACTCACCCTCGTGTTCAAATGAAGAGGATTAGCGAAAAGAGTGACTGAGAGGATACAAATTAAGCAAAGGCATTGGTGAAAATTGTTTTCAAAGGGCGTTTCTAATTGATCCCTCAGGATTAATTTCTCTGTGCTTCTATTTTCGAATGTCAAACGATAATGGTGCGGTATAAATAAAATTGTTCTTTTTACTTTCCTTATGTACATAATGTATAAAGAAAGTATTGTGACGGGGTCGAAAATTCGAATTCGAGTTTTCGACGGGGGAGCACGTTTCAAGCATCCCTGATCACGAATCAAATATTTTCGAAGTGATATTGCACATTTTTAAAAAAAAATTATCAAAAAGTTCTATAAAAAAAAAAAAAAAAAAAAAAAAAAAAAAAAAAAAAATGAGGTGATGTCTGTGTATGTGTGTGAGTGTTACACACACAGTGTGTATGTATGTTAGTGTGTGTCTGTTAAGGTATGGGTTCGTGAGCCTGTAGAAGTAACATCTCACAAACAGATGGAACGTGAGATACATCACTTTTTCAGATTCATTTGTCGAAAAAGATTAATTCAGATTAATTTATCGAATTGTTTTTATAATTAGTAGCAAGCATCCATAAATAGGTTGATCTTGGCAGTAAAATTGGCGAAATATCGCAAACTTGGCGACTTTTTAAAATGTTGCCAAATTGACCAAAATGCCGCCAAGTTACTTGCTAAAAATGACGCTAATTAACAAAAATGATCCCAAACGGAGGAAAAGTGATTATATCTTACTGATTAAAATCGTTTAATATATGGACTGTGCAAAGTCCACTTCAACAGAAGGAGCTTTCAATTCATCACAATAATTAAATGGTAGAGCGTCGGCTGGCCAGTTCGAAGATCCAGGGTTCGATTCAAGGTTGAGACAGCAAGGTTCTTTACAATGGCGCCCGAACGATTCAACCCTGTAGGTCAGTTCAAAGATGTAACCCTAGTATGACTGAAAGTGGACTAGTACGGATTCAGTGGAATCTGGAAGATTGAGTGAGATTTCAAAATTGAGAGGATAACGGCCACGCAGGATTCTAACCTGGGCAAAAATGGTAGTAGTAGGAGGCTAACCTGAGGTAAAAATAGCAGGAGGTGGCCAGTAAGATTGTCAGTTGCCCTCCCATCTGACATTAAAGGGTGGAGAATGCAGAGTCCACTTCGATGATAAGAGCTTGCAATTTCGTACCAGTAGCTCAACGGTGAAGAGTCGGTTGGCAAGTTAGGTGATCCAGGGTTTGATTCCCAGTTGGAGCAGCAACACTCTTTACAACTGATGTCAGTAATAGTTTTAAATATTGTCGTGCAGTAAAGCGCTAAATGCTGCATGCCGCGCCGTGGATCTTGCACGTCATGGGTTCGTTGGGGAACGTCATTGTATTATGTAGAGCTCCTCTACTACAGGCTGACTTATCAAGCATATTGAAGCCCTTAGGGTTCTATACTACAGTTACAGAAATTATAAAATAAGTGTTTAAAACAAATACTTTATATAAAAAAAAAGAAGTTTCTATTAGAATATTATAGAACTTAGCCCGTACAAGTATGCTCCAGTACCAGGTATCCAATTATTTATTATCCATTCTTTTCTTCTTTCTTCATTTCTAGGAAAGCGAAATAGCCTAAAACAAATTTTGAATTAATTAGAGCAGTTCGGTGCAAAACAACCACCCATATTTATTTCAATAATACTTCCTAAAATGAAAATACGAATAGAGCTAATGCTAATGGACTGCGCTTCCAGCTATGGTGGGCTTCAATATGCTTGATGAGTCAGCTCGTATATAGAGAAGCCTTAGTATTATGTAGGGAAAATCATGTGCTGCCCACGTCAGATTTTATACTGATTTACATCGCCTTGTTAAAAAGCAGAAATGGCTTGACACACGTGTTATACCGAAACCAATCTCTCAACCTTGGGTGGTGTTATTAGAAGATATACCATGTTCACACAGAAATAATCATGCTCTTAGGATAAAGGTTTTAAACAAGAACGAGTGATTGATGTAGCTTAATTTTGTTCAGGCAATCGAGGAATTTTCCTTATTTTACTCGCATTTTCATTACAAAGTGAACTAGAATACTTTGTTTAGGGAAGTTTTCTTCATTAATTTGTTTATCAGAGTTTTCGAACATCGTTTTGATTCGTTAATGAGCATGCAGCGGCACTTGGGGAAGAGGATAGGCAGAATTTTTATGAGCTGAATATGGCCTCCGGCTGAGACGCCTCAGCTCTAAGGATATTTAGATCGGTTTGCAACACAAGGATTACGCAGATGGATTACGCTCCGTGAGATAATAGATGCTCTTTAATAAAATTAATATATATATATATATATATATATATATATATATATATATATATATATATATATATATATATATATATGTGTGTATATGTCCGGATAATTTGTTATTAATTCCTAATGAAGCCTCTATTGTAATAGTGTTAATTTTTTTAATTTAAATCTAATTATTGAACCAACTAATAGGATAGTTACAATTTATATGATAAAACAAAAACTATTTTCATTTAATAATAATAAAATCTTACCATTTGATTCCTTTAACTCGATTCAATTGTTTAGAAGTATTATACTTAATCAACTATTTAGAATTTGTAGATTATCAGATAAAAAATTTCATGCTTTGCACATTGATAACTTAAATGGTACCTGTTTATTATATATATATCCAGTATATTTAGTAAATGGTATAGTTAATAAATTTAAATTATATTAATATTCTTAAAATTCCCTCCTTAGTATCTTATATTAGTTAATTGTTAACATTCTGTTGAATTAGCATTGGAATGCATTTACATCCTCTTAGATATGTGCCTCTTTGCTTTCTATTATTTTACACGCCCCTTTATTACGAAGCTTTTGCTGGTGAATTTATCACATTTTATGACTTTTTTTGCATACTATTAGTTATATCTCACGTTTGGCAACAGTTGATTTCCACTATTTTCTCCGAATGGCAACAGTAGTCTCGTCATTTATACCTCGTTGCTCGTATTGATAGGACATTTGCTGTATTTTCTCGGGTATATTTTTATATTCATATTTCATTTTTCAATATTTTAGTTTGTTGCACAAGTAGACAGAATTTATAGATATTTTCTATCTCTGTCTTCAGAAACAAGCTTTATTTTGTCATTTTGAATGGATACTTAGAATGGATACTGAAGAAGAATTTTTTCAAAATGAAGAACTTCTTAATCCTACGTATATGGCTTTAATGCTTGGTTATTTTACTTTCCTTATATACATAATGTATAAGGAAAGTATTGTGACGGGGTCGGAAATTCGAATTCGAGTTTTCGACGGGAGAGCACATTTCAAGCAACCCTGATCGCGAATCGAACATTTTTGAGGTGATGTCTGTCTGTGTGTGCGTGTGTGTCAGTGAGTCTGTGGAGACGATATCTCACGAACGAATGGAGCGATTTGAATGAAATTTAGTACAAAAATCAAAATCCATGAATACTGGAAGCCTATTGTTTTTAAACATAATCCAATGTTAAGAACCCCCCTCCCCTAAATTTTCGAGTGAAATTTTGAAAAAATCATCAAAAAACCAAAACCTTTAATAAAGTTACGTAAATAGACATTTCTTATGTAATTTTTCCTTTGAAAACGATTGATATAAACTTTAGGACACTAGCATGAACCGTTCTCGAGATATTGCACATTTTTCAAATAAATTTATCCAAAAGTTGAGGAACATGTCCTGTTGAGGAACATGTTTACTTTTCATATGTAATACCATGCGATAAATAATATTTGGTCACATCATTCTCATGTATCTAACTCGTTCCATTCACGAGGAAAGATACTTTGAGTAATTCTTTTGTATTTGAACGCCAATAGTCATTTATCTGCTGTAAGAATAACTTATTTCTTTGTCCATAATGCTTGGCGATATTTTGGAGACGAATTTAGCGGAATGTCTCCAAATTGGCGACGTTTTTAAATGTTGCCAAATTAACGAAAATCTTGCCAATTGGATAAATATAATGCTAAATCAATGAAAATAACGACTAATTGAAAAAAAATCAATATCTTGGAAAAAATATAAGTATCTACTATAAGAATTACATTTTTTTTAATTGTAAAACTAGTTAAATTCATTGCATTATATAAGGAAAGTTATGTGTTGCTCACATCAGATTTTTTTGTTTTTCAATTTTTGAATGCTCACCATTGATATATGTTGATTATATTTAGCTTGATGACTTTGCCTAGATATATGCATTTTATTTTCTTCTTGAATGATGATCCTCTATTTTTTACTCTTTTATGTTGTTAGCATTTTTTAAGTTAAGGTTTTATGAGTTACAACTTCTCTCTTTTCTATCATGGGAATAAAAATCTGATGTGGGCAACACATGACTTTCCTTATATAATGTACTGAATTTACTACTTTTACAGTAAAAAAAATAGGTTTTTCTTATAGTAGATATTTATATTCTTTCCAAGATATTGAATTTTCGAGTATTAGTCGTCATTTTCATTGATTTAGCGTCATTTTCATCCATTTGGAAAGATTTTCGTTAATTTGGCAACATTTCAAAAAGTCGCCAAGTTGGCGACATTCCGCCAAATTTGTCGCCAAAATCTCGCCAAGAATTATGGACGAAGAAATAAGTTATTCTTACAACAGACAAATGACTATTGGCGTTCAAATACAAAAGTATTACTCAAAGTATCTTTTTTCATGAATGGAACGAGCTAGATCCACGAGAATGATGTCACCCAATTTATCGTATGGTATTACATATGAAAAGTGAACATGTTTCTCAATAGGAAATATTTTTTTTTATTTTATGACTTTTTGATAATTTTTTTAAAAAATGTGCAATATCTCGAGAACGGTTCATGTTAGCGTTCCAAAATTTATGCCAATCGTTTTCTAATGAAAAATTACATGAGAAATGTCTATTTCCGTAACTTTATTACCGGTTTTGATTTTCTGCCGATTTTTTCAAAATTTCAGTCGAAAATTTAGGGGGGTTCTGTAGATTCGATTGCGTATAAAAACAATAGGCTTCCAGTGTTTACGGATTGTGATTTTTGTACCAAATTTGGCTTGAATCGGTCCATTCGTTCGTCAGTTATCGTCTCCACAGACTCACTGACACACACACACACACACACACACACACATACACACACACACATACACACACACACATACTTTCACACAAACACACACACAGACATCACTTCAAAAATGTTTGATTCGTGATCAGGGATGCTTGAAACGTGCTCTCCCGTCGAAAACTCGATTTCGAATTTTCGACCCCGTCACAATACTTTCCTTATACATTATGTATATAAGGAAAGTAAAAATATTTCGTGTCGTCTGTATCGAAAAATGAAAGCGGACAGCTGCGAAAATCGCTGCACATGTAGGACATGGAACATGTGGAACACTTCGACATATGGAACACTTCGACATGTTCTTTTAATTCAAATTGATTTATAAATTTTTTTTTTCGAGATATTAATGTTTTTCAACGTTCGATTGCTTCATTATTCTAATTATTCAGTGAGAATTTCACTTGAATCTGAATTAAACTTTTGAGGACAGCATTTAAATTTTTATTTTTACTTCTCTTGGTAAAGTCACTTTTTATTTATTTTTCTTTCGAAGTTTTTATTAGCGAATTGTGATCAAACAATGCGGTACTTTGCAGTTTATTGCTTCAGATTTCTGTTTTAATATGCTTTCTAAACTTTATTTCCAGTGCATATGTTAGCTTTCCTTTATCGTACTTTGGGTTGAATTTATAGTGTGACCTATCAGAGTACTGTGCTTCTTTTGACCAATTTGATCATGTTTCAGTATCTAACTATGCTAGAACTTAGCTTTAAAGACTACTTTTTAGCTTGAGCTAACAGGCGGCCATGTACCCGGATTGCATACGTTTCGCATGCTTATTTAGGGCGACAGCGCGAAGCGTGTTTAGGTACTTATATAAGGATTATTACGTATGCGTGGCAAATTATTTATTTTTTGTTTTAAGCAGACGTATTGTTAAAGCGTTGTTTGGCTTTTGAGAATTTGCTGTATGTTACGGTGGCTTTGTATCCAAAAGTTTGTATCTTAAATACACTGACTTCCAAAAGTTAAGCACGCAAGGTAAATTTGCATTTTTCGAAAGTGTATTTGAATTTGAGTGGCTGAAAATCGCTGCGGATGTAGATGGCTGTATGCAAATATCGTATGTTACAGCCAGTCATGATTGACTGTTCTGATATATGCTGATTAGGCAGTCGTTGAAGAAGCTAGCATTTTGAAGGGTTTCAGGAAGTGTTTTTAAATGCTGATACGAAGTGTTTATAATTTTTGAAGGATTATTACTTTCCTTATATACATAATGTATAAGGAAAGTATTGTGACGGGGTCGAAAATTCGAATTCGAGTTTTCGACGGGAGAGCACGTTTCAAGAATCCCTGATCACGAATCAAACATTTTTGAAGTGATGTGTGTGTGTGTGTGTGTGTGTGTGTGTGTGTGTGTGTGTGTGTGTGTGTGTCAGTGGGTCTGTGGAGACGATAACTGACGAACGAATGGACCGATTTAAACCAAATTTGGTACAAAAATCACAATCCGTAAACACTGGAAGCCTATTGTTTTTATGCGCAATCGAATATTCGGAACCCCCCTAAATTTTCGAGTAAAATTTTGAAAAAATCGTCAAAAAATCAAAACCACTAATAAAGTTACACAAATAGACATTTCTTATGTAATTTTTCATTAGAAAACGATTGACGTAAATTTCAGAACGCTAACATGAACCGTTCTCGAGATATTGCACATTTTTCATAAAAATTATCAAAAAGTCATATAAAATAAAAAAAAATATATTTCCTATTGAGAAACATGTTAACTTTTCATATGTAATACCGTGCGATAAATTGGATGACATCATTCTCGTGGATCTAGCTCGTTCCATTTATGAAAAAAATACTTTGAGTAATTCTTTTGTATTTGAACGCCATTAGTCATTTATCTGCTGTAAGAATAACTTATTTCTTCGTCCATAACGCTTGGCGAGATTTTGGCGACGAATTTGGTGGAATGTCGCCAACTTGGCGACTTTTTGAAATGTTGCCAAATTAACGTAAATCTCGTTACAACGTAAATAACAAATGGAATCAAGTACAAACGCTATACACGTGGACAAGAAGTCTTGTAGATATTTCTATTAAGTGCAGAACATTTAGACGAGTTTAGCGAATTCACGCACAACGCGATGTCAGGGTTCTTTACATTCTAATGATTTTCAATACAAATTCATTTGGAAACGGTTTTATCTTGCCATCACATCTTCAATTTTTAAGCTTTGTAAAGTCTCACTAACAACGATTTATTTTGGAATATATAATATATGTAAAATCTTTATTTTGCGAGGGAATTATAGATACGCAGTTTCCTTCAAATGAGCTGTACTCACGCTCGGAAACGTTCGAATATTCCACTGAACGTTCTGTTTAATCCTTTCTTAAGATTGCGTGATGTGGAAGGCTCCTGTTCTTAAATATATGATTAAAACAATCACTGCCATGAATTAAAGAGCTGTATACTTTTCATCGAAATTCAGGAGCAATATGTCTAAAATGATTAACGGTGTACGGTACTTTGAAGGCAGTTTTGGATTACATTGGGTTTTACAAGCAGGAACTTTTATTATACAGTAGTTTCTGGTAAATAGAAGAATCTAGTTTTGCAAGCTGCGGAAATGATAGGGATAATTTTTATTCTTCTGAATGAAGACATTCGATTTTAAATGTATCATATTGTTGTATAGAAAAAGTATAGTTATCCCTACAATTTGAGAATTCCGATTTTGACGAATAAGCATTTTTTATGACCTGGACTCATTTCAAATACAAGAAGATTGAAAAGTCGTTCACCATCATATTTTAAAATCCTACGATGTACCAGGAAATTAAAATAGTGGAAGATTTTTCTGTTAGGTGACACTACTAATGCACCCTCAAAAATACATCAGAAGTATCGTCTGCTGTTTTCAATATGTCAGGCGATCATTTACAAGGTTGGCAGGTTTGGTTATTTTTAACTAATTTGGCTATTTTTGATCATGATTGGCTAACAATTTTTTCAAAAAACGAAAAAAAAAAGCTACCCAACTGCTATTTGACTATATCTAGCTAATTTACTTTCCCCCCTTCAGAATAATAAAACGAAGGAAGAAATTTTATTATAAAAATTTTTATGTTGATCATGCTCATTATTTTATTGTTAACATTAATTTGGTCATCGAGTTTGCCTAAACTCCATGATGAAAGGATGTAGAAAATATCAAACTTCTAAATTTTTTTAAATTTTCAGTTTGCTGAATTTTGAAAATAATTACTTTGTGTGTTCTTATCTGTGTATAAAATGAACATCATTTTTCACGTTTATTGCTAAGGGAGACCAGCTCTATAAATTATTGAAATGAAAAAATAAATACTTAAACTGCTATAAAAAGAAATAATAATAAATAACTTCGTTAATAATAAAGAGCATAAAACAGTAATTTTAAGGAGTCTACATGTTTTCAGGGAGTGAGAGCAAAACCGGATTCCGGAGTGTTAAAAGGCAGAGCAGTCAAACCAGCAAAAGCTAGAAAGCCATTTTAAATTGTTCTTTTATGTTATATATTAACAAAGTTATTCATTGTCTTTTCCTACAAATTCTAAATTTATTTAAATTAGTTATTACCATGCAAATAATTTTTGAACGATGGTTAAAATTTTTATATTAAGACATAATATAGAGGCAAATTTACAACTGAAATATCTTCGTTTTTTACATTTTGAATGTTAAAGCTATAATTTTAAATACATTTTCATTAAACATTAGTGTTTTCCTTGTGTATATGGATAAATATCATAAGTTATATAAGTTTAAGTTACGTATTTATGCTGTATGATACCAGAGGAGGCATTTGTATGGATTGGCTAAATTTGGGTAATTTTTCTTAGGTTGCGATTTGGATAGTTTTACTTCAATCAACTAGAAAAGCCTAGATCAATACGTAATTCCTACGTAACGTATTCCTACGTATAATACGTATTCCTACGTAATTCCTACGCAATTCCTACCAGAAAGGTGTAAGGTAACTGTTCGGACGGTCGGGAAGTACCACCCAATTTAGACCGGAACCCAGTGGGGGAGGCATCCACAGGGACCGTACCCTCCTTCCCCTACCACCAACCTCTCGGAAGGACTTTCGGACCCACATGTTTAACGTGATAGTACTCCGCATGAACACTGCGGCAGTTTTGGCAGTGGCTGGAATCGAACCCGGGCCTACCGAGTGCAACTCTAGCGCGCTAACCAATGGGCTACCGCGCCCCCTTGTGGCGTCATGTTGTTGTTGAGACCCAGACCGTCCGACCTACCAGAAAGGTGTAAGGTAACTGTTTGGACGGCCGGGAAGTGCCACCCAATTTAGACCGGAACCCAGTGGGGGAGGTATCCACAGGGACCGTACCCTCCTTCCCCTACCACCAACCTCTCGGAAGGACTTTCGGATCCACATGTTTAACGTGATCGTACTCCGCATGAACACGGCGGCAGTTTTGGCAGTGGCTGGAATTGAACCCGGGCCTACCGAGTGCAACTCCAGCGCGCTAACCAATGGGCTACCTCGTCCTTGTGACGTCATGTTGATGTTGATGTTGAAACCCAGACCGTCCGACCTACCAGAAAGGTGTAAGGTAACTGTTTGGACGGCCGGGAAGTGCCACCCAATTTAGACCGGAACCCAGTGGGGGAGGTATCCACAGGGACCGTACCCTCCTTCCCCTACCACCAACCTCTCGGAAGGACTTTCGGATCCACATGTTTAACGTGATCGTACTCCGCATGAACACGGCGGCAGTTTTGGCAGTGGCTGGAATTGAACCCGGGCCTACCGAGTGCAACTCCAGCGCGCTAACCAATGGGCTACCTCGTCCTTGTGACGTCATGTTGATGTTGATGTTGAAACCCAGACCGTCCGACCTACCAGAAAGGTGTAAGGTAACTGTTTGGACGGCCGGGAAGTGCCACCCAATTTAGACCGGAACCCAGTGGGGGAGGTATCCACAGGGACCGTACCCTCCTTCCCCTACCACCAACCTCTCGGAAGGACTTTCGGATCCACATGTTTAACGTGATCGTACTCCGCATGAACACGGCGGCAGTTTTGGCAGTGGCTGGAATTGAACCCGGGCCTACCGAGTGCAACTCCAGCGCGCTAACCAATGGGCTACCTCGTCCTTGTGACGTCATGTTGATGTTGATGTTGAGACCCAGACCGTCCGACCTACCAGAAAGGTGTAAGGTAACTGTTTGGACGGCCGGGAAGTGCCACCCAATTTAGACCGGAACCCAGTGGGGGAGGTATCCACAGGGACCGTACCCTCCTTCCCCTACCACCAACCTCTCGGAAGGACTTTCGGATCCACATGTTTAACGTGATCGTACTCCGCATGAACACGGCGGCAGTTTTGGCAGTGGCTGGAATTGAACCCGGGCCTACCGAGTGCAACTCCAGCGCGCTAACCAATGGGCTACCTCGTCCTTGTGACGTCATGTTGATGTTGATGTTGAAACCCAGACCGTCCGACCTACCAGAAAGGTGTAAGGTAACTGTTTGGACGGCCGGGAAGTGCCACCCAATTTAGACCGGAACCCAGTGGGGGAGGTATCCACAGGGACCGTACCCTCCTTCCCCTACCACCAACCTCTCGGAAGGACTTTCGGATCCACATGTTTAACGTGATCGTACTCCGCATGAACACGGCGGCAGTTTTGGCAGTGGCTGGAATTGAACCCGGGCCTACCGAGTGCAACTCCAGCGCGCTAACCAATGGGCTACCTCGTCCTTGTGACGTCATGTTGATGTTGATGTTGAAACCCAGACCGTCCGACCTACCAGAAAGGTGTAAGGTAACTGTTTGGACGGCCGGGAAGTGCCACCCAATTTAGACCGGAACCCAGTGGGGGAGGTATCCACAGGGACCGTACCCTCCTTCCCCTACCACCAACCTCTCGGAAGGACTTTCGGATCCACATGTTTAACGTGATCGTACTCCGCATGAACACGGCGGCAGTTTTGGCAGTGGCTGGAATTGAACCCGGGCCTACCGAGTGCAACTCCAGCGCGCTAACCAATGGGCTACCTCGTCCTTGTGACGTCATGTTGATGTTGATGTTGAAACCCAGACCGTCCGACCTACCAGAAAGGTGTAAGGTAACTGTTTGGACGGTCGGGAAGTGCCACCCAATTTTGACCGGAACCCAGTGGGGGAGGCATCCACAGGGACCGTACCCTCCTTCCCCTACCACCAACCTCTCGGAAGGACTTTCGGACCCACATGTTTAACGTGATCGTACTCCGCATGAACACGGCGGCAGTTTTGGCAGTAGCTGGAATCGAACCCGGGCCTACCGAGTGCAACTCCAGCGCGCTAACCAATGGGCTACCGCGCCCCCTTGTGGCGTCATGTGGAAAAGCTCCATATACATTCAAGTGTTGCAAAGTATATTGTTCCTTTTAATTATCATTAATTATTCAGCGCTTAAAGATAAATCCTCCTCAATCGCATGTGGCTTGTTCGACAATCTTCTTACCCATGCTCAGAAGCATGTACAGTAGAGTAACTTGTTACTATTTCCACTTCTTTCATTTTGAGCCTCAATTTAAACGCTAATTGATTTCGGAATTATCAGCATTGGATTGTGGAAGTGTTGTGTTTGGGACAAATAATACGCTATGAAAATCTCCTGCAAAATCACATAATTGCTAACATGATAAAATTGTTCTAGTCTTATTTTTAAATCAGTTTCCCTTGATTTTGCTGTTGATTATATTGTTTGGTATTACTTTATCTTTACTTATCCTGTAATTGCATGAAAAGTATTGCTTTGTGTGTGTGGGGGGGGAGGGAATTTAAACCAACGCATTTTGATGTATTTACTAGTTCTGCTCGTTTCTATACACGGAAGACCATTTCCGAAATGTCTTTGGGTGCAATAAATTAGGGACAACATTTAAATGATTCAAAAACATATTTGAAATTATTAACCAAATTGATAAGCATAAGAAGCAATATTTTTGCAATATTGGACCAATGCATGTTTTTAAAGCTTTTGAAAACGTCTTTTCAAAAACAGAAAAATAAAACACATCACAAATATATTTTTGATATGCACAAACGTAATGAAGTACGTAAGTATATTTTTTTAAGTGAATATCATTTATATCACAGCGAAATAATTATATACACAACACAGAGCACAATGTTTTGGAAGTTGAACTGTACATTGAATTTGGCGCTTAGTCTAGAACGCGCAAATGAATATTAAATAACTTAAACAGCGCATCTGCATATAATGCTGATAGTATAGGGGTTAAAAATTCTAAGGGAAAAATTGCAAAAGCAAACTGCAATTTCATATCAATTATTAATTCCTAAATTCATTTATACAATTATTTTTAATTTCATTAAAATATAATCACAAATACAGTCTTTAATTTTTTTTGTTGCAATTACAGTTTAGTGGCATTGATTTTTAATTTATTAATAAATTAATTACGTGTCAATTAAATTATCTTTAACTCTGTTCATTGTTTTAGCGTAATTTATTGATATTTATGTGTGGACAACTAAATTCATTGAGATGTATAAATTACCAGTGTTTTTCCCTATGCGTAATATCAATATCTAAAAAATCAATATCTATGAAACACTGAATGTTATCAACATATTTATAAAAAAAAATTATATTTCTGCAAATTTTCTCTTAAAACTTTATCTAAAAATGTTTTTCTTTTTCTTTCAGGTAAGACAAAACTTTCCCCCAAAATACTGTCATCTGGTTCTGGTGGTAAGCCTTTTCCAAGCGATTAAATTATATTCTTTATACTACATTTTACTCGGCCTTTGATGCGTGAAGTTTCGTTAATAGTTTTACTAGTAACATTTACTTCCAGCCTTTATGGTTTTTCTTGATAAAAGTGAGCATAAATAGACATATGAATAAACGCGTACATGCGAAAGCACAGTAGCGGAAATTCAATTTTCCGCTCAAACTTATCGATCTTAGAAGTAATATACTTCGCATTTCAAGGTTCGGCAATTTTCTGAAGAATATTTATAATGAAAATGAGTCGCTGTGGGAAAAAAAATATTCTAAATAGAATGCTGTGAAACCATGTCAATAAATTCATCGCAAAATAGGGCACAAGAAATTGCTGCTGGGTACATTGCAAAGTTTTTTGTTTTTCGGTTTGAATAATTTAAAATGGTTAGAAGTATGAAAATTAATTCTCCGAATCAGTGTTTAAACATGTATTTTGATTAATTACTAAGAATAAACAAAAATTAATAGTTAAGAAAGTAAGTAATTATCTTTATAAAGATACTTAGTATCTTCTATGTAGTAGCCTGTATGGGTTTATTTTTTTTTTATAAAAGTGAGCATAAATAGGCATATAATAAACTCATACATGAAAGCACAGTAGCGGAAATTCAATTTTCCGCTTGGACTTATCGATTTTTGAAGGAATATGCTACATAGTTAAAGGTTCGGCAATTTTCTGAAGAACATATATAATGAAAATGAGTTGTTGTGCAAGAAAAGCTTCTAAATAGAATGCTACGAAACCTTGTCAATAAATTTTCTTCAAAATAAGGCAAAAATTGTTGTTAGGTACATTGAAAAGATTTTTGTTTTCGTTTAGAATAATTTAAAATGGTTAGAAGTATGAAAGGTATTTCCACGAACCAGTCTGCAAGCATATATTTTGGTTACTAATAATAAATAGTAATTAATAATTAAAAAAGTTAGTAATTATGCTGATAAAATTACACTATGGATCTTCTATTTAGTAATCATTCAAGAGCATCTATGAATGTCCGTTTTTAAGAAGCAGCCTAAAGAGGTCTCAGAGGCATAAGAGCTCTTCATAGGTTATACAGGTCATGTAGTTACAGATGGTCAAAAAGTATCCCGAAACCTCCCCATTTTTAACACTTTACAACAAAGTTGAAAAGTGTTTATGACTTTGTTCATTCATTCTGTCTGTCTGTCTGTCCGTTAGCACGATAACTGCCGTAAAAATGACTTAATCAAAATGAAATTTTAGTATGTTGCTCAGACGGTCTGTGGAACATATGGGAATATAAATGAATAATATCACCCAATTAGTTTTGGATTGAACCCGGGATGAAAAAATGAAATACATTGAACCCTATAGGACCTAATTTTTTAAACATTTTTTAAGCGGATTTAAAATTCACAAATTGCTTCGATAATTTTAGGTAATATTCAAATTATTCCATAAAATATATAAAAAAAAAATTCAGCGAAATATATTCTGTAGTTTTTAAATAAAAATTAAAATAATAATAACACCTCTTATATGAAGCGATCACGAGACCATGATATGAAAATATCACGTGACCCACATCAAAATGATATATGGCATCCATCTTGTCTCAAAATCTTGATTTTTAAAGTTCTTTTTAATTCATATTAAGTGTTGTATCCGTCCTAAAACCACTTTATTTTTGCTTAAATTATGTGCATCTACATACTGAAACAACGTAATTACAATATATTTGAGTTTAAATGCTCATCCAAATTTGATTATTTCTACATCGAAGCCTATTTTTTACCTATGTAAAATGTAAACAGCAAAATATGTAGAATGAGTTGTATTAGAATTGCTGTATTTCTTTAACACAAAATCATTTAGTTCATGGAGTCTGCATAGCTGATATGAATGAAATATTCATTGATTTTACAAAGAGCAGGACGATTTTTTTCGATGAAGTTTTACGCATAGAGTTTAATTACTTGTAACTCCATGGTCTTAATTTTTAAATAAAATAAATTATTATAGTATTGTGATGAATGACATGAATGGGAAATTATTAATGAATGAAATGCTGTTTTTAAAGAGATCCAGGCGTGTTATTTTTCTATGACGTCATTTGAATGAATTTCAGTTGTTTTCAATGAAGTTTTCAAATATAATAAATTATCGTAGTATTATGATAATTCTAAAATTATTACCGAGGAATATATCACAGTTTAGAGATGTTTAAACCAGGCAAATTATATTTCAATGCCGTCATTTGAATGAAGTTCATTTTTTTCGATGCAGGTTTACGTTTTCAAATATAATAAATTAATGTAGTATTGCGATAAGTTTTAAAATATTTCCGAGGAATGTATTGCATTTTATACATGTTTAAATAAAATTGCATTGAAGTTGGATAGTATTCCATAATCAATGCTTTAAGCATGATTGATCTTCCTTGTTTATAGGTATATCCGGTCAAAAAGTATGCGAAAACCTCTCAATTAGTAAGGTATACCAGGTCAAAAAAGGCATTTGAAGCCCTCATTGCTATTATGGGTATAGCTGATCAATAAAAGAGTGCAAAAGATTCTCGGTATTCATGTAGGTACAGCCTATCAAAAATTTGACAAGACCTCTCAATATTCATATAGATATAGCCGGTCAAAACTGTACAAGAAGCTCATTCATATAGGTACAGTCAGTTAAAAATGCACACAGAGACCTCTTATTGTTCATATCGGTACAATAGGTCAAAAATAAAAAAAATAACTAAATAAAGTATACGGAAACTTCATTATTCATTTTCTACGGGTCTTGCAGACACGTCAAAAGTATCATTATGCCCAATGTCTCGAAATCGTAACTGCTGCCTGTTGCCCTATAGAATATAGACCATTTCCATGACCTATATCTGAAATCGTAAATTGCCTAATATGCCTTAGAACAGGGGTGGCCAACCCGCGGCCCGCCTTGAATAATTTTGCGGCCCGCGAGATTCATTACAACTTTACAAAATGCGATTATTTTGTGCAATATTTTTGTTTTTAGTGTAGTGTTTTGTAACAGATAAATCCCATAACTGTTTCTATTTTATCACGTTGCTTCTGTTTTTATACATACTTAGAAGTGGGCAGTATTGCATTGTGATTCATCAACAAAATCTATGTGCCAAAGTATTATCGATGAATCATGTTATGCAAGTAGTCATAAAAACAGTGAATTACATTCGATCACATGCACTCTAGCATCGACAATTTAGGAGTTCGTAAAAGAATTAGATTGTGAATATGGTGATGTTGTATACTTCAGTCGTGTCAGATGCTTGAGTCGTGGAAGATGTTTACAGCGATTTTCTAAGCTAAGTCAAGAAATTGACTTGCTTATGAATGACAAGCAAATACCTGTACCAGAATTAAGAAGTGATGAATGGTTATTGGATTTATGCTTTTTAGTAGATATCATCGAAAAACTCAATCAATTAAATACTTCATTACAAGGAAAAGGTAATTTAATAATCGATGCATTTAATCACATTAAAGCATTTCAGAAGAAACTACTGCTATCTGAATCTCAATTGAAAAATAATAACGTTCAACACTTTCCATTGATGAAAGAATTAAAAAATTCAAAATGTGTCAGTTACATCAAATACGCAAAAGAAATAAGCAAACTTGCAGCTACTTTTGAGAGTCGTTTCACTAATTTAGACAAATACAAAAAATTATTTGAAATATATTCATCTCCCTTTCACGTCGATGTCGAGTTGGCCCCAGAATATCTCTAAATGGAACTGGTTGACTTACAATGCAATAATGAATTAAAACACATTTTTGAAACATCAGAATCAAAAATAGATTTTTATAACACTTATGGCACAAAAGAAAAATTTTCCAATTTGAGAGATCTGGCACAAAAAGTTGTGAGCGCTTTTGGATCAACTTACACCTGTGAATCGTTTTCTTCAAAAATGAAATTTATCAAACATAAATCGGGTTCGAACTTAACGGACGAAAACCTGCAACATCAATTACGATGTGCAAATACACGCATTGAGATCGACTTGCAAAAACTAAGTGAAAGAGTTGAGAAACAAATATCTCACTCATTAAATAAATTAAACATTATTCGATCATTGCATTATTATTATTATATTATGTATGTTTGCATACAGGAAAAATAATGAAAACAATAATAATAATTCATTCTGTTTTAAATTTTCACTCCAATAAATGTTTGTAATGGGTCCAAATCTAATATAAAGCTATATATTTTTATATGTGGCCATCGGGACGACATGGTGGTCGAGTGGTCAAGGCATGCGTTTCCAAAGCAATCGCTCGAGCGCCACATTGTTGGTTCGAGCCCCACGTAAGGCATGGATGTTGTTGTGTTGTGGGCGCAGTGTGTTCCGCCCTCCTCTGGTGCGCCTGGGGCAACGCCCCTAGGTAAATGGATCATTTAATAAATGCCCGAATTATGGGAGAATGACGATGAGTCAAGTGCCTGGCCATTGGCAATAATATATATATATATATATATATATATATATATATATATATATATATATATATATATATATGCGGCCCGCGGGATTATAATGTTTTTCCGAAGTGGCTCTCAGGTTCATTTGGGTTGGCCACCCCTGCCTTAGAATATAGATCATAAACCGTGCCCTATATCTAGAAATCGTCACTGTCGTCAATTTCTTATTAACTTTATTGTGCTAAATGACCAGTTAATTGTCGTCTTGTCCATTGTCAGTGATCAAAGGTTTATATGCTTATTGTGACCGATGACTTGTAGAGTTAACAAACCTAAAAAGTAATTGTAATAATTGGAGAGCTTATTAAATAATTTAAAGAAGAATGCGACAGTCTGCACGTCATATCCGATTGCCATTTTCAGAAACAGTCTGGAGGCATATCAATGGTATGATTAAATTGCCAGCCATGTGAGGAGTTGCATTCACAAACACATGGATGCAATTAATAAAATGGGAAAGAGTTGTATTCTACAGTGGATGCCTGCACATGTAGGAATTGACGGCAATGACGCGGCCGATGAATTGGCCAAGGAGGCAAGGAACTTAAATAAAGACACCTCAGGCACCCTCACTCTTGACGATGCTAATGCTATCGCTAGATACAGACTTAGAGTGAAACCTATAGGATTGGACCACCAGGTCTGTGTAATAAATGCGAGTAGAGAGATCACCAAGGCAATTGCCAGACTAAGAACTAGACACCTAGGTGGTATGAAAATTAATGCGGATGGCACCAGAACCTACAAATACTGTAGAAACTGCCCAGGTGAAGAGCTTACACTGGAACACATATTTGACTGTCCAGCAATTCTTGCAGCTTTGCAATGCATTGGCGAATTCCCTTTCCAGGGAAATCTTTATAATGAGAAGATTGTGGATCTCGCTAAGGCAGTAATATCTGCACATGGTTCAATCTGACCTCTTATGGACACGACACCAACCAACCATGTGAGGAGTTTCGAGTCCACAACACTTTTATTTGAAGACTAATAAAATTCAGATATTTTATAGTACCCTAGTAGCATTTAACATTGGTTCAATATCGAAGCAATATTGTATATCTTGGAATTTCATTTGAAATATTTTTAATGTAATCCAATATTGGACAAATATTTTGCTTACATTGGCATCCAATATTGGCTAAATGTTTTCATTACAATGTTACGCAATATTGGTGTTATATTGGAAATATTTCCAATGAAACGCCAATATTGGCGTAATATTGTCCCAATATTTTAAGCAAATATCGGGCCAATTCCATCAAAATGTCCACTTTTTCATATTGGTCCAATATTTTCAATATTGGCTGCGAATTGGACTGATACTAGGGAACCCTCACAGCAAAGATCGTCACATATGACAGTGATCTCCCGGCCGTCCAAATAGCTGCTCTTAGTCCCCTGGACGAGTCGGACGGTCTGGGTCTTCTACATATGACAGTGACGTTGTAGTCACGTGACACCTAGGTTACAATGTGACATCATATTTGTGACTCCTATGCGACGTTACTTATTAACTTTGTAACTTCATTGTGACTATATTCTGTGACGTTTCTAGAATTTAATCAACACGTAACAATGTGACGACATTACAATGGCAATTACAATGTGACGTTACAAACAAGTTAATATGTGACGTCACAAACGACCATGAAAATGACCAAAATGACTTCGCTGTGACCTCCATATGACATTGCTGAGACGTACTGGGACGTCCTGTGACGTCCCAAAGTCACAGTGTGACTTAAATCTTGCGTCACTGTGAAAAAAAATGCTGTTGGGGAATGATCCAATGATCTTATTAGAAGAATGCAGGAGAATATACAACACACCAATTTACCAATTAGGGTACCAATCAATTCTGAAATTCACATTTATACTGTAGCCCTTATGACCCTTCTAATTTTCTTATGCAGAAAAAATCCTTTAAGAAAAATATATCACTGTAGTCAATTTGGCCTTTCAAATTTTCTTATACAGAAAACCTCTTCAATTTGTCTTAAGTGAATACATAAAATATTTATTGTTTCAATATTATTCAACAATGTAGATATTTTTGAGTTAAATAAATTCCGTATTGCATTATGCTCTTTAATCACTTAATTACCATCTTGCTACGGCTATTTCCTACATCGGAAATGGACTAAGATTAAAATCATTGGGCTGCAAAAGTATTTTACCAAATCCCTCTTCCATTGTTATTAATTTAATTTTAAATTCTACACTTCTCAGCCTAGGGCAGCTACGCAGCTTCAAATCTTTGGTACAGGAAATTAGCACTAATTAATTTCCGCATATTCCAAATTTCCTTGATGATTTTTCCGCCTTCATAATATTTGTTGTACTTATTTTTGCTGTATAAGTATTCCGGAATTGTATTACAGCTAGTTTCATTTGCTTGTTAGTCTGGCATAACACGCATGAAATAATTCTCAGGCCATTCGTGTGTCAAAATAGAATTTGCCCATGGAGAAACGGAACAAACTTCTAACACAAATGCTGTGAATCTAATTAATGTTATTTTTATCTTGAATATTTTGTGCGTTTGCAGTATTTTCGATGTTAGACATTAAATAGTTTCACTTTGTTTGTGAAGTTTTTTTTTTTAATGAAGTATGTCACAGATTTCATTGAATATTTATAAAATAGTCATCATTAGCGTAAATGTGAACATCATGTAAAACGCATATAGAATATTGGCGTTAGAAACAGTCAGATTCGTAGACCGTCTTTATAGAGGGTATTCCCAAAATTAGGTTTGCACACCTGTTGCAGATCCATAGACCATCACGTCTATTATGTCCATGGAATAGCAGATACCTTTAATAGCAGAAAGAAAACTTGCTATGTAACATAATTTTGCGAACTTCTATCTATAGAGACTGATAAATGTAGTTCTTCCACGCACCTGAGTTTTTATTTCTTAAAGATTGAGTTCAGGGACTAAATTGACTGAATTTAGTAGTTTCCATAAAGGTTGGTACATTTCTGATACATGCTTATATTTTTTCTACCCTTTCAAATATCCATGTTGACGAGCATCGAGCAATTAATAAGTGCGAAACTAGTCCATTGATGATATTATTTGCTATTTAAATCTTAACTTTGGGAATGTCCCAATTGATGAAAATTGATATTGGGGTTATGAATTTGGTCGTTGCAGTTGAGCAGCAATAATGAATTTATCGATTTCCATATAGAGGCCCGAAAAGTTGTCACATAGCAAGTTTTCTTGCTCTTCTATTTCATGCTGAGGAGCCCATAATAAGTGTGATCGCAGTCCACATATAATTTGCAAAAGGAAAGCAATTTTTCAGAAATGTATTTCAAATTTATCTATTTTGAAAATTCCACCGTTTCGAATGTTAAACATTCATCTCTGTGGGTTGCGGGGCATTTGAGACATTTCAATATGTATTTCTCATCCTCAGTTTCAGCTCATGAATACATCACAAACATTTTCTCTAGATTTGCGATTTATACGCCTTTTAAAGAGATGAATTTCCGCATCATTTCCCAATCTTTAGATGTTTACGTATGTATGTCTTCGAATATAAATACATTCCAAGTACTGCGAGAAAATATCAGTATTCAGTTCCAATTTGGTTACACCTGCATACTAATTTTTGAGCCAGAAGGCTTATTGAGAAAGACTATGTAAAAAAAGAAAAAAATTCTTTGTTTGACAGTATGCTACGTTTGTCGACAAATTTGACGAAATATCACCAACGTCAGCAACTTTTCAAGTTATTCATAGTCATGTCTGTCTATATGTCTGACTTTACAACAAATATGAAAAATATCGCCAACTTAGCGACTTTTGGAAATGCCATAAAATTGACGAAAATTAAATTTATCAAAAAAATTAAGAAATTTTTATGATTATCCACGTTATTTTGCGATTTTCGCTATTTTTCGCAGAATGTGTTTTTCTTTACTATTTGTTTCTATTTATCACTACATGTGCCCGTATTCAAACCATATGTGCCCATATTATAACGCGAGATTTTAATGGTAAGTTGTATACATTTTTTTTTAACAAAATAAACGTTGTAACATTTTGTTTTACAACCGTGATCTTGGGGGAAAATTATAATTTGAAAAAGTTATGAAGGAAATTAAACATTTGCTGTAAATTAGGATGTAAAATTATTATATCCTTGAAATGTGAAAATTAGGTCTCAAGTCCTCTTAGAAGCTCCTATATATTTGATTCCGGTCCGCTTAATTTGCCATAAAACTAACATAAAAAATCTGATGTGGGCAGCACATGACTTTCCTTATATAATGCAATGAATTTACTACTTTTACAGTAAAAGAAATATTATTTTTATAGTAGTTATTTATATTCTTTCCAAGATATAGAATTTTCGTCAATGAGTCGTCATTTTCCATGTCGTCATCATCAATGAGTCGTCATTGATTTAGCGTCATTTTTATCCATTTGGCGAGTTTTTCGTTAATTTATCAACATTTAAAAAGTCGTCAAGTTGGCGACATTCCACCAAATTCGTCGTCAAAATCTCGCCAAGCATTATGAACGAAGAAATAAGTTATATTTACAGCAGATAAATGACTATTGGCGTTCAAATACAGAAATATTACTCAAAGTATCTTTATCATGAATGGAACGAGCTAGATCCCCGAGAATGATGTTACCAAATTTATCGCATGGTATTACATATGAAAAGTGACCATGTTTCTCAATAGGAAATATTTTTATATTTTATGATTTTTTAATAAATTTTTTTAAAATGTACAATATCTCGAGAACGGTTCACGTTAGAGTTCTAAAATTTATGTCAATCGTTTTCTAATGAAAAATTACATAAGAAATATCTATTTGCGTAACTTTATTAGCGTTTTTGATTTTTTGAATCGTAATTTTTGAATCGTATGTTTTTTCAAAATTTCACTCGAAAATTTAGAGGGTTCTGAACATTGATTCCGTATAAAAACAATAGGCTTCCAGTGTTTGCGGATTGTGATTTTTGTACCAAATTTCGTTCGAATCGGTCCATTCGTTCGAAAGTTATCGTCTCTACAGACTCACTGACACACACACACACACACACACACACACACACAGACATTACTTCAAAAATGTTTGATTCGTGATCAGGGATATTTCTTGAAACGTGCTCTCCCGTCGAAAACTCGAATTCAAATTTTCGACCCCGTCACAATACTTTCCTTATACATTATGTATATAAGGAAAGTAAAAAGTATGAATTGCTTAAGAAAGAAAAGTAAATTTTTTATTTTCTTCGATTTTTGTTTGTCTTCATTATTTCGACGGCAAAGGTCGAAAAAGTAAAATAAAAGAAGATGTATACTTAAACTTAAGCAAATGGATCTTTTCCTTATTACTTTCCTTATATACATAATGTATAAGGAAAGTATTGTGACGGGGTCGAAAATTCGAATTCGAGTTTTCGACGGGAGAGCACGTTTCAAGCATCCCTGATCACGAATCAAACATTTTTGAAGTGATGTCTGTGTGTGTGTGTGTGTGTGTGTGTGTGAAAGTGTGTGTGTGTGTGTGTGTGTGTGTGTGTGTGTGTGTGTGTCAGTGAGTCTGTGGAGACGATAACTGACGAACGAATGGACCGATTCGAACCAAATTTGGTACAAAAATCACAATCCGTAAACACTGGAAGCCTATTGTTTTTATACGTGATCGAATGTTCAGAACCCCCCTAAATTTTCGAATGAAATTTTGAAAAAATTGTTAAAAAATCAAAACCGCTAATAAAGTTACGCAAATAGACATTTCTTATGTAATTTTTCATTAGAAAACGATTGGCATAAATTTTAGAACGCTAACATGAACCGCTCTAGAGATATTGTACATTTTTCAAAAACATTATGAAAAAGTCACATAAAAAAAAAAATTCCTATTGAGAAACATGTTCACTTTTCATATGTAATACCATCCGATAAATTGAGTGCCATCATTCTCGTGGATCTAGCTCGTTCCATTCATGAAAAAATATACTTTAAATAATACTTTTGTATTAGAACGCCAATAGTCATTTATCTGCTGTAAGAATAACTTTTTCCTTAGTGCATAACGCTTGGCGAGATTTTGGCGACGAATTTGGCGGAATGTCGCCAACTTGGCGACTTTTTTGAAATGTTGCCAAATTAATGAAAATCTCGTCGCCAAATGGATAAAAATGATGCTAAATCAATGAAAATGACGACTAATTGTCGAAAATTCAATATCTTAGAAAGAATATTAGTATCTACTATAAGAAAATCCTATTACTTTCCTTATATACATAATGTATAAGGAAAGTATTGTGACGGGGTCGAAAATTCGAAATCGAGTTTTCGACGGGAGAGCACGTTTCAAGCATCCCTGATCACGAATCAAACATTTTTGAAGTGATGTCTGTGTGTGTGTGTGTGTGTGTGTGAAAGTATGTGTGTGTGTGTGTGAGAGAGCCTGTGAAGACGATAACTGACAAACGAAATGGACCGATCCGATCCAAATTTGGTACAAAAATCACAATCCGTAAACACTGGAAGCCTATTGTTTTTATACACAATCGAATGTTAAGAACACCCCTAAATTTTCAAATGAAATTTGGAAAAAATAATCAAAAAATCAAAACCACTAATAAAGTTACGTATATAGACATTTCTTATGTAATTTTTCATTAGAAAACGATTGACATAAATTTTAGAACGCTAACATGAACCGTTCTCGAGATATTGCACATTTTTCAAAAAAATTGTCAGAAAGTCATATAAAATAAAAAAAAATATTTCCTCTTGAGAGACATGTTCACTTTTCAGTAATACCATGCGATATATTGGATGACATCATTCTCGTGGATCTAGCTCGTTCCATTCATCAAAAAAGATACTTTGAGTAATACTTTTGTAATTGAACGCCAATATTCATTTATCTGCTGTAAGAATAACTTATTTCCTTGTCCATTATGCTTGGTGAGATTTTGGCGACGAATTTGGCGGAATGTCGCCAACTTGGCGACTTTTTGAAATGTTGACAAATTAACGAAAATCTCGCCAAATGGATAAAAATGACGCTAAATCAATGAAATGACGACTAATTGTCGAAAATTCAATATCTTGGAAAGAATATTAGTATCTACTATAAGAAAAACCTATTTATTTTACTGTAAAAGTGGTAAATTCATTACGTTATATAAGGAAAGTCATGTGTTGCCCACATCCGATTTTATTGTTTTTATAACGAGGTAAATGTGTCGCTATATTAAAATTAATCGTATCGGAGATATCGAGATTTTGGTAACAGCTAAAATGCACAAATTTGACAAATCAAAAATAAATTATTTTTAAATTGAAAATTCGATGTAATTTCAAGAAGTGTTATTACTTTTCTTATATACATAATGTATAAGGAAAGTATTGTGACGGGGTCGAAAATTTGAATTCGAGTTTTCGACGGGAGAGCACGTTTCAAACATCCCTGATCACGAATCAAACATTTTTGAAGTGATGTCTGTGTGTGTGTGTCAGTGAGTCTGTGGAGACGATAACTGACGAACGAATGGACCGATTCGAACGAAATTTGGTACAAAAATCACAATCCGTAAACACTGTAAGCCTATTGTTTTATACGCAATCGAATGTTCAGAACCCCCCTAAATTTTCGAGTAAAATTTTGAAAAAAATCGTACCAAAACCGCTAATAAAGTTACGCAAATAGATATTTCTTATGTAATTTTTTATTAGAAAACGATTGACATAAATTTTAGAACGCTAACATGAACCGTTCTCGAGATATTGCACATTTTCTAAAAAAATTATCAAAAAGTTATATAAAATTAAAAAAAATATATTTCCTATTGATAAACATGTTCACTTTTCATATGTAATACCATGCGATAAATTGGATGACATTATTTTCGTGGATCTAGCTCGTTCCATTCATGAAAAAAGATACTTTGAGTAATACTTTTGTATTAGAACTCCAATAGTCTTTTATTTGCTGTAAGAATAACTTATTTCTCCGTCCATAACGCTTGGCGAGATTTTGACGACGAATTTGGATGAATGTCGCCAACTTGGTGACATTTTTAATTGTTGCCACATTAACAAAAATCTCGCCAAATGGATAAAAATGACGCTAAATCAATGAAAATGACGACTAATTGACGAAAATTTAATATCTTGGAAAGAATATAAGTATCTACTATAAGAATAACATTTTTTTTAACTGTAAAAGTAGTAAATTCATTGCATTATATAAGGAGTGTCATGTGTTGCCCACATCAGATTTTTTTCATGTTTTGGAACGATAAATTTATTTTTAATATGCATTTATAGTTAGAAGAAGGAAAGTATGAATGAGTCTGAAGCTTAAGCGAATACAGCTAGTCTTATGATGATGGGATAAACTGTTGGCAGGTCTGTCAGATCTGAAACAGTTTTAAAACTATTAACAGTTTTATACCTGTTAACAGTTTTCTAATTTTTATAAATACCTTTTTTACAAATTTTCTTTTTACTTATTCACATAATTTCGCATGTGTAAATCTTTACTTATTAGCCATCGACCACTATGTGCATATTCTCTTTAAGGGCTACTGACCTGCCTGGGTAGCCTGGAAATACAAAATTTTCGAAATCACGGCAAAAGTTGCTTATTTTAGCGTTCCTAAATAAAATCGCGAATTGCGTCTATTTTGAATAAAATTGTCTGCTTCAACATTCCAAAAAGAAAATCACGATTTTTGTGCTTCTGAATAAAATCTCGTATTTCAGCGGTCTTTCTGAAAACCATAAAATTTAGCTATTTTTTTTTTTTTACAAAAGCGTAAATTTTCAACTCTTTCTTAGTGAAAATCGCGAATTTTAAATAAAACAGTGGTTGCTATTAATGAGTACTTTTAAATAAAATTTACAATTTTCTTTAAATGTACGAGTTGGAATTTATGCATATAAGAAAATTGCTGTTTCTGTCCTTAAATGCCACTTTAACGCAATTTTTTGAATTTTATATTTTTCCTGTCTTTAAATTTCGCTCCATGCGCTTTTCTGTGAATTTTATCTAAAATCTATGTAACTCTCATTTCAAAAGGTTTGAAGGCATGGTATGAAAATACCTGGCGAGCTTTATCTTCACGGCCGCCCGAATTTCTGAAATAATTCATATCATTTTTTAATAGCTGCAGAAACGTGCACACAAACTTTATCTATTTTAGAAAGGCCATAACTTTCTACAATGCAAAATGCTTATCGCTACAGGTCTATTTCTGCATTTCAATCCTGCTCGTCGGTTTCAGCTCATGAATTCGGCATGAAATGTTCCCCTGCATTTTGCGATTGATGCATCCATAAAGAGATAAATTTGGAGAGACATTTGCTCCAGATTTTTATGTTTCCGCAGATACGATATATTAAAAGCGGGGTGGGCGTATATCGGCAAATAATTTTTTAGCTCTGACTTGAAATATATGTATAACAACATTGATGTATTAGGAACCATGTTTTGCGATATACTTGCAAATACAGATCACTTTCATGCGCTTATTCATTTATGTAGACATGTTATACCTTGATTTCTTGACACTTGAAATATACAGGATTTTCAATTTAAAATCGTTAAACGTAAAAGAACTGGAAGAAATAGAGAAAATATCGTGAACTGGATTTTTTTTAATTTCACTTTATTAAACAATAATTTTTATTAATCGCGCTGACATTGCAGATAACAGCATCCATGAGCCAGCTTCGTACTTCTTTTTTGCGTTCATCAGCAAGAACTAGCCAATACTTCAATGTCGGTAAACAAACTTACCATGTGTTACAATTTTGCGAGTTGTTTTACAGTATTCTCTAAAAGTATTGTTGTAGATAATTATATATATATATATATATATATATATATATTATCAACTACATCATTAATTTTTTAGAGAGTATCCACCCAACACACATGACTGTGCCTCTACTCAATAATACTAAATAGTTTGAGCTGATCAGGAACACAATATGCACAGGGCTAGATGTGCGTTGCATATAAATCAACACGTTTCCTAACCTTCGATTCTACAATTTGTAGATAGATTCGAAGCCTGAACCAGGCACATAAATAAAGAAAAGCAAAACACAATGTACCCACATCTATGTGTTCGCTTTTCTGGAAATTTTTAACACTTTACAACAAAGTTGAGAAGTGTTTATGACTTTGTTCATTCTGTCTGCCTGTCTGTCTGTCTGTGCGTTAGCACGATAACTGCCGTAAAAATGACTTAATCAAAATGAAATTTTAGTATGTTGTTCAGACGGTCTGTAGGACCTATGGGAATATAAATGAATAATATCACCCAATTAGTTTTGGATTGAACCCAGGTTGAAAAAATGAAATACATTGAGCCCTGTGGGACCTAATTTTTCAAACATTTTTTAAGCGGATTTAAAATTCACAAATTGCTTCGAAAATTTTAGGTAATATTCAAATTGTTCCATAAAATATATAAAAAAAAAATTCAGCGAAATATATTCAGTAGTTTTTAAAATAAAAATTAAAATAGTAATTACACATCTTATATGAAACGATCACGTGACCATGATATGAAACGATCACATGACCCACTTCAAAATGATATATGGCATCCATCTTGTTTCAAAATCGTGATTTTTTAAAGTCCTTTTTAATTCATATTGAGTGTTGTATCCGTCCTAAAACTACTTTATTTTTGCTTAAATTCTGTGCATCTACATACTAAAACAACACAATGACAATATATTTGAGTTTAAATTCTCATTCAAATTTGATTATTTCTAAAACTAAGCCTATTTTTCACCTATGTAAAATGTAAACAGCAAAATATGTAGAATGAGTTGTATTAGAATTACTGTATTTCTTTAACACAAAATAATTCAGTCCATGGAGTCTGCATGGCTGATATGAATGAAATATTAATTGATTTTATAAACAGAAGGACGATTTTTTTCGATGAAGTTTTAAGCATAGAGTTTATGAATTGTAGCTCCATGGTCTTAATTTTTAAATAAAATAAATTATTATAGTATTGTGATGAATGAAATGAATGAAATCCTGCTTTTATAGAGAGATCCAGGCATGTTATTTTTTCTATGACGTCATTTGAATTTATTTCAGTTGTTTTCGATGAAGTTTTCGAATATAATAAATTATCGTAGTATTATGATAGTTTTAAAAATATTACCGTGGAATGTATTGCATTTTAGAGATATTTAAACCAGGCAATTTATATTTCAATGCCGTCATTTGAATGAAGTTCATTTTTTTCAATGAAGGTTTAAGTTTTTAAATATAATAAATCAATGTAGTATTGTGATAAGTTTTAAAATATTACCGAGGAATGTATTGCATTTTCGACTTTTTTAAATAAAATTGCATTGAAGTTGGAAAGTGTTTCATAATCAATGCCTTAAGCATGATTGTTCTTTCTTGTTTACTTATTAGAATTAATTCTAATTCTTATATATATATGTGTTACAATGTATCTCTATTATTTCTTTGGATTATCTTTAACTTTATTTATTATTGAAATCATTTTGTTTATAAGCTACATTTGAGCTATAAATAAATGTATTTTTCTTTCAATGGTCTATTAATACTGGCTAAGTATTATTACATTTAATTTGCATTTAGTTTTATGAATCTTTTAATCTTGTTTACACACACACACACACACATATATATATTTATATATATATATACACCTGTATACAAGGTTCCTGCCTCATAGTAATACTTAATTTCTTAATAATTTTCAATTTTTTTCCCTCTTTCAATGTTTGTAGTCTACGCTATGGTATTTATAGTAATTTACTAATGCCATATCTGAAACAAGCAGTTGTTTGGGTTAATTAGGATTAGATTCTCAGAACCTCTAAATTAAGCCAGTGCTGCTCATTTCCTTTTTTTTTTTTTTTTTTTTTTTTTTTTTTTTTTTTTTTTTTTTTTTTGTATGATATCCGTGGTTTAACTGTTTTGGTGATTTTATTGTTTTAATATTTCGTAATTACTTGCTACTGGTTATTATTCCATATATCTAATATATATATATATATATATGTGTGTGTGTGTGTGTGTGTACTTTTTCTTTTGCACGCCTTTGAGTAACTATATTTTTTATGTGCTCTTCATACACCATCATTTAATAAGGGATAAGTCACAAGTATTTGACACAAGGTTCATGCATGTTGAACGTCGACTGTCAATGAACTTATCGAAACGCTTATATGTAGGTGTATACCTAAGGCTATCGTTTATATATGCATATATACACCATATAAACGCAAAGTTCATGTTTGTACCACAAACACACATTGGTAGACTTTGCTCCTAATGTAACAAATAATCTTTGATCCAAACAGCAACAAAAAAAAAAGGCAAATTAATTCGTAACGTATATCACTTGCTGCCAAGAAGTATGTGACGGGTGTAACCGTTTAGAGCTTTGAAAAATGGTGCTTAATAACAAATGGGTGTGGATTTTGAATGGGTGAGGGGAGGAAGGTTACGACATCGAAGCATTTGTGTGGTCAAATCTAATGATCGGTTGTAATGATTATGATCAGGACCCCTGCTCTCTCCAGTGCGCGCTTGTCTCCAGCCCAACCATTTGGATGTGTATGGGGGCTGGGTATTAAATAAAATCATAAATTTGTAGGTCAGGGGTATAAATAATATGCATTGGCACCGAAAAAGTGTGCCTGTCTAAACCTTCAAATTATTTCAATGCATTTTTACTTTCACCTGGAATACACGCGTTACATGTATGGGAAAATAATTTTAATTATGTCGAGAATTTGAGTTTTCGACGGATTTACACTGATTCAGTGCACCTTACCTAGGATATGAATAAACCATTTTAGCTTGACGCTTGTTTATTTATGCAGTATGTATCTACTCTAGCTCGAAAACTTTCCGTCTATTTTCATGAAATTTTCCACGTAAGGGATTAATGTGTCACTCTGGTGTTGATTTAAGTTTTAGAGCAAATTAGAAAAAATGAAAGTATATTTTGATTAAATATCCTTTCTAGATCTGTACATATAAAATAAAATGGTGTGCTTGCCTAAAAATCGAAATCATCTGCAGCTGAAATTGAATCGGTTGTATGTAAATATGAAAAAAAAAAGAGAGAAAAATCTAAATACATGTATGTTGGCCCCAAACCGGAAACTATGTCGGTTGTTGTAACCGTGGATAAAAATAGATTTCTAAATCTATATTAGAGCAGAAAACTTCGTTTAGGAGTAAAATTCTTCTGGCATAAGTGATGAAATTGCAAGTCGACTATATAGCTATCTAATGCTATTTTGTATTGTCAAAGAATTTCAGATCTATCATGCTTTCAAATAAAAAAGTTTTATATTTATATCGTTTTCATTAAGGCTGTCCTATTTTTATACATTCGACACCTGGGCAATATCAGAAAATTATAAATATGTTCTCTGCAATTTTGAGAAAAAGTTCTTGAGACCATTTTTGGAGCTGTTTTGCGAAAATGGGCCAATCCACAGTTTCAGTTTTGTCATTTGCTCAAGAACACCAGAATCATAAGACTGAGAAAAGCTAGGTTGAGGAGCTGCCTATATACCTATAATGGATTTGTAAAGTCGCTTTAATGTATATTGAAACAACGTCTTGGTAGAAGATAGATCGTGTTGAAATGGCTGGGCAGTATAGGTGGACATTAAATTTCTGACGATTTGCAAACTCGGGACTAGTTGGCCTCAATAGGTCAGCATAGTAGATAGTGTTGAAGAACGCCATGGTCTACTCTAGACTGTAGCGTCAGTGATGATCATGGAAATATGCATGCCTGGTCTGAAGACTGTAACAGATGCGCATCTAGAAAGTCCAGTTGGAACTGAAGAGGACACAAGCAAAGCCCATACATTATTTTATAATTAGTAAAATAAAATTGAGCTCATCATGTTACGGTCACTTTATGCGAATCACGTAAGATATTTTCCCACATTTTTCACTTTGAAAATGTCAATGCAGAGATAATACTTTCCCTTAATTTATTCAGACGCAGATATAATTACATTAAGAAGAAAATGAAATCAACTCCCCAAATTCCCTTTCGTCAAGGTTACCCTTTACTCTCCCAGTTCTCCAACTAGCAGAACTAGTTAGTATCAACCAGAGTATCCATGCTAGACGTCTGTCCCATCTCTAACAGGGTCATAGAATAAATCACTTTGATGACAGTCTAAGGTCAAACCCTTGTGTGGTCCCATGAAGAGGGAAAAACGCCAATAAAACATGGACAGCGAAAAATCAGTCTTTCTAAGCACGGACACAACACGTCGATAACGATACAAGCCTGGGAAATGTTATTTTTTCTTTCCTTTCTAGCTGCGATTCGTTTTTTCTTCTTCTATCGACGTTTTTATCGGACCGTTCATTTTCTTTGAACAGAGTTGACACTCCATTTGGCTCGGTGTAATTGTTGCCCCTGTAATTTCTGGGTCATGAATAACTGGAGTCACGTGACAGTGGTTATTTTCTTTTCTACCTCCGCAGGGCGAAGCAATAAGTTAAACCGAGATGTATGACTGAGGAAATGTCTCAATTTAGACAGTCATGAATGATTTATTTGTGGTCCGTAAATTTTTTGGATGAAGTGATTTTATGGGGGTTTGTGTTCATTTCAGTGATAAATGTCTGTAATTTGTATGGATTTTGAAAGGCGGCGTGTGGAATTGTACGTGAATGGTTTGAAATATGGGTTTGTATTTTCTTGCCGGTAATGGCTAAGTTCGGTATTTTTAAATTCATCCAATCATTCATTCAATTCAATTTGAAAATCATTCATTTTTTTATTTATTTTTTTTTTAAATGTCATGTGAACAGGATAGTGGTTCTGTAGTTTAGACAGTACGAATATCTCCAAAACTTTTCTATATGGATAAAATCAAGGACAAAGCGTTTTAAAAAAACGAACGATCTTTTATTTAACACACCCTAAAAGACGTACAGAACATTATTAAAAACTGCCAGAGCGCTTTCGGACGTATATACGCCCTTATCAGTGGCTACATGAATAGTAAAAATGGAATGTTTATATATAGAGAGAGAGACCAGTTTAAAGCAAATTTGCATAAAATATAAAATGAACTAAATGATAAATTTTACATTGGTAGTACAAAACGTACTGTTGGTATCCGTTTAGCGGAACATGCTCGCGATGTCAAATCTGGTAAACTTTCTACGGCTCTTGCTCAATATGTGGTTAATGATAAATTTCTTCCCGTTTTTGAAAAAACTTTCCTTTTGGTTCGTTGTAACAATCCACGTAGTATTTATTCTTCTTTATGAATCCCTGTTTATTTATATTTACCGTGAATCCATTTGCAATTTTGATTCTGTTCAAATTTTAAGTTATGCTTGGCGACTCATTCTCGACTCTGTGCAATTCAAATCTCTTAAAAGTTTTTTGTGACGTCATTCTCAGGAATATCATGCTTGACGTTTTTCTAAAATTTGTATTAGTTCTTTTCTTGTAATATTTAAAATTCGTAAGCGTTTAAACTTGTTTTGTAATTTCCGGGTATATTTCTTGTATTATTTTTAGTTAGTTCATTTACCATTGTATATTTTATGCAAATTTGCTTTAAACTGGTCTCTCTCTATATATATATATTCCATGTTTTTACTATTCATGTAGCCACTGATGAAGGGCGTATATACGTCCGAAAGCGCTCTGGCAGTCTTTAATATTGTTCTGTACGTCTTTTAGGATGTGTTAAATAAAAGACTTTTCGTTTTTTTTTAAACGCTTTGTCCTTGATTTTATCTATTGAATGCAGACGTGATACTATTCTTGATTATTTTCTATATGGTTTTGTGAAATTTAATCCTTTTTTAGCTTTATAAACAGGCTATTTTGGTTATTCATAAAGCTTGACTAAATGAATATTTCTAAATATTGACAGCCTTTTTTTTTTTCTAAAATCTTTTGAGCACGATGAGCTCTTTAGTGTGATGTTTCCGGAAACTGAATAAGTTGAGTGCTGGAGCTCTTCAATATTATGACCTTTGAAAATTCGTAGTACGGAGCTTCTCAATAAAGGGATAGCTGAAGAAACTTTACAGTGTTAGGATCTTTGAGGAACTGACAGTATATTTATCTCTCAAACTTCAAAGTTAGCTGTATCAGAAGCTTATCAATGTGGTGATTTCAAAAGCTTGGCAGTGCGGTAATCACAGAAGACTGGAATGTGGTGAATCCATGACCTTAGCAGTGTAGTGAACTCAGTACAGTATGGTGAACTCGGAGGCTTGACATGCGTGGTGAACTTAGGAGCTTGACAGTGTGGTGAATTCAGGAGCTTGGCAATGCAGTGAACTGCAGCGAATGGTGCAGCCAAAGTTTTCGCAACATGATATTTCGTTTAGAAAAATGCTGAAAGAATTAACACAGCTTATACTGTAATCAAAAGTTTGGCTATGTGCTGATATCAAAAGTTTGGCAATGTAATGATATTAAAAGTTTGGCAATGTAATGATATCAAAAGTTTGGCAATGCGATGGTATCAAAAGTGTGACAGTATTGTACTGACTCTATTGCTGCTTCAAATATCTCTGAATTAATAAACATGTTGCGAAGTGTTACAAGAAGAAGAAATCTTCACTAAAATTTGCCTAAAACAAAGCCAAACTGATAGACTGGCAATTTTCATTACCACTATGAAACTTAAGTTATTAAATAAAAAGCAATGTTAGAATTTTAAACTGCCTTATAAAATAGCTTGATTTTGTACGGGTATACTATCCTTTGTTATGTTCATTTAGTTACACAAGAACGGGTCTTGAAAGGCACTTACTGTCACACAATTTGTTGTATAAAGCCTAAGTGATTAAAATTTACTTTGGCTAAAGTAATTCAGATACATGAGTTCTGCTCCTGCAAAGTTTTGCGAACTCTTAGATGATCCTCTGCGCGTGTTCTAGATTACGGCTAGCTTGTATTCAGTTTTCCCACGTTATATTTTGTATTGAAAACTGTGGTGTAATTGCATAAATTTTGTCACTTAATCATTGAAATCATATTTGCAAATTGTTAAAATTTTGTTCATACATAAATGCCCGAATTAAACGTTGACATGATAAAAGCAACTTCAAATTAAAAAATCTGATGTGGGGACCACATGACTTTCCCTGCAGACTCAAATTCATTTTTTCTTTATTTCTTTAATAATTCATTAGATTGAGTTTAATTGCAGAAAATAACACTAACTTTGCATTTTTAATTCAATTTTTGTTTCTATTTGGTAATTGGATATTTTTCCGAAATCGGTGTAACAAAAATGCAAGAAATCTCAAATATCTTGAGAACGGTTAGTCCTAAAGTAATGGAGTTGGTTATATTATTTTCCTCGTCAAAAAACTGCGTATGAAACAAGAATTTAATTGATAAATTTGAGCATTCGTACCAAAATCTAATTAGCACCAGAGTGTCTCACAAGTAATTTATCTACCAAATTTTGTAAAATTTGGTCAATTAGTATTTTAGCTAGGGTGGATACATGAAATTTTTGCGAGCCATTTTGCAAAAAAAAAGGCGGGTTCTATTTTTTCGAATCGTACCAAAAACTAATCAGCACCAGGGTCACAACCAAGTGACTTACCTACCAATTTTTTTATGACATTCGTTCCATTAGTCTTGAGTTAGAGTAGATGTATACATTGCACACACACACACACAGGCAGTCAGACATACATACAAACAGACACACACACAGACGTCACGCTAAAAATAGTTTTTTCGTATTCTAGAGGTTTCAAAACGTGTAGCTACGTCGAAAACTCGAGTTGCGATTTTCGGTATGATTCCTATACTTTCCTTATACATTACCATGTATTGCAGGGAAAGTAAAAATATTGTTGCAATTGTGTTTAATTTTTTATAGTTGATATTCAGTAATTATTTTGTCAATAGCATCCCTCCTATCGTGATTGTTTAAACTTTGCAGTATGGTGACCTCAGAAACTTAATAATATAGAGGTATTTAAAATTTATTACTTTAATCGTCTCTGAAGTTTTGAAAAAGAATTACCACATATTTGGCAGTACATTCAAATTGGTAAGCCTCCTTTTGTATGCTCAAATTGGTAAGCCTCGTTTTGTATGCACAAATTTGGCATGCCTCCTACTGTATGCTCAAATTTGGAAGACCTATTTCAGCCAGTACATGTTTGGCAAGCCCTCCTCAATAATCTTCAGAAATATACCTATGCTCCAGTATATACTGTTGCCAGCATGCTACGTTGGCCGATTTAGACAATGTCTGACTATTTCAAAACCTTGATATAATAATTCAATGTAAAATTTAACTGCAAATTCGCGCAATCACAAGAAAATAAAAACAATGTAAATTTATCTTTACAAAAAAATAGAACATGTTCAAGATAGAAACAATTCCCACATGTTTCCTTTTGCCTCTCTGCGTTGGGCACAGCAACTGACATTTTCCCGAAACATTTTTTTCTAGTCAAAGTCGGAAAAAATGTTCACGGAGAAAAGTGTTGAGAACTTGAAAGTTCTTAAAAATAGGCAAACCATGTGGAGATGCACAATTTTGTTTTTAAGAGGTAGAACAAGTTTAATGTTAGTAATATTTCACGACTGGGGTATATATATATATATATATATATATTATTGCGATATGCCGGAATCTAAGTTTACGTTAATCTAAAAATATTATTTTTTTTGTTTTCCGAATAATGTAAAAAATCGGGAAAATGTATTACGGATGGCTTTCAAATTTAATTAAAAAGAGCGTTCTACTTACTGATAAATAATGTTTTCGTTCTTTAATGTTTTTCTAAATTTTCGAAAATTATATGCACATCTAAAAATCTGTATTTCCAATTAAAATCATCAACATAAAAAAAAAAACCTGATTTTCTTTCTCCTCCAAACGTTCGCCTACAAAATCGTCGGAATTCCACGCATGGTTGGAAAAGTTTTAATAGTGTAGATTATTAATGAAAACTGTTATACTAGAAGCAAAGAATACACAACTCGTATCAAATTAAAAGGTACGCCCTGTAGAATTAATGCACGGCATTAATTTTTTAAATTGTGCAATAAGTTATATTTTAAAACAATGGTCTGATATTTTACAACATATTGCCTTTGATTTCTAATGTTTTAACACGATTTTAACCATCAATCATTTCTCCATATAAAAAAATTAATTTTTACACGCTTCATACAAAAATAATTGCTGGCCAACGAGCATTGTTTATTTTTAAAATTGCTCGAAAGCAAGTTTTCTTGCTGATATGGCGAATATCAGCTAGAAAATTGCAAATATTGCAATCATTTTTAAATTTGCTCAAATAGCAAGTATTCTTGCTAATATTGCAAATATCAGCTGGTAACTTGCACATAGAAAATTACAAATATTGCAAATATCCATGATATTTGCAATATCAGCATAGATAGCTGATATCGCAAATAACATTTATCCATGCTGACGAGATCATGATACGCACAAAACCAGTTCATGATGCTATTATCCGTTATCCAAATTATGGCAATAATTGGATATTGATACTACGCTTCGTTATTTTACATTTTCAGTAATCTTTTAAATGCTGCATGAAAGAATGGATTGAAATTTATTTATTTATTATAAAAATAACAATTAATTATTTACGTGCATCTCAAATTAGAGAATTACCTAAATCTTTCTCGCCATTTTCTAATTAAATGCAGAAAGCTTTCAAGCCTTTTTGTTAGTGAACATTTATTCTACTACAAAAAATAAATAAATAAATAAAATGAAGAGGGACGACTTAGCGTTTTCTTCCTGAGAAGATTTATTTTACCGTTGCTTTCAATTATGAAAATTACATTTGTTTAAAGTAATTAATGAGGTTTTTAATTAAATATATTTTTTTGTTTGTGCCACTGAGCGAATTTGTTTCTACACCTGGCCAGACTAAATTCCTAACGCCGAGGATGTGAGATTTTTATTGCGTGTAGCTTCCATTAAATTAAGAGTCAATTTTATACTTCTATGCCTATTTATAATTGAAAGTTTCTACGTATACCTTGTCAAGTTGAAACATTGGTAATGAGATTTGATTAAAACTAAAATTTTTTTTTTAAATTGAAATTAACCATCATAAATATGACGAGTATTTACAATATTTAAATTGTCAACACTTCAAATTTGTCATGATTCTGATGAAATGGTTGATTTTATTTTGCATTCCATTTATACTGACGATTTTCCGTGCCTGATTTCATTTTCTATTACGGACCGCTATACGAAAACTATGGTAATTGATTAAAGTGAAGGTATGATCTCCTTAACTATTCTGCTGTAAATTGGCGACTATTTTAGCAAGCTTTCTTTTTCGACCAAGACCGTCCGACCTACACGAAGGTGTAAGGTATCTTTAGACAGCCGAAAAGTGCCACACAATTTAGAACGTGGGCGCCATCGGTGGGGAACCATACCCTCCTTCCCCTGCAACCAATCTTTCGGATGGATTTACAGACCTCCATATTTAACGCGCTCGTACTTCGTGAAAACTGGGACAGTTTGAGCAGAACGGGAAATCGAACGCGGATCGTTTGGGTTTATCCTTACTCGCTAACTACAGGGCTGGTCCAACCCCTTTGCAAGCTTTCTGAAAACCTTAGCTTTCTTTCTTTTTGCACCAATTAATTTTCACAGGACACAAATATTTGAAATCCAGCTTCAATCCAGCTACCAGCATCGGTGGGCTGTTTTCGCTCTTTTCTGAGTTTGCCTAGCGAATAGCAGTGAATTGCTGTGGAAGCAAGAATACCTGCAGTGTACCTGAATTTTTCTACCTCTGTAGTGGTCTATTCAGTGAATTGCATCCTATTACCTTCATCAAATTATTACACGAAGATACAAGGCAAGGTCCATATCAAAAAGTTAAAAATTTTGTGCAAAGATAAGAAAAATATTTTAGCAACGTTGGAAAGGGTCTGCAACCTTTTACCACCACAGAGTATCAGATTATGCCAAATTTTTCTAGAGAGCATAAAGTTTATTTTATTTCGTTCTAAAGAGCACCAGTACCGTGTTGATTTTTTAGGGAGCACTAGTATTATGCTGATTTTTTAGGCATTGGCAATAAGTTAAAATATCTTACGGAGTAGCAACACTATACCAGGTTTATAAGAATCATATTTATTAAGAATAAGGGAGTAACAACACTATTTTAAATTCTTCTAGAGAGCACCGGCACTACGATTTAATTGTTCAGAGCGCACCAGCACATCGTGTATTGAATTCCTCCGAAGAGTACCACTACCGGTAGTATTACATTTTTTTTCAAGATTTTTTCTTTTTTTTTTACAAATGGCAGAGAATAAGACTTACATTATATATAAACAGAATAAATATCCCGAACATATAACATAAACAGTCAATGTCTCCTAAACAATGGCCAGAACCGTGAACCTGTTAGCCGTCACATGACGTTGCCCCAGAGCACTAGTGGGGGTCGGATCCCACCGCGACCAACATCACAACATCCATGTCCGCAGGTGGGACTCGAACCCACAAGCCCTGCAACCAAGCGATCACAAGGAAACCCCTGCCCTTGACCGCTTGACCACCGCGTCGACTTTTTTCACGAAATAGCAAATGCAAATATTTTGTAGAAAAATATATAAATAATTTTTAATGTTAATTTAATAAATATATGAACAATTTTTGCAATATTTTAGAACAATATACTTGAATTACGGAAAAAAATTTGATTTTATTCTGATAACTGAAATGTATAAAATTTTCTCCATTTTCAAGTATTGTAATTTATTTATTGTAAATTATGTGGATGCTGAGTGGACGTATCATATTATCATAATTACATATTTAATATAAATCCGTTCAAAATTCAATACTTTATCTAGATAAACAGTAAAGGGTGTAGTCGTACATTTCATAAACAAAAACAACAAAAATATATTCTCATAAATTACTTTCTGATATAGGAGAGCACCAAATTAATGAGCACAAATACTGTGGTGCTCGCGAACGACATATTGTGGCCCTCTACGTAGCCTTTTTTAGAATGTGCTACACTTGAGTCATTCATCCGACGCGAAATGTCTTCTTAGGAGATACGCAAGACAATTCTATTGCCGCACCGGAAAAACTTTCCAATTGGTTAACAATTGTTGAGGACCCAGATCGTCCGAGGACTTGAGCAACTGTTTCGGCGGCCCGGGTTAACAATTGTTGTTGTTGAGACCCAGACCGACCGTCCGACCTACCAGAAAGGTGTAAGGTAACTGTTTGGACGGCCGGGAAGTGCGACTCAATTTAGACCGGAACCCAGTGGGGGAGGCATCCACGGGGACCGTACCCTCCTTCCCCTACCACCAACCTCTCGGAAGGACTTACGGACCCACATGTTTAACGTGATCGTACTCCGCATGAACACGGCGGCAGTTGTGGCAGCGTGCAAATCCAGCGCGCAAACCACCTGGCTACCGTGCCCGAAATGTGCCAACAGCACGCGGTATTCCCAGGTGGTTACCCTCCCAAGTACTAACCGCGCCCGATGCTGCCTGACTTTGGCGATCTAACGAGAACCGGTGTTTTCAGCACGGTACGACCGTTGGCTCTGGTGTTAATAATTGTTGTCGCTGTAGAGCCAATCCTGCTCGAAATTTATTGTTTTTATCTAAACAGCCTTAATTTATAATTTGGAAGAAGCCAAACGCCAGTTCTGCTTTTATTATTTCAATGCGAAATAGCCACCATCAAATTTGGAATATGAACCGTAGGGGACCTGCGGTACTTGGATGTTTGACGTCAATCGTCAACATCCTCTATCACCAACTTTCGAACTTGGATGTTTCTAGTTGGTTGAGGGGGTTGTAGGGTTTTCCAAATATACATAAATTGTTAGCTACATTGCTTCGCTGTACATTTTTAACCCTCTTGGGATGTGAATCTTCTTGCTAATCACTCATCACTTGCTAATCATTGCTCAAATTGATAATGATGTTGTTAGGCAAAACGGGGATATAACAAACCCCAAATCGTCTTGCCTATAATTCCATCATTTGCTAATCATTTCTCAAATTGATAATGGTGTTGTTAGGCAAACGGATATAATCGACGCCAAATCTTCTTGCTAATCATTCCATCACTTGTAAATCATTTCTCAAATTAATAATGGTTTTGTTAGGCAAAACGGATATAACCAACACCCGGATTTTCCGAGCAAATTACCAGGTCCAGGCCTGCTAGTTGTAAATTATAATGTCGATATTCTACAAATGTTTACATATTTATTGTCGATCCAGTAAACATTACTTATACTAATCCATTAACCCCCCCCCCTTCGACTTGATCGCATAATTGCATTTCTCTGTTACTGGACTTTCTTTTGTCAATTACTGCAGTAAATAGAGGCTTTTTTTTTTTTAACTTAAGCAGGAAAGCATCATTTTTTTTAACGATGCTTTTTAAACGAAATTTAGAGTAAGTTTATTTTCGTACTCTTTTAAAACAGAAACTAATGGATTTTCTTAATTAAGCCATTTCTCTTTTATGCTGGAAACACCATTCTAAGGTAGATGAAGTAATCAATATTCAAATACAATCAATGTTTTAGTCAATATAACTCAGTTTTTTTTTCATGTGGGTCGGGGGGGGGGGGGAAATTAAAACAAAAATATACAAATCCTTCAATACCCCAGTAACTTTGTAATATATGGGTATACCCGTAAGGGTACTTTGTATGGGTATACACGTTCGATCCAGAGACTAATATATTGACTGTGGTCTATATAGTCTTAGGTCTACAAACTAATACAGTATTCTGTGGTTAGGTCCATCTACAGAGTGATTAGAATTAAAGTTCCCGGTTTGAAAATGGTCTCAAATAAAAAGCACTGGTCAGAATGATTTGAAATTTTGCGTGAACACTCGTGGAGCAATGGAATTTTGTTTGGTGAAGAAAAAAACAGTTGTTTAAAAAGTCGCCACTAGGAGAATAATTGGCGCTTTACTACACTAGAATGCACTGCAAATAAAATGCACTGCAAAGAAAATGCACTGCTACACTAGAATGCACTGCAAAGTAATAAACGTTGACTTACTCATTGGTTAATGACGTAATAAATGTTCAATATGCTGTCCTTCGAATGCTGAATTAAAAGTCGATCTTTCATCATCATATGCATGTAACTAATTTTATGCATGCAACTATTTTTATGCAGGATGGGGCTCCACCACATATCTGAAAACCAGTGAAGCGGCTACTTCGCAGTCATTTTGGAGATGACAGAATCATCAGTCGCCATTTTCCTATAAGATGGCCAGCACGTTTCCCTGACCTCAATCCATGTGATTTTTGGCTTTGGGGGCATCTGAAGAATGTGGTGTTAAATGAACACATTACCAATTTAGTGGAACTTAAAACCATCACGCATCACATCCACAGAAACACTCAAATCTGTTGTTGAACACGCTATTTTGCGTTTTCAGCTTGTTTCAGGATGCGAAGGACAGCATATTGAACATTTATTACGTCATTAGCCAATGAGTAAGCCAACATTTATTACTTTTGTATTGCATTCTAGTGTAGTAAAGCGCCAATTACTCTCCTAGCGGCAACTTTTTAAACTACTGTTTTTTTATTCTTCACCAAATAAAATCCCATTGCTCCACGAGTGTTTACGCAAAATTTCAAATCATTCTGATCAGTGCTTTTTATTTGAGACTATTTTCAAACCTGGAACTTTAATTATAATCACCCTGTACATTAAAGAGATCATGCCGATTAAATTAGAGTTATTGCAGCGCCCCAAGCGGAGTATATAAAATGTTGGGATAATGAACTCGGCAAACATAGCAATATAGCTAAAACGGCCAATTACAAAGTTGTAGAGCGCTGTCTAATGAGAAGGAATGAACACCAGGAGGGAACAAAACGCGTATGTGGAAGGCAATAAATACCTGTTAAAAAGTTATATCATCGTGATCTACGAAACGGTGACACCTGCAATGCATTTCAATGTATGCTTTCATGTTCTTTCTGAAATTCAGATGTACGTTAGTCTCTGACAGAGGGCGTTTTAAGCAGGCTTTATACTAGATTTCTGTTCATTTAAGTGTTTATTTATTGTATCTGTCCTGAATATGACAGCAATTCGCCAATAACCACATTGTGTCAAACAATTGCTTTCACAAATAATTGTTTTCACAAACAATTGCTTTCACAAATAATTTCAGAAATATTTGTTTTCTCAAGTAATTGCTTTCACAAATAATTCCTATCACAAATAATTGCTTTCTCAAATAATTGCTTTAAAAAATACCTATCACAAATAATTGCTTCAGAAATATTTGTTTTCTCAAATAATTGCTTTCACAAATAATTACTATCACAAATAATTGCTTTCTCAAATAATTGCTTTCACAAATAATACCTATCACAAATAATTTCACAAATAAATGCTTCAGAAATATTTGTTTTCTCAAATAATTGCTTCAGAAATATGTTTTCTCAAATAATTGCTTTCACAAATAATTCCTATCTCAAATAATTGCTTTCACAAATAATTCCTATCTCAAATAATTGCTTTCACAAATAGTACCTATCACAAATAATTGCTTTCTCAAATAATTGCTTTCTCAAGTAACTGCTTTCACAAATAATGAATGGCTTTCACAAATAATTGCTTTCACAAAAATTTGCTTTCACAAATAATTGCTTTCTCAAATAATTGCTTTCACAAATAATTTTACAAATAATTGCCAACACAATTAATTTCTTTCACAAAAATTTGCTTTCACAAATAATTTCTTCATAAGTAATTGCTTTCACAAATAATTACTTTCATAAATAATTACTTTCACAAATAATTTTCCATATAATTTTTCACAAATAATTGCTTTCACAAACAATTTCATATATAATTGCTTTACAAATAATTACTTTCTATAATAGTTTTTTTTATACCGGTTCCTTCTCATTATACAATGTGCAATTTTGTAATTGGTTTTCTTAATATATCTCACTTGAATACCGTTCTAAAATTATCTTCAGGTATACTGCAATCTCTTTTATTCTATCTGGCATTGTCACTTTAATATAGCTAAACCTAACGTGTACACTCGTCGACCTTTTCTTACAAATGTATTGGGGATACTTTCCTAGGAGCCTTGCGTATTGAACTTAAGAGAGATTCCTTTTAGAAGGAACGATTATCATCTCAGAAGCTTGTAGTCTATCCGAACAGAGATGGATTGGTTCGTCTCCCCACCGTGACTTTCCTTTATAAAAATCAATATTACGATTTTTATCTGCTTACAGTATTTTATAGAGAAATTAACTAGAGCGTGATTCAACTCGGCCCTCTCATACAAGAATCCGTTTTTAAGTAACTTTTTTTGTGTGCAAATTTTATAATAAAAATTTGTAAAATTTGTATCGTTGATGAAGGATCTCAAGTGTAGTATGTTACCCTTCATTTTAAAGAGCTTGAATAAAAATTTTCGATTGATTCCAAGTTTGGCAATGTGCCTTGCCCCCCCCCCCCCCTGCAAGGGGGGTTAATGGTGTCAAAAACAGAACGATTGTATTGCAGCTATTTTTGACTATAATAATTGAAACTGTTCTCGATCATTGAGTTATATCCATACCCTTTCATCCATAATTATGTCACATTTTGTCCTATGCTGCCATGATAAAAAAATATGAAATTTCGAAACATTCGATTTAGTTCTAGATTTTTGGATAACAAAGCCGGATATAAATGTCTACTGCAATGTCTACGGCATTAGCCTCAGCCGACTGCATAACGACGGATCACGGGAGAAAAATGAAACTCACTCCATCAGCGTATTCTAAAAATTCAGTTTTTATCCGTTTGTTTGAAAAATCACAGAAAATAAAAAAAAATAGAGTAATTATTTTTTTTTTGTTAGAATACGAAGATATACGTCCTTATATAAAAAAAAAAGTGTAGAATTCTGCTAAACTTCCATTTTTGGATGCGACGGAATAGGAATCAGCCAACTCAAAATTTTCCTATTCCGATGTATTTAAAAATAAATGAATAAATATAAATGAATTTTGGTCGTGAACACACCCTTTAACCTATCATTACACTTCACTAAAAATAGCTGATCATGTCAGGAATACGTAAACACTTTGAAGAGCGCATTTCGAGATTGGGTTTAAATTTACCGTCTTCTCTTACCACCAGGGATCTCGTGCTCAAAATATCTGAAAAGCTAATACATAGTTCTCGAAATTTATACCCGTTTGAGGAAAAATCTTCTCTTGGGAACTTCAACACCTTGCAGTTTTTGTTCTTCTCTCTCGCTCGAAAATTAAACACGCCATCTTACGACTTTCCACAGCATGATTGGATTCATTCAGAGTACCTTGGTTCAGGCTAGCCCGAGCTGATAAAATTCTTGTAATTGAGCTTGAATCTTAGTCCGGGCCTTCCTGAGTGTCAAAATTTCTGTAATTGGGTTTGTATCTTGATCCGGACTTGATCGCGACTTGATCGCATGTCAAAATTTTTATAATTGGGTTTGTATCTTGATCCGGACCTGCTCGCATGTCAAGATTTCTGAAATCGATATTAGTCTTAGCCTGCCCGAGTGTCAAAATATCTGGAATTGAGGTTATACCTTGATCCGAGCCATCCTGAGTGTCAAAAAAATTTTTAATGGAACTGGTATCTTGGTCCAGGCCTGCCAGAGTGTCAAAATATCTGAAATTGAGCTTATATCTTGGTCCGAACATGTCAGAGTGTCAACATTTTTGTAATTGGACTTGTATCTTGGTCAAGGCCTACCCGTCTATTAAACTTTCTGTAATTGGGCTTGTATCTTGGTCTGGCATTAATCACATGTCAACAATTTTTGTAATTGGGTTTGTATCTTGTTCCTGACCTGATTGCATGTCAAAAGTTTTGTAAGTGGGCTTATACCTTAGCCCGAACCTGATCGCATGTCAAAATTTCTGTAATTGGGCTCATATCTTAATCTAAGCCTGCCAGAGTGTCAAAATATCTGAAATTGAGCTTATATCTTGGTTCGAGCCTGCCCGCGTGTCAAAAAACTTTTTTAATTGGACTTATATCTTGATATAGGCCTGCCTGGATCAAGATATAAGCCCAATTCAAAAATGTGTCAAAATTTCTGTAATTGGGCTTGTATCTTGGTCTGGGCCTGTCGAAAACCCAGACCACTCAACTCGCCCTAGAACATGAGCAGCAACTTGAGTGGCCGAAAACGCGGTCGGGGGCCTGTGAAAGAATGAAAGAAAAGGTTAAAATTAAAAAAGTGATTATCCTGTTTTGCGTCATTGCCCTAATTATATAAGTAGATTTCAACTACTAGAAAATTATTTCTCCTTCTGTGTTATGAATTTTTCAGATGTCTTTTGAAAATAAATTTTACCATAAATAATGATCCTTTAGCAATTTAAAAATTATAATAGCAACAAGGAATAACTGTATATATATATATATAAATCATTGTGCATATGCAAAACCGTTCAGTCGACATCGACATGCGTAAAGCACCGACGCACATCGGAACGAATATAAAACGGCCTCGAGCGACTTAGCCAGTTGAGGTACAATTTCGCAATTGCTGTGGTACGGGGCGTTGTTAATAATAAAAAAAGACGAAAGATGACAGAAAGATGCCAACTGAACATGTTTTTGAAGGGACAAATCATTGGATTGCTGGAATTCGGTCGATCCAAAACCAAAGCCTCTCGAATTCTGAATATACCTTAGTGTGTGATCTCCAGACTATGGCAGGGGTTCCAAACCACTGGAGATGTTACCCAACGACGAGTACCAGGTCGGCATAGGGTAACAACCGCTCGGCAAGACCGATATTTGGTGATAACTGCGCGACATCAGACGAACCGTTCTGCCAGACAACTGGGTTCAGCCCTGACAGTCGCCACAGAAGTCACTGTCTCGAGACAAACTGTTTACAGGAGACTCAGACACGTTGGTCTTTATGCCAGACGACCAGCAGTTTGCATCCCCCTGACGTCTGCACAGAAACGCCCGAGTTTACAGTGGAATTTGGAACATCGGTTGTGGAGTGAACAACAGTTGGGCAATGTCATGTTCAATGACAGTCCAGGTTTAACCTGCAAACTTATTCTCGTCGTACCACAATCTGGAGAGAATTTGGAACGCGTTTTCACCAGGGAAACATCATGAAAAGGCATCGTTTTCCGTTTGGGGGAGTCATGGTCTGGGCAGGCATCATGATGGACTGCCGCACAGACCTCCACATCTTTGACACGGGGTCGTTTACCGATCAAACATACAGAGACGAAGTTCTTGAGTCTACCGCTCGATTGCTTCAAGGTCCTGTTGGTCCTGATTTCATATTCATGTATTATAACGCGCATCTTCACCGTTCGGCCTTGGTCGACGATTTTCTTCAAACTGAAGATATCCAGCACATGCAGTGGCCTGCCAACTCTCCTTATCTGAATCTAATAGAGCATGTGTGAGATATGCTCGGGAGATATCTTGAAGCCTCCGCTACCCACCAAGTTCCAGGATTGGGAATTGCTCTCCGTATGGCTTGGAACTCTTTGAGCACACAACTCATCCAAATCCTCTATGAAAGTATGGGAAATCGTTGTGCAGCATGCGTGGCTACCCGAGGTTCCCACACACCGTATTAAACTGCAGCATTATATTATTTCAATCATTCTGTTTCACTGAGGTTGGCACTCGTATTTTGATCATTTTTCTTCCAACCTTTTTCTTTGGATAATAAAAGTCGTTATTATCCTTGTTTTGCATTGTTTTCTTCTTCTATAACCATATTACACCCGCATACCGCGTTTCTTTCCATTCCGATGTAGATTTTCTGAAATTTTCGCATAAACAGCAACTATGCTTAACTTTTGTACATGAGTATATATATATATATATATAATAATAGTTTGAAAATCCAATGATAAAATAGAGAAGTTGCAACTCAAAAAACCCCAACATTAAAAAATGCCTAACAAATAAAAAGTAGCAAACAGAGAATCATCAATCAAGTGGAAAATATAACATGCAAACCTCTAGTGATGAAGCTGAAGACAAGCAATAAACATCAATGGAAAGGAATCGATAATAGAAAATCAAATAAAATCCAAGCATTAAAGCTTTACACGTGAACAAGTCCTAGGCCTAAACAAATGAATTGTTCATTTTGATAAAACTCTTCGTCAAGTTCAAGTATCTTATCAAAATGAACACGAAATGCATGTTTCTGATATCAGTGATAGATTAAATCTATATATATATATATATATATATATATATACATTTCAACAATTTTCTCAACATTGTAAGATGGATATATATTTACTAAACGGATGAAACCTCCTATAAGGTTTAGTAAATGCTAGGAGTATAAAAATAATTCTATGTAAATGCAAAAAAGACAAAAATGCTTTCTTCAATACTTTCTCATTTAATTAGTCAAACAAATATTGACTACTTTTTCCCAACCTTAATAATGGTCGTTTCTTTCCATATGCTCGATGCAAACCTAATGCTTAATTAGGGCAATCCATTTCATTATTTAAAAATATTCAATTTCTAAAAAAAGGGGGAATTCCCAAGTTAGATAGGCCTTTGTTAAAAATTCAAATTCTTTTCTCAGCTGTGTTCCAGTGTTAGTACACAATTAAAACGTTAAGAAAAAGGAAATAATCTCATCTTAAATTTAATTTAGCTGAGGGGAAATTATTTATAACAGTAATTATTCAGGATTGGAATATTTTTTTTACCAGACAATTTTATCGGTCTGTTATCTCTACTGTTGCATACTTTAAATATGTAATATGGTAATTTAAAAGGAATTACTCGTATATTTCGTGCAAGGCTAGCTAGAATATACTGTGAGAACTATAATCGGCGATTCATTCAGTTTTACGTTTATACGTAATTTACGCGTAGAAGCGTATTCCCCCAAAGTCAGAAAGTAGTCGATATTGCTCTAAATTTGTAGTAAAATTTGTCGCCAAATGTGTCACCGAACGTAATTGATACAGAGAAATATTCACTTTCTGGTGTAGATAAATATTTTTAATATAGACTACAATTAAAGCATATGTATAATAACTGGCAATTACTAGATTCTACTTCTTATACTACCGTAGAATTTCGTCGATCCCACCACCATTTGAAATCACCCCCACTCTTTTTTTAACACTTTACAACAAAGTTGAAAAGTGTTTATGACTTTGTTCATTCTGTCTGTCTGTCTGTCCGTTAGCACGATAGCTGCCGTAAATATGACTTAATCAAAATGAAATTTTAGTATTATGTTCAGACGGTCTGTAGGACCTATGGGAATATAAATGAATAATATCACCCAATTAGTTTTGGATTGAACCAGGGTTGAAAAAATGAAATACATTGAGCCCTATGGGACCTAATTTTTCAAACATTTTTTAAGCGGATTTAAAATTCACAAATTGCTTCGAAAATTTTAGGTAATAGTCAAATTGTTCCATGAAATATATAAAAAAAAAAAATCAGCGAAATATATTCAGAAGTTTTTTAAATAAAAATTAAAATAGTAATTACACCTCTTATATGAAACGATCACGTGACCATGATATGAAACGATCACATGACCCCCTTCAAAATGATATATGGCATCCTTCTTGTTTCAAAATCGTGATTTTTTAAGTTCTTTTTAATCCATATTGAGTGTTGTATCCGTCCTAAAACTACTTTATTTTTGCTTAAATTCTGTGCATCTACATACTGAAACAACGCAAATACAATATATTTGAGTTTAAATGATTATCCAAATTTGATTATTTCTACAACGAAGCCTATTTTTCACTTATGTAAAATGTAAACAGCAAAATATGTAGAATGAGTTGTATTAGAATTGCTGTATTTCTTTAACACAAAATAATTTAGCCCATGGAGTCTGCATGGCTGATATGAATGAAATATTAATTGATTTTATAAAGAGAAGGATGATTTTTTTCGATGAAGTTTTAAGCATAGAGTTTAATTACTTGTAGCTCCATGGTCTTAATTTTTAAATAAAGTAAATTATTTTAGTATTCTGATGAATGAAATGAATGGCAGAAAGTTATGAATGAATTGCTGTTTTTATAGAGAGCCAGGCCTGTTATTTTTTTCTATGACGTCATTTGAATTAATTTCGGTGGTTTTCGATGAAGTTTTCAAATATAATAAATTATCGTAGTATTATGATTGTTTGGAAAATGTTACCGTGGAATGTATCGCATTTTAGAGATATTTAAACCAGGCAATTTATATTTCAATGCCGTCATTTGAATGAAGTTCATTTTTTTTCAATGATGGTTTAAGTTTTCAAATATAATAAATTAATGTAGTATTGTGATAAGTTTTAAAATATTACCGAGGAATGTTTTGCATTTTAGACTTTTATAAATAAAAGTGCATTGAAGTTGGAAAGTGTTTCATAATCAATGCTTTAAGTATGATTGATCTTTCTTGTTTAATACTTTACATCATAGTTGAAAAGTGTTTATGACTTTGTTCATTCTGCCTGTCTTTACAACTGTCTGTCTGTCTGTCCGTTAGCACGATAACTGTCGTATAAATGACTTTATCAAAATGAAATTTTAGTATGTTGTTCAGACGGTCTGTGGGACCTATGGGAATATAAATGAATAATATCATCCAATTAGTTTTGGATTGAACCTGGGTTGAAAAATTGAAATACATTGAACACTATGGGACCTAATTTTTCACACATTTTTTAAGCGAATTCAATATTCACAAATTGCTTCGAAAGTTTTAGGAAATATACAAACTATGCCATAAAATATATAAAAATATTTTCAGCAATATATACTCAGTAATTTAAAAATAATAATAATAATTATAATAAGAATTACCCTTTATATGAAGAGATCACGTGACCCCACTTCAAAATAAAATATGGCATCCATCTTGTGTCGAAATCGTGATTTTTAAAGTTCTTTTTAATTCATATTTAGTGTTGTATCCGTCCTAAAACCGCTTTAGTTTTGCTTAATTTCTGTGCGTCTGTATTCTGAAACAGCGCAATTACAATATATTTGAGTTTAAATGATCATCAAACTTTGATTATTTCTACAACGAAACCTAATTTTCACTTATGGAGAATATAAACAGACTGTAAGATGAGTTGTATAAGAATTACTAAAGTTATTTAACGCAAAATTATTTTGTTCTGGATTCTGCAATATAAATGATATGAATGAAACATTCATTGATTTTACATAGAGAAACATACAATTTAATGGCAGACTTTTTCGATGAAGTTTTATGCATAGAGTTAAATTACTTTTACCTCCATGTTTTTAAGTTTTTAAGTAGAATAAATTATTGTAGTACTGTGATGAATGAAATAAAAATCTATGAATGAAATATTTACTGCTTTTACGCAGAGAACCAGGCGATTTATATTTCGATGAAGCCATTTAAATCAAGTTTGTTTTTTTCGATGAAGTTTTAAATTTTCAAATATAATTATTTATTGCAGTATTATGATAGTTTTAAAAATATCACCACTGAATGTATCACATTTTAGAGATGTTTGAATAAAATTGCATTTCAGTTGGAAAGTGTTTCATAATCAATGCTTTATGCGTGATTGATCTTTCTTGTTTATCTCAATTTTAAATTCTGAAACATTCCGTTAAACAGCACCCCAACCCACAACCAGCGGAAAAAATTAAGAATAAAAAAAATGTTTCATCAAATTAAAGGGAAAATGTATTATTAAAAATGTACTTTGTTTTCTTTAGCTGAAAATTCGGACTAAGCCTCCCCTTCCCCCTCCTCCCCTCGTCACACTCTGTTTTGTTTTCTCGTATTTAAGGGGACAGATCGACCGAATTATACTTGTTTCTTTTAGCAGAAGATTTCGAGTAATCGCTCTCTTATATTTTCCGCGATTTTCAATCGTATTTAAAGTATTTGAAGCGGCGGATCGACAGAATTATATTTGTTTCTTTTAGCAGAAAATTCCGAGTAATTGATCTCTTATATGTCCGCAATTTTCAATCGCATTTGAGGCCTTTGACGGGGCGGATCGACGGAATTATACTTCTTTCTTTTTACAAAAAATTTCGAGTAATAGCTCTTTTACATTTTCCGCGGTTTTCAGTCGCATTTGAAGTATTTGAGGGGGCGGATCGACAGAATTATATTTGTTTCTTTTAGCAGAAAATTCTGAGTAATTGGTCTCTTATTTCCGTAATTTTCAATCACATTTGAAGCCTTTGACGGGGCGGATCGACGGAATTACACTTGTTTCTTTTAGCAGGGAATTCCAAGGAATCGCTGTTTTACATTTTCTGCGATTTTCAGTCGCATTTGAGGCGGCAGATCGACGGTACGGTTATTTATGCCTTACAATGTAGGCTTAAAAATATTATATATAACTAATGCCGCACTCAAAGTACCTATTAACGCTAATTATCTTAAATATATTGCTCTTGAATTTCGGTGAAATGTGCAGAGTTCTCTAATTCATGGCAGCAACAGTTTTAATCATATATTAAAAAAACGGGAGCCTTATAGAACACGCAATCTTGAGAAATGATTAAGCGAGACGTTAGGCGGAATAATCGAACGTTTTCGCGCGTGAGTGAGGATCGTTGCATGGAAAGAAGGAAATTGTGTAAGATCCATGCAGCGTAATATTACATCCTCGTAAAATAAAGATTACATATTAGGAAATGAAGCGTTGTTAATGAGATTTTACATATTTTCAGAACTGGAGATGCGATGGCAACTTAAAATTATTCCCAGACGAATGATTCTAAAGTTTGGGAGATATTTTGAAAGTTAATAAAAAATACAGTTATTTTATTTTTAAATTGCACATTTTACTTTATAAATATGATAAAATTTGGTTATTTTAGACATTTATTTTTATTTTTTTCGTCAAAATGCTATTTCGCACAACATTCATTTTTTTCCAATATTTAATTCAGTGCTTAATATTGATAGCCAATCAACCACTTCTGTTGTCATTGATTTGAAACTGATTTAAACATATAGACCAATGCCTGGAACCACAGAAACCACATTAAAATACAAATATCCTAAAAATGCCAGAAAAAATATATTGTAAAATAGTTTGAGGATTAAACACACAGATCTGTTAACTTTTTAGTATTGATAGCCAATCAACCACTTCGGTCGTCATTGATTTGAAATTGATTTAAACATATTATATAGACCAATGCCCGGGACCGCAGAAACCACATTAAAATACAAATATCCTACAAATACCAGAAAAAATTTAATGTAAAATAGGTTAACAGGACACACAGAACTGTTAACTTTTTAGTATCGATAGCCAATCAACTATTTCGGTCGTCATTGATTTGAAACTGATTCAAGCATATTATATAGACCAATGCCCAGAACCACAGAATCACATTAAAATACAAATATCCTACGAATGCAAGAAAAAAAAAATCTGATGTGGGCAACACATGACTTTCCTTATATAATGTAATGAATTTACTACTTTTACAGTAAAAGAAATAGGTTTTTCTTATAGTAGATACTTATATTCTTTCCAAGATATTGAATTTTCGACAATTACTCGTCATTTTCATTGATTTAGCGTCATTTTCATCCATTTGGCGAGATTTTCGTTAATTTGGCAACATTTAAAAAAGTCGCCAAGTTGGCGACATTCCACCAAATTCGTCGCCAAAATCTCGCCAAGCGTTATGGACGAAGAAATAAGTTATTCTTACAGCAGACAAATGATTATTGGCGTTCAAATACAAACGTATTACTCAAAGTATCTTTTTTCATGAATGGAACGAGCTAGATCCACGAGAATGATGTCACCCAATTTATCGTATGGTATTACATATGAAAAGTGAACATGTTTCTCAACAGGAAATATTTTTTTTTTATTTTATGACTTTTTGAAATTTTTTTTGAAAAATTTGCAATATTTTGAGAACGGTTCAAGTTAGCGTTCTGAAATTTATGCCAATCGTTTTCTAATGAAAAATTACATAAGAAATGTCTATTTGCGTAACTTTATTAGTGGTTTTGATTTTTTGACGATTTTTTCAAAATTTCATTCGAAAATTTAGGAGGGTTCTGAACATTCGATTGCGTATAAAAGCAATAGGCTTCCAGTGTTTACGGATTGTGATTTTTGTACCAAATTTGGTTCGAATCGGTCTATTCGTTCGTCAGTTATCGTCTCTACAGACTCACTGACACACACACACACACACACACACGCAGACATCACTTCAAAAATGTTTGATTCGTGATCAGGGATGCTTGAAACGTGCTCTCCCGTCGAAAATTCGAATTCGAATTTTCGACCCCGTCACAATACTTTCCTTATACATTATGTATATAAGGAAAGTAATATATTGTAAAATAGTTTAAGAGGATTAAACACACAGATCTCTTTAGTATTGATAGCCAATCAACCACTTCGGTCGCCATTGATTTGAAACTAATTTAAACCTATTATATAAACCAATGCCCGGAACCACATAAACTACATTGAAATACAAATATCCTACAAATGCCAGAAAAAATAGAGTGTAAAATAGTTTAAGAGGATTAAACACACAGATCTCCATGAATTTGATCACAATTTTTACTATGCCAAAGACGTCATATTATCTAAGTAATATTATACTTAATGAAATTTGGGTTTACTTGAAATTTTTTCGCTCTGTAATAATTTAAAAAAATCCCGATCTGAGGGAAGACAAATTACATAGGAAATGTCAAGAACATTTCTTAAAGCTAATTCCCTTGATGATAATTTTAGGTGACTTCTCAATCATTACGACAGAACAAGGGTGTACGATTTCTCTGACAATTACATTTTTGGGATGTAATTAATACTGAAACTGCTTCAGAATTCAATGACATTTTATCTGCGGCATTTCATGTCAACTCTTTTGACTGAGATGTAATTTCATAAAATTACTGTATTGCTCATGCGATTTATAAAGAAAAAGATTTATATGGGCAGTACGTGATTTTCCCTACGTAATGCAGTGACGTTACTTCTTCCACAGCGAATTACGATTATAATTAATGGCACACTGAATTCGACGTCCCACGTATATTGAAATTGCGCATGATTGGCAACTTATGAGTTCGAACAATGTGGCTTATTGTTGCACACGTGCAAAATCCTCATCAAAATGCAATAAACTGTTAACGGATATCCTTTGAAATAAATAACTGTTGGCAAATTATTTGGCGTGAAATTCTCTCGTGAATTGTATGACCTAGGGCCACAAAAACAATGCTGAATCTAAACTTTTTTATAGTGGTAAATTTATTGTAGTAGACGGATAAAAATTGGATTGTGACATAATTTGGAAAGAAATGCAAGAAAATAAAGTTATATCAAAATTAAATATGCAATTACGGTCTTTTTATCTCGCCACTCTGTGAAATTTGTATAAAATTTAATATTTGTTTGTTTTGCATACAAATCCACAGTTTTTAACGGATTTGTTTTTATCAAATTTGCTATGATTATTTTTCACTTTTTCACTGATAACTCCGCTTATATTTCGAGTTCCTTGGATCATGTTTTGTTGAAATTGTAATTGCACAAAATTAAATCTTTCATAGAAGAACCAGCAATATGCAGACGATTATTTTCCGAAAATGTATTTAAAGATAATTATATCATATTTCTTATCAATGGAATTAAATGTGTTAATACCGCAGACGATTTTGCTTAATTCCTCCGATTTAAATAATGAATGAATTGATGTAAATAAATTTTTTAAATGAATGGTACTGCATTTTTGATTACGTTACTCTAGTTATGGTTTTGGGCTATTATATTAGAAATTATTGATATTTATAATTTCTTTTTTGAATTCTACTATAGAATATGAACATAATGTAAATCACATTTTGTAATATATCTATAAACTCTAATGAAAAAAAAAAAATCTGATGTGGGCACCACATGACTTTCCTTATATAATACAATGAATGTACTACTTTTACAGTAAAAAAAATAGGTTTTTTTTCTAGTAGATACTCATATTCTTTCCAAGATATTGAATTTTCGGCAATCAGTTGTCATTTTCATTGATTTAGCGTCATTTTTATCCATTTGGCGAGATTTTCGTTAATTTGGCAACATTTTAAAGAGTCGCCAAGTTGATGACATTCCGCCAAATTCGTCACCAAAATTTCGCCAAGCGTTATGGATGGAGAAATAAGTTATTCTTATAGCATATAAATGATTATTGGCGTTCAAATGCAAAAGTATTACTCAAAGTACCTTTTCTCATGAATGGACGAGCTAGATCCACGAGAATGATATCACCCAATATATCGTATGATATTACATATGAAAAGTGAACATGTTTCTTAACAGTTAATAAATTTTATTTAATTTATGGGATTTTTTAATAAATTTATTTTAAAAATTTGCAATATCTCGAGAACGGTTCATGCTAGCGATCTAAAGTTTATGTCAATCGTTTTCTAATAAATTACATAGGAAATATCTATTTGCGTAACTTTATTAAAGGTATTGATTTCTTGATGATTTTTTCAAAATTTCACACGAAAATTTAGGGGGGTTCTGAACATTCGATTACGTATGAAAACAATAGACTTCCAGTATTCACGGATTGTGATTTTTGTACCAAATTTCATTCGAATCGCTCCATTCGTTTGAGATATCGTCTCCACAGATTCACTGACACACATACACACACACACACACAGACATCACCTCAAAATTGTTTGATTCAAGATCAGGGATGCTTGAAACGTGCTCTCCCGTCGAAAACTCTAATTCGAATTTTCGACCCCGTCACAATACTTAGCTTATACATTATGTATATAAGGAAAGTAAAAAACAGCCAATATTCAGAATTGTGGAAGATTCAACGGGAAATAAAACCTTTTATATTCACTTTAAATTCTGCTCTTTTCATTTCTTCCAATTCCAAATTGAATCCCTAGCTCTAACTCTCGACATGGCTTATAACATCCACCAGTCCCTAGTTTGGCAATCAATCTGGATGACATCACGATTGATTTCGTATCGGGATTTGTATTGGATAAACACGATTCCATCCTGCTAATTTCATCATTTAAACTGGAAGATGGCTAGATAGATGTGTTACGTGTGGCAGTCCATTTGTCAGTGGGATCTAACTGAATTTGGTAAGCACTGCCAACATTTAAGTTGCGGTAGATTTTGCGAACTGGATATCTGAGTTGGTTTATATTCCAATGTAGTTTAATTAATAATATGTATTTGAATTGCCCACAAATGCTATACACTCAAACCTATTTTTGTGCGGTGGATAGGACCGCATGAAAGAAAACGCATAAAAAAAAAATCGCACAAAACTTCGAGTAGCTATAAAAAATAGCTTTCGCAACACAATTAAAAAGTTTTTTTATGCGGTGAATAGGGACGCATAAGAAAAGTCTCACGTAGAAAATAACTCAAAACCTTACGAAATAACTAGGAATTGCTTTTTTAAACGAAATCAAGACACGAGGCTTGGCAGCTACTTGGAATCTCGTCAAACCGTTTGTAATCGGATTTAGAAAATACACATGCGAACATTTTTAAATATTTTATTTACATATGCACTTATTTTACACATACAAAACTTTTCAAAACGTAAAATCATTATCCTTCGTAGTCTGACAATACGCGAACTTTCTTGTGGTAAACTGGTTCAAAATCGCTTTCGTCACTTGAAGATACTACCTCCCACTCGTTCAGAGTTGACTTTTTTTCAGTTACCATGTAGTCGGTGATCAGTTTTTGCGACGACTGTTGTTTCACTAGACGCTTGTATATGTCTCGGTAGCCAGACATACAAGATTGAAGCTCCTTTTGGAATTTTGAAGTTCTTCCAGAATTGGCATCGAAAAACTAAATGGGCGATTAAACCTACTAATTTTTTTTTATTGATAACTTCGTCAATTATGTTCCAATTTGATTGGAATTTTCATATACAGGTTTGAGTGTAATTGCTTTTATAGAACAGTCTTTAATTTGTGGGAAATTAACGGTATGAAATCAATAATGAATATCAATTCGCACACCTCATTTGATTATTAATTGAATTCTTGAGTACTTTCTATTGGAAAAATAAATTTAATACCTATTGTAATATTTATCACAATCTATAAAGTATTAAGGACGCGCTCCTACCCGAAGCACCGAAACAAGGATAGCTGAAAACTACTCAAAGATTACCACTTTTGTCGCATTATAAACGAAGTTATTCAAAAAGAAGCATTTTCAGAAATTCATATTTATCTCTTTTGAAAAATCTTCCTGCCCATTGTCACTGCTGAAAGATATCTCAGAAGATTCCCACTGTCTTACAAAATTCTCTTTCGAGAGTTTTAAACTCTTTTCGGTGTCTTTCATGTTATGCATTTTAAACATAAAGCTCTTTCCTTTCATTTGCAAACTCTCTCACGAAGCTAAAATTAATTCATATCTGCACACGCCATCTCCTGAATTGTTCCGTTCTTTCAACGAGTTCTAGTTTTGTGTCAATGTTTCGTTTGTGCCCTATTGTATATTTGAAGCTTCTATAAAATATCGAAATTTTGGTTAACAATTTGAATGCATTCTTGAGGGTGGCAAAGTTAACATCAATCGCTTTAAATAACAGTGAGTGACTGTTACTCGTTATAGATTGATGTGTAACATAACTTCCTTTCGCACATTTTTAATGGGAACTGTTTGACGTGTGTTGTGTGTGATTGTGGCACAAGATAATTAGATAGAGGTTTCTATAATTTTTGGTTTCTTTGAACTTTTTTAAATGAAAATTATAAAGCTTTGATGGTTTATTCGAATGCAGTTTATTTCGCCCGTATCGGACCGTAGACTAAGAATCTATCGAAGACGAAACGTTTGAATGTAATATTTACGGTGGCCGGTGCGACCCAAACTGAAGTCGAATAAATAATGAGAACTTCTTTTCCGGATGTGTGCTATGGTATCTTGAAATGAAAGTTATCGTATCCTTAATTTAATTGTAAAAATTAACAAATAAAGGAACAATGAGAAGTTCAGCTTGAGAGAAGAATAGCAGTTTTTTCAGAGCTAGGGAATGAGATGAATTTTTTAGACTGTTCCTAAATAACTGTTTCCTTGACGTCAGTTTTAAAATGATCAATACGAAAAATTCTCTAAAATATTTGAAAAAGACGTTTGTAGCCGTTTTTGAAAATCTGTATAAAAAAATCTATCGAATTTTTCAAATTTTTGAATGCTTTATGCAGGGTGCAGAATGATTAGCTACATAAATAAAAACCGTGAATTTATAAATCAAGTAAGAGCTTTGGAATAAGAGGAGACAGACATCAATATACAAATATACTTTAAAAGAGAATTTTTGGAAATATTTTAACATCTAGATATTTTCAAATTTCCAAAAAATTCGAGCAAGTTCCCTGATTGTTAGCTGCATTAAAAAAAACCCATGGGCTTTTAGGTTAAGTGCTGGCTTCGAATAGGGTGAGACAGATACACTCTCTAGCTGCTGCCGCAATTGGTTTTTCCCTTTTTTTCCGCTTTTAATAGTATAGATTTTATACCATACGTTACGTGGACTGAATGCTATTTAAATATTTTAAATCATTCAACACAGTTTCCTATTTATCAACGCATCGATAGTTATGTAATCTCACACTGTTCAAACATCACCACATTTGCTACATTATAAGTTATTAAGAAACATATTCTAAATCACATATTTATTTCTGAATACATATTTATCTCCTCCTTCTCATTGTATCTGCTGAAATATATCTTAAAAGATCCCCACTGTCTTACACCTTGGATTTTGAGAGTTTTGAAATCTTTTCAGTGACTTCATGTTATTCATTTTGAATTCAAAGCGCTTTCCTTTCATTTGCAAAATCTTATGGGAAATTTAATTAAATCATATCTTTACACGCCATCTCGTGGGTTGTTTCCTTTCTTTTAATGACTCGTATTGCAATTATGTTTAATTTGCGTTCTGTAACATATCTCGGAACTTAATATTATCAGAATTTAAATATTTGATGTGTCTAACGTATAACTTTCCTAACAAATTGCAACGGATTTCCATTTGGTGAAATATAATGGCAAATTGTTGACAAAATTCTTAAAATTGAATCTCTGCATTACAGTTTATTGCAGATATAATTCAAGAGTACAAAGTTTCCGGTAAATCGCTTAGTCTTTCCTAGAGATATAGTGTTTTGTTGCGGATGTAAATTTATGATATCTTACAGCAATATCTATGGTTCACATATTTTGAAACTCAAGGATACCCTTAGTAATATGAAAAATAACTTGAGGACCCCTTGACATGATAAATTGAAATAGTCTATATATATATATATATATATATATATATATATATATATATATATATATATATATGGTCTTTCAGAAGGGACTCCCTAACTTTGAAATGACATAACTGCGAAACAGTGATAGACAGAAAGATGAAACAAGTGGTATGTTGGACAGACAGGTCTGGAATTTTAAATACACCAGTTTGCAAAATTGAGCAAGCACAGTGAGCTTTAAATAGTTCAGAACACTCAGTCTCCATACTCCCCGGATCTCAATCCATGCGACTTCTTTCTTTGGGGCCATTTGAAGGACACTGTTTACAGTAAGAATCTTCAAACGTTGGAACAGCTTGAACAGTTCATCTGTGAGGCATGTGCATCCATTTCTGTAGAGGCATTGCAGAATGTAGCTTCAAATCGCTTGCGTCATGTTACTGCTACACACGGTGGCCCTATTGAATCTATTGTAATGTGATGTGACACGTTTACGAAAAACAATCTCACCCACTATTTAAAGGACATTGCACTGAGACTACAGCGCCTTCTGTTAGCCAATCTTGTAACTAATTTTGCAAACCGGTGTATTTAAAATTCCTGACCTGTCTATCAAACATACCACTTGTTTCATCTTTCTGTCTATCACTGTTTCGCAGTTATGTCATTTCAAAGTTAGGGAGTCCTTTCTGAAAGACCCTGTATATCTATATACAAGGTGTCCCAAAAACATTGACCTCAACTTTTATTCCTTAAATATTGATCCTAGACATATATAATAAATTACAAAGTTGCGTAAAAAAAGGTACAGAATTTTATGAAATCGATTAAAATTTTCAAGGGAATTAAATTTTAAGAAATACAAAATTTAAATTTTTATACGGCCCCCGTACAAAAACATTTTCAATGACTAAAATGTGCCCCATACACTAATAAGGTGATGCACAAAATTAAATTTAATATTTAGATTTTAAAATATAATATCTATTTTGAGAGATTATAACTTATGTATATCCGTGCGTGTCGCATGCCTCTGTAAATCGCCAGTGTTTGCAATAACCCTCCAAATTTACCTCAACAGGTGGACTTACCGTAGCTTAAATATACCACATTGGTCATTAACCACAAAGTTTATATATTTTAATTATATTTATTTGTGTAACGCTCAATTTTTAACAATAACCATTAACAATTAATTAATTTACTATGATCATTAATTCAATCTCTTATAGAAATGACCTATGGGGCATTTCTATAAGAGGCAATTTTATTTGTTAAAGCGCACTTTAAGTGATTTTAAGTGAATATACACTACTGCTCATTTTTACCGTAGTCACTAACTAGCGTGCTGAAGATGTATACACTTACTAGCAAATTCTGCAATGTGTATGCGAGCGAGAAGGGGAAGATACAGAACGATTTAAAAAAAAAAACTCGTGGGTATATTTTATTAAAAGTGAATATTTTATTTTCCGGTTAATTAAAAATATCGTCAAAGCAGATAAATTTAAATATATCCTACTAAAATTAGAGATTAAACGATTGTAAGTTTCTAAAGTAACCGTTTTTAATTAAGAAATAATGAAAATTTTCATACTGCTAAACAAACGAGTATTTTGCTTTGGAAACGTAAGGGCAAAATGGTCATTGTGACGTCACGTGCCCATGCTCTATATTGCTTGTTGGCATATACCTTTTTATATGCATTTACTCTGCATTTATACTCATTGGCTTGATTTGGGTTACTTTTCACTTGAGTTGATGTCTGGCTCACAACTTTAACGTCTCGTGGTAATTGTCTTTTAGGTCTCCATTTCCAGGAGTCTTCCATTTTTGTAGCTAACCCAGCATCTTTCAGTTTCTGTCGCGTTATCGAATTTTTTCGAACTACCAACATCCTTGTAGTGTAACGACTCATTCAAACTCTTAATGCAATTTTATTTTGTTTCGGGGAATCACGCCTTCATCGATTTTCATTGGCTTTGCTTTTTATCGTATTAGTCTGACCACGACGCGAACTCGCAGCTCAAATGTTTTGACTTTGACATTAAATAATTCTTAAACTGAAGTTTTAATCGAAAATTGGTTTAATTCAACGTAGTCCCCTAACGTTTCTCTACAAGTGTATCACATTTTATATTTTGGTATACTATATTTTTTGCGGAACGAAGGAAACAACCTCGAGGAATGAGAAATTTTGTCAAGCGGCGGTGGCGTCAGCTACTTTTCTTTAATATACAGAGAACTATCTCTTGAGAATCCCGGCTGTCTTCGTCTGAGTGTTCCGAATCTATTTCAGTATCTTTGGAATTATTCATTTCAAAGTGAAAGCTATTCCATTTCATTTACGAATTCTTTTACGCAGGTGAAATTAAATCCTATCTGTGCTCGCATTCTGGTGGGTTCTTTCAATTATTTCGTAATGACTTTGGTGTGACGTCAGTTTTCATTCACGTTGTCTTTGGGAGTCCATGAAGCTGCTGGAAAATCTTGGAATGTTTAGTTGTGTAACATTTATGTAGTATATAAATTCCTGAGTTCCTCAAGGGAGAAATTTGGAGCTTAATTATTGTTATACCCGTTATATGACGAAGTGAATCTCCGCAATAAATTGAATATGTAAGAGTGTAAAATTAATAATTCTCATAAGTCCACAGTAATTGAATTTGATTCTCTAATATATTGAATCATCGTCATCTCTGGAACATTTCCCAAAGAGTTGGCAAAATTAGATAAATTTTGTCACCACGTCTGCCAAATTTATCGACAAGACAATCAAAGACCCTGAGATAAATATTGATTGAATAGAATGAATTTTATGGTAATTTTTATAAGAAATGATTGGGAAAAGTTTTAAGTTTTGGTACAGTAATGTTTTTGATTGAGCAAATTGTTCATATAAAATTATTATGACTTATATATATATATATATATATATATATATATATATATATATATATATATATATATATATATATATATATATATATATATATATATATATATATATATATATAGTGTGTGTGTGTGTGAGATTGCACCTGTGTTTAAAAATAAAGTTTATATTATTATTATTTGTTATTTATATTTAAATGCAACTTTTAGAGTATATATATAGTGTGTGTGTGTGTGAGATTGCACCTTCTGTGTTTAAAAATAAAGTTTATATTATTATTATTTGTTATTTATATTTAAATGCAACTTTTAGAGTATATTAAGTGGTGTTCAAAATGAATTTTGTTTTCTAATTTTGGGCAAACTTTCACAATCTTCTGCATTTTTTCAAAATATCCCCTCTTCCCCCCTCCGGGGTGAACTCGTGTCTCTCACTTTTTGGCCCTCTTCAAGACTTAATAACAGATAAGTAAACTTGCTATTTGTCTGAGAGTATGGTAGTTTAGCAGACATTTGTGGTGAGAGCCATCTGGTTGTAAATTGAAAGACCTGAGACTGAGTTTGAAAGCTGAGTTCACCGATGCTGGTCGCTGCACTGAGAGTGCTATTCTTACCTTTTCAGCTCTTTTGAGAGTTTTATATAACCTAGTGCAACTAGTTATTTTCCTTATATACATAATATATAAGGAAAGTATTGTGACGGGGAAATTCGAACGCGAAAATTCGAATTCGAGTTTTCGACGGGAGAGCACGTTTCAAGCATCCTTGATCACGAATCGAACATTTTTGAGGTGGTGTGTGTGTGTGTGTGTGTCACTGAGTCTGTGGAGACGATATCTCACGAACGAATGGAGCGATTCGAATGAAATTTGGTACAAAAATCACAATCGATGAATACTGGAAATCTATTATTTTTAAACGCAATCGAATGTTCAGAACCCCCCTAAATTTGCGAGTGAAATTTTGAAAAAATCGTCAAAAAATCAAAATCTTTAATAAAGTTACGCAAATAGACATTTCTCATGTAATTTTTAATTAGAAAACGATTGACATAAACTTTAAAACGGTAGCATGAAGCGTTCTCGAGATATTGCGCATTTTTCAAATAAATTTATCAAAAAATCCCATAAATTAAAAAAAAATTAACTGTTGAGAAATATGTTTACTTTCCATACGTAATATCAGGGCGATAAATTGGGTGACTTCATTCTCATGGATCTAACTCGTTCCATTCACGAGAAAAGATACTTTGAGTAATACTTTTGTATTTGAACGCCAATAGTCATTTATCTGCTGTAAGAATAACTTACTTCTCCGTCCATAACGCTTGGCGAGATTTTGGCAACGAATTTGGCAGAATGTCGCCAACTTGGCGACATTTTTAAATGCTGCCAAATTGACGAAAATCTCGCCAAATGGAAAAAAAACGACGCTAAATCAATGAAAACGACGACTCATTGAAGAAAATTCAATATCTTGGCAAGAATATAAGTATCTACTATAAGAATACCATTTTTTTTAACTGTAAAAGTAGTAAATTCATTGCATTATATAGGGAAAGTCATGCGCTGCCTACATCAGATTTTTCTCTTTTATATTCGAATAAAGTATATCTTATCTGACTTATTAGAGATCTCAACATCAAACAACATATGAACTAAAGATAAGAAAGCATGTCATTTGCTGTATATTTGTGGTGACAGTTAAAATAGTTATGGTGACAATCAGCTAGTTTCAAATTGCAAGACAGAACCCTAGACTAAAAGCGAAACCAAGTTTCACCGATGTTGATCGTTAGACTATGAGTGCTGTATCACTGAGAGTGCCTTTGAGAGTTTTATATAAACTAATGGCGCTAGTTCTCTCTTTTATTCAAAGAAAATATATCTTATCTGACTTATTAGAACTCTTCAACATCAGACAACGTATAAATAAAATAAGAAAACATGCCATTTGCTGTAATTTTGAAAAATATCTGTGGTGACAGTCAGCTGTTTGCAAATTGCAAGAAGACAGAACCCTAGACAAAGAGCAAAGCGAAATCATGGTTCATCATTGCACTGGTAGCCCTATTCCTACATCAGCCTTTTTGGGACCTTTCTATAACCAAATGCAATTCTCTTTATTCAAAGAAAATCTGTCTTTACAATAAATTCTCTTACATACTAATCCCATTATTATTCCCATTCACCTTTGTTCGGAAAGCTTTCTGTCCTTTGTTAGATGATTTGAATGAAGAGTATCTCTAAAGACATTTTCGTGAAATGTCTGAAACGAAAGTTTGCAATTGCTTTAATATCCCGCCTATATTTATGCGTAAAATTTTATTTTGTTAATTATGTACCATTTTTACGTTTACAGAAGACATAGATAATTCAGCTCTCCTCCGGATTCTAAAGAAACTTTTAAAATATGCTGTTATTGTGAATGGATTGATACACATATATGAAGTAAGAAAGGTTGATGGGAAGTCACTACTTTTAACTCGTGCGGATTGCCGATATGAGATAAACTCGTGTATATTTGATGGAAATTTTGCTTCCATCTATTCTGGATGTGGTTAAAGTGCTAAACCTATCATTATCAAACGTATTAATTGAGTACAATCATCTTAATGCAGACGCTTAACGCAATTTCATGGAAAATATTTAAAATTTTCTTTTTTTGTGTTTGTAAAAGATTTTATATACTAGTATGCAAGCCTCTCAAAAACAGGAAAACTAAAACTCTTAATATATTGAGTTGCAATTTTTACTTTCTCGTGCTGTTTAATATAGTATTGAGAGTATTGTTTTCACGAAAATTTTTAAATTTGAGATTTTGATGCCAATATATGTTTAAGACCTCCAGAAAATATTTTGACGATTTCTGGAGAGATGTCTGTCTGTCTGCATGTCTGTGGTCGATTTCTCGTGTACACGATAGCGGCCAGAAATACTATTGGATTTTTATGAAACTTTATATTCGGCTTTGCTATATAAAATAAACTAAAATTACATAGAATGTTTTTTAAATCGAGCGAAAACTTCGAAATTTTATATTACTTTCCTTATATACAATAATGTATAAGTAAAGTATTGTGACGGGATCGAAAATTCGAATTCGAGTTTTCGACGGGAGAGCACGTTTCAAGCATCCCTGATCACGAATCGAACATTTTTGAAGTGATGTCTGTGTGTGTGTGTGTGTGTGTGTGTGTGTTTCAGTGAGTCTGTGGAGACGATAACTGACGAACGAATGGGCCGATTCTAATGAAATTTGGTACAAAAATTACAATCCGTGAACACTGGAAGTGCATTGTTTTCATACGCAATCGAATGTTCAGAACTCCCTTAAATTTTCGAGTGAAATTTTGAAAAAATCGTCAAAAAATCAAAACCTCTAATAAAGTTACGCAAATAGACATTTCTTTTGTCATTTTTCATTAGAAAACGATTGACATAAATTTTAGAACGCTAACAGGAACCGTTCTCGAGATATTGCACATTTTTGAAAAAAATTATTAAAAAATCATATAAAATAAAAAAGATATTTCCTATTGAGAAACATGTTCACTTTTCATATGTAATACCATGCGATAAATTTGTGACACCATTCTCGTGGATCTAGCTCATTCCAATCATGAAAAAAGATATTTTGAGTAATACTTTTGTATTTGAACGCCAATAGTCATTTATCTGCTGTAAGAATAACTTATTTCTCCGTCCATAACGCTTGTCGAGATTTTGGCGACGAATTTGGTGGGATGTCGTAAACTTGGCGACTTTTTTCAATGTTGCTAAATTAACGGAAAATTCGCCAAATGGATAAAAATAACGACTCATTGACGAAAATTCAATATCTTGGAAAGAATTTAAATATCTACTATAATAATAATCAATTTTTACTTTCCTTATATACATAATGTATAAGGAAAGTATTGTGAAGGGGTCGAAAATTCGAATTCGAGTTTTCGACGGGAGAGCACGTTTCAAGCATCCCTGATCACGAATCAAACATTTTTGAAGTGTTGTCTGTGTGTGTGTTTGTGTGTGAAAGTATGTGTGTGTGTGTGTGTGTGTGTGTGTGTTTGTGTGTGTCAGTGAGTCTGTGGAGACGATAACTGACGAACGAATGGACCGATTCGAACCAAATTTGGTACAAAACTCACTATCCGTAAACACTGGAAGCCTATTGCTTTTATACGTAATTGAATGTTCAGAACCCCCTAAATTTTCGAATGAAATTTTGAAAAAATCGTCAAAAAATCAAAACCGCTAATAAAGTTTCGCAAATGGACATTTCTTATGTAATTTGTCATTAGAAAACGATTGGCATAAATTTTAGAACGCTAACATGAACCGTTCTCGAGATATTGTACATTTTTCAAAAAAATTATGAAAAAGTCACATAAAAAAAAAAAATTCCTACTGAGAAACATGTTCACTTTTCATATGTAATACCATGCGATAAATTGAGTGACATCATTCTCGTGGATCTAGCTCTTTCCATTCATGAAAAAATATACTTTGAATAATACTTTTGTATTTGAATTCCAATAGTCATTTATCTGCTGTAAGAATAACTTATTTCTTCGTCCATAACGCTTGGCGAGATTTTGGCGACGAATTAGGCGGAATGTCGCCAACTTGGCGACTTTTTTGAAATGTTGCCAAATTAATGAAAATCTCGCCAAATGGATAAAAATGATGCTAAATCAATGAAAATGACGACTAATTGTTGAAAATTTAATATCTTGGAAAGAATATTAGTATCTACTATAAGAAAAACCTATTTTTTTACTGTAAAAGTAGTAAATTCATTACATTAAATAAAGAAAGTCATGTGTTGCCCACATCAGATTTTTATTTTACTGTAAAAGTAATAAATTCATTGCATTATATAAGGAAAGTCATGTTTTGCATTCATAGGATTTTTTTTTAACACGGCAGCATAGGACAAAATTTGCTGTAATCTTGCATTAAAGGGTTTATTTATAGCTGAATGAAACGTTTATTTATAGCTCAATCATTGTTGTGAAAATTAGTGGTATTGTTATTTTGTTCGTGACGTCATTAGCATCCATTGGGGTTCCTTCCCTCCCCGGAGGATACGTTTTTAAGTATGGTATCACTCGAAAGATTTTTTTCAAGCCTTTTAAAGTGATGGGTAACACGATATAATTGATCAATTGACATAATATTTATTTTTCAAAATTTTTCCTGTAAAATTTGGAAAATAAAAGTTACTAAAAAATAGATTCTGGTATGAGATAGTCTAGTTGAGCAACCCTCCAGTTAATGTAATATGTTTTATTTTGTTTGACAATATATATTGTTTAGCGTCGAAAATATTCGTAGTGATCAAAAATTGTCTACGTTAGGTTTTGACATATAAATAATACAATAATTGTGTAAAGTTTCTGCTTTATTCATTTCCGAGAGGACTTTTGGGGCGTTGTTGTTTGAGATCCAGACCGTCCGACCTACCAGAAAGGTCAAAGGTAACTGTTTGGACGGCCGGAAAGAGCCACCCAATTCAGACCGGAACCCAGTGGGGGAGGCATCCACAGGGACAGTACACTCCTTTCCCTACCACCAACCCCGCAGAAGGACTTACGGACTCATATGTTTAACGTGATCGTACTAACACAGCGGCAGTTTTGGCAGTGGCGGGAATCGAACCCGGGCCTACAGAGTGCAATTCCCGCCCGCTAATAAGGTGATGTAAAGAAATTCAGCATTTTATCATGAAAAGTCCCAGAGGTATGTTTAAACAAAGTTGGTGAGGGATTAATCACAAAATGTAAATTTTTACAGCAAGAACGCAAATGACGCAACGCAAAAATGCAAATATCTGCCTCTTATCTTTAATGGATCTTTGACATGGATGGCAAACATTCTGAACAAGCTTTGTAATCTGTGGGGAAAAGTTAATATTTCTACACAGTGTAGATACTTTTGTACCAAATAAATAGCAAAATTATTATTTATTTATGTAATCACTGTTTTCTTTCGTAATCTGTGTATGACCCCTGAAACGCGATCTGCCGACATGATTTTCCCCCTCTGAGAACCCATGCCGATGCATCGAAAAGAGATTTATGTCAGCATTTTTGTCTTTTCATATATCTGGGACTGTTTATGATAAAATGCTGAAATTTTATACATCACCATTAGTGTATGGGGCACATTTTGCTCATTGGAAATGTTTTTGTACGGGGGCCGTATAAAAATTTAAATTTTATATTTCTTAAAATTTAATTCATGTTTAACGGGATCGTACTCTGTGGGAATACGGCGGCAGTGTTGGGAGTGGCGGGAATCGAACCCGAGCCTACAGAGTGCAATTCCTGCGCGAAAAAAACCACTGGGCTACCGCGTCCGGACTTTTAGGGCGTGTACAAGGATATTTCAACTTTATTCATTCAACGGGGATTTCAAAAAGCCTTCATTTCCCCCCCCCCATATGATGGGATCAACATTCCGTCTCCTTTAGGATCTGTCTTGTGGAGGATCTGTCTTTAGGATCTGTCTTATTATGTAGAGTATGGAGAAAATGCTGACAAAATTTCAAAGTCGTTGAATAATACGATCAGTAGATTTCAAGGCAAAAAATGTGCTACGAATTTATATTATGTAATTTCACAATTTAAATGCGATTGCTTCAAAATAATTTTTTTTCTACTTTTGCAATCTTCCACATAGATTTTGCCGACAGTCGAATGCATGTAGTTTTTCTTTCAGAATCTGAAGTATTTAATAAACAATATTGAGAAGTTATCTTCTCCAGAAATTGGTTTAACTTAAAAAAAAAATCTGATGTGGGCAATGCATGACTTTCCTTATATAATGTAATGAATTTACTACTTTTACAATAAAAAAATAGGTTTTTCTTATAGTAGATACTTATATTCTTGCAAAGATATTGAATTTTCGACAATTAGTCGTCATTTTCATTGATTTAGCGTCCTTTTTATTTATTTGGCGAGATTTTCGTTAATTTGGCACATTTCAAAAAGTCGCCAAGTTGGCGACATACCGCCAAATTCGTCACCAAAATCTCGCCAAGCGTTATGGACAAAGAAATCAGTTATTCTTACAGCAGATAAATGACTATTGGCGTTCAAATACAAAAGTATTACTCAAAGTATCTTTTTTCATGAATGGAACGAGTTAGATCCACGAGAATGATGTCACCCAATTTATCGCATGGTATTACATATGAAAAGTGAACATGTTTCTCAATAGGAAATATATTTTTTTTATTTTATGACTTTTTGATAATTTTTTTTGAAAAATGTGCAATATCTCGAGAATGGTTCACGTTAGCGTTCTAAAATTTATGCCAATCGTTTTCTAATAAAAAATTACATAAGAAAAGTTTATTTGCGCAACTTTATTAGCGATTTTGGTTTTTTGACGATTTTTTCAAAATTTCACGCGAAAATTTAGAGGGGTTCTAAACATTCGATTGCGTATAAAATCAATAAGCTTCCAGTGTTTATAGATTGTGATTTTTGTACCAAATTTCGTTCGAATCGGTCCATTCGTTCGTCAGTTATCGTCTCCACAGACTCACTGACACACACACACATACTTTCACACACACACACACACACACACACACAGACATCACTTCAAAAATGTTTGATTCGTGATCAGGGATGCTTGAAACGTGCTCTCCCGCCGAAAACTCGAATTCGAATTTTCGACCCCGTCACAATACTTTCCTTATACATTATGTATATAAGGAAAGTAAAAATAGTAATAATTATGAAAAATATTATTTCCATTGAATGTATTAAAATTTTTTTGAAAGCAACTTTTCAACTGTGTTTGATAAAAACTCTCCTTGGATCTTTTTTGACAAATTTTGATAATGTTATAGTATAGGAAGTAAAATTGGTAAACACTTCTAAAGCTGAAAGTTAATTTTACCAAGCACAAAAAAACTGCCACCAGAATGTTTTATTATTATTAAAAAAAGAACAATTATTAAAATAAAACAGTATGTAATTTTCAAACTTTCTGATTCAATATGGTAATTTATTACTGCATCCCTCAGTCATGCTTAAAATTTTATACATGGAATTATAAATAAAAAAACAATAAATAAAGATATTGAAAGTTTAATTATATCTGCTCCATTCAAAATATTCAGCTTTTTCTATACTATTAACATTTTTACGATGCTAAAAATGAAAACGACTGTAATAAATAAACTGTAATAAATTGTATATGACTTATTGTTATTGCTTAAATATGCATACCAAATTTAATCGGAATTTGGTATAGTTTAGTTGTTGACTTTTTCTAGGGATATCTAATGCCCTTTTGAGAAACAGCATTTCTAATATCATGAGAAGAATAATGAATCCTAAACAATGTTACAATTATTATATTTTCATAAGTATCTTACAAAACTTCACTATCTTAAAAATAGTCATAATATTCAATTTTTTATGATTGTTTTTTATTTCTGTCGAAAATGTACAAAACTATGCGAACGGCCCTTGTTAGCATTCTATAATAAATGATAGTCATTCACTTTTAAATTAAAACTTACGCATGGCATGACTGTTTAACATTTATTCTCTTAATTATTTTTCCAATTTCCGAAAATCCAAATAAATTAGGGCCGTACCCTGCTTTGATCTCCCTAAAAATCAATTGGTGTCTTTTGGCTTCTGATTAAAATAATTCTATACATTGTAAAAACTATGAGTCCATCTGCAATGCAAGAATCAGAAATTCCGTTTCTCTGTGGGCAGAAGGATGTTTCCTTATTACATAAATAATTTAACAGGAAAAATATTTTGACCGATGCCTCTAGCTCTTGCGTTTAACTGAATTGAATTATTGACGCACTTTTGTCCTTTTTATAAAGACAAGATTTACTTTTACCGGGTGTTATAGTTTAAGGTAGATTCCTTACTAATACGGCCATATTTGTATGCACAGTTTTCTGCCGTTACACATGGCATTCAAACTCTGTTTCCATGCACCTTAATGAAAGAGAGTAAGCCATTGGAAAACAGGGGAACTTTGGAACTAATGGAAAGTCACACGAGTACAATCGAGTACTTCCGATTCTAATAATTCTGGTATTAAGAAACTTTTGGTTCGGAAATTTTTGTTTTCTGAGTGGTGGTGGATAAAAAGTGGTTGATTTGAATCCAAGGACGTTTAAAATGGATCCATGAAAATCCGAACAAAGGCTGGGTTTTTTTTTAGTTCACCACACACTGTCAAAAGTATGCATCCAGCTGTCTTGAAGAAATCGGAAAGTTTTCTTTTTAAATGAAGAATTTAACAAAACTTTCTTCTGTCAATGCTTGCAATTCTCATATTTAATTGAATCGTAATATTTTTGCACTATACTGTTTCTTTTATTCACTTCAGGACCACTTCTATTCACTTCAGGACTATTTTTATTCACAGCAGAACTACTTTTATTCACTTCAGAACTACTTTTATTCCCTTTAGGACAAATTTTATTCACGTCAAGACTACTTTTATTCACTTCAGGACTATTTTTATTCATTTCAGGACAATTTTTATTCACTTCAGGCCTACTTTTATTCACTTTAGGACTACTTTTACCCAAATATAAAGTTTAAAGTAGATTCCGAACAATTGAATTTGCTTATGTATGACTTGAAGAAATCTCATGTGAAGAGTTTTCTTGGCTTGGAAATTATTGTGTGCCATAAAGAAAACTACTGGCTTTTTCGAACTCTTCTTTATCAGTGAATAAATCTGGAAATATGCAAACTAAATGTATCGTATATAATGTTGAATAGTTTATCAGTGTGATTCAAATCTTTGAGGCCCTAACTAATTGGGTTTCCTTAATCACATTAACACGAAATGAAATGTGATATATCGCTGTATTTTATGGTACATTTTAGTTCTTTGAATTTTGAACTTTATTGGGATAGCTCGTCCTGGGCTTGTCATAAAATATAGATACTCATTTTTTAGGAAGTACTCGAGGAGCAGTAGTTGCAACTACAGCAACCGGAGTAGCTAGAAAGTACAAATTTGGTATGACGTTGTCTTTAAATTACATACACTTTAATAAATACATTTTTCATACATTAAAGTGCAATGCTTTTTCTGTACATATAATATATACCGTAATGAAAGTAATGCTGCAGACAGTACCCACACAGCATTTTTTTTCACAGTGACGTAAGATTTACGTCATACTGTGACTTTGGGACGTCACAGGACGTCACAGTACGTCTTGGCAATTTCACAGTAACGTCACAGCGAGGTCATTTTGGTCATTTTCATGGTCGTTTGTGACGTCGCATATTAACTTGTTTGTGACGTCACATTGTAATGTCGTTTGACCGTGATTTCGTAACTTTGCTGTTACGTCACGTTACATTTCTGCAATGTGATATTCACGTCACAGCGACGTTACTTTGTTCATTCTCAGGGTACGTTTGTGACGTCACACTGTGAATTTGGGTCGTCACGGGACGTCACAGTACGTCTTGGCAATTTCACAGTAACGTCACAGCGAGGTCATTTTGGTCATTTTCATGGTCGTTTGTGACGTCGCATATTAACTTGTTTGTGACGTCACATTGTAATGTCGTTTGACCGTGATTTCGTAACTTTGCTGTTACGTCACGTTACATTTCTGCAATGTGATATTCACGTCACAGCGACGTTACTTTGTTCATTCTCAGGGTACGTTTGTGACGTCACACTGTAAATTTGGGTCGTCACGGGACGTCACAGTACGTCTTGGCAATTTCACAGTAACGTCACAGCGAGGTCATTTTGGTCATTTTCATGGTCGTTTGTGACGTCGCATATTAACTTGTTTGTGACGTCACATTGTAATGTCGTTAGACCGTGATTTTGTAACTTTGCTGTAACGTCACGTTACATTTCTGCAATGTGATATTCACGTCACAGCGAAGTTACTTTGGTTATCCTCAAGGTACGTTTGTGACGTCACACTGTGAATTTGGGTCGTCACGGGACGTCACAGTACGTCTCGGCAATTTCACATTAACGTCACAGCGAGGTCATTTTGGTCATTTTCATGGTCGTTTGTGACGTCGCATATTAACTTGTTTGTGACGTCACATTATAATGTCTTTGGACCGTGATTTCGTAACATTTCTGCAATGTGACATTCACGTCACAGCGAAGTTATTATTTTCATTCTAAGAGTACTTTTGCGACGTCACACTGTGAATTTGGGATGTTACAGGACGTCACAGTACGTCTCGGCAATTTCACATCGACGTCACAGCGAAGTCATTTTGGTCATTTTCGTGGTCGTTTGTGACGTCGCATACCAACCTATGTGTAACGTCACATTGTAATGGCTCTGTACCGTGATTTCGTAACATTGCTGTTACGTCAAGGTACATTTCAGCAATGTGACCATCACGTCACAGCGAAGTTATTTTGGTAATTTTCAAGGTACTTTTGTGACGTCACATACTGATGTTTCTGCGAAGTGAAATTTTGACATTGCAGTTACATCAAATTGCGTTACTACAATGTCACATTCACGTGACAGTGAAGCCAGAATCTCCATTTTAGGAGTATAGTTTTGCGAAGTCATATCTGGACAGGTTCTTCTGTTGCCTATAGGGGCTAGCTGACTACTTCGAATTGTCGAGGGAAGAGCAGGTTTCAAGCATCCCGGAACTCGAATAAAACGTTTTTGAGGTGATGTCTGTATGTGTCCATGAGTGTCTGGATGTGATATCTCACGAACGATTGGTGTGGTTTGAATGAAATTTGGTAAATACATTACAATCAGTGAATACTGTAACTATGTCGATTTTAAATGTAATCAAATGTTCGAAAGACACCCAAAATTATATTTTATGAAATCAAATTAAATTTTGAAACTATCAGAATCTTCAATGTTACGTGAATGATCATGATTTGTGTGCATTTTCATTAGCAAACGAATGACAAACTTTAGAACTCTAGCAGAAACCGTTCTGGAGATATTGCATATGTTAAAATAAAAATAACCCTCATAAAATTAATAATTTAAGTATTAGCTATTTTGAAACATGTTCACTTTTCATATGTAATATTAAGCAATAAATTTTTTAATATCATTCTCGTGGATCTAGTTTGTTCCATTCACAAGAAAAGACACTTTAGGTAGCAGTTTTGCATTTTGAAGCTTAACAATTAGCCAATAATCATACTTGAAACCTGCTCTTTCCTCGACAATTCGAAGTAGCGTCAGCTAGCTCCTACTGGGAGCAGAACCTGCGCAGCTTAATGGATCGTGTGTTAATATGACTTCACAAATATACTCCTAAAATGGAGATTCTGGCTTCACTGTCACATGAATGCGACACTATAGTAACACAATTTGATGTAACTGCAATGTCAAAAATTCACTTCGCAGAAACATCAAAATGTGACGTCACAAAAGTACCTCGGAAATGACCAAAGTAGCTTCGCTGTGACATGAATACATTGCTGAAACGTAACTTGATGTAACAGCAATGTTACGAAATCACGGTTCAGAGTAAGGCTCCGCTGACACAATCGCCATTTTGTTTGCAACCGGTTCAGTTAGTTATCGTCTGCCTATGCTATTTCAATGGCGCGCGCATGTTATATGACTGATATTTGATACGTAATTTTGCTGTAAAATAGGTGCTTCTGCTTTCAAAAAATTGTACCACCCATTTAAGAAAGTAGTCTAGAATACTTTAATTTTCTCGAGATCCTAAGAAAAAGAAGAGAAACTAATCTTCGTTTCCTCAGGTACTGCCATCGCTTCAACTGGGAGTCAAGATGGCCGCTCTTACGTCAGGCTGTATATATAGGAGCTTTAGTTCAGAGACATTACAATGTGACGTCACAAACAAGTTAATACGTAATACATAAGAAAAGCTGTTCCTTATTTATCTGCAACATCTGGCGATAAATTTGGCCTTAATTTAGAGAAATATCGCCAGATTGACACGGTTTCGTTCCAGATTGACGAAATTACCGTCAAAATTGCAAAAATGACTCTGCATTAACGAAAGTGGCGTAATATTGATGAATTTTTTAAATATTTTAATATACAGCTTATTGCAGATGCTATCAATATTGATAATAGTCAATTTGGAACTGTGAGAAATATAAGTTAATTGAGTAAGAAATAGTTTTATATGTTGTCATCCAAAAAAGCTCCAAATGTATAAATCAAAATAAAAAACATTGTGTCGTGGATCTTATACATAATTTTCTCAGCATGAAAGAAGTAAATTCATTGTACCATATAGGGAAGATCGCTGTGCGATCCACATCAGGTTCTTTTATGTGAAAAATATTTATAATTGGGGTATCTGTGGCGGAAATCGGAGAGTTACGAAAAATGTAAACGTTTTGGACGTTTATATCTCCGAACCCAGTGGATAAAAATGTAAATAATTTTTCATGTTTTGTCGGAAATATAGTCCAGACTATCTGTAATAATAAAAGAAGATATCGATTTGTCCGTTTTTTCTGCTGTAGAGTAAATTCTAATCGACGTACGGTCATGAAATTTGATACACAGTTACTTCAGAACACGAAAAGATGCACCTTGGCGGGTTTTTGTTTGTTTTTTTATTCGAAATTTTTTTAGTTATTTATGTTTTAGTACTATTTTCATACGAATGACTTCCTTAGAGACCAAAAACATTATTCAGATTTTCGAACTTGACACCATAGGAAAGATCAAAACATTATTTTTCAAATAAACTTTGAAAGGAATCCATAGAATTAAAAGAATTTAAAATATATATATATATATATATATTCGTATGTTAAAACGAAATGACGCACCTGCGATATTCATTCCTTCCCTCCACAATCAGAGCAGATGTTTTTTTTTTTATAATTGTGTTAATCATAAGCGGGCATATTGTTGACACGTTATTTTTGTTTTCGATAAATCGATGCGAGTTCATGATTTTAATCAAAGGATTGAATTTCATATCCCAAGCAACGCCAGGTACATTTTCTAGAAAATGTACTCGATGTTGCCCAAAATGAGCAATAATTTAATAGCCGTGTGTGCACCCAAGCAACAGTTTATTTTACTTTGCTTTTGTTATAAGTGAGCTGTTAAAATTGTATTTAGTTTTCGGGAATTCGCTGCGAGTTCCGGTATAATTTTTATCAGAAGTCTGTTTTTAATCTCGGGTAACGTGGGGTACATTTTCTAGTAAATGTATAAAAATATAATAGAATTAACTTAATATAAATGTAATAGAAAAACTTCAGTATTTTAAACTTTTCTTTTCGAAAAAACTTTAACATCTGTCCAAGTGAGTGTTTTTTATTTTCTTACTTTCACTGGAAATACACTACCCAACACAGAAAATGCAACAGCATGAAAGAACGGATAAAGTTTGAAGTTAAAGATCAGACAGAGATGGCATATATAAATAAGTGCTGTTAATTCCAGAAGAATAATGAAATATACTAGTGGCATAGACAGGGTAATCAGTAGGCAGTAGGTTCACATCTTTCGGTGATACAAGCAGCAATCCTTCAAATAACATATGCAAATACAGTGAGGAGAGTTTCCTGAGGTATATATGACTATATGCCCTCAGCAATCTTCCACAGGTCATCCTCTGTTTGAGGCGGGTGCAGGGTAGTCAAACGACAGACAGATCTGAGAGGTAGGGCAGTCAAACGACAGACAGACGAGACAGTTCTTGAGACAGCGGAGGCCAAGGAAGCACCTGGATACCTTGCAAGGCTTATCTGCTGATGGTTACCATATGCCGTCATGCGTTATCATACAGCTGAAGGTACAGCAGTACAACTGGCCGCAGCACCTCATTTACATATCGTCGTGCCATTAATTTGCCTCTGATATGAACCAGAAGTGACCGGCTATCGAAACCGATAGCACCCCAAACCATGATGCCGCGCTGTCGAGCAGTATTGCGTTCAACATTCGCAGCAGGATTGGATCTGTTTCCACGTCGTCTCCAGACTCACACGGCGACTGTCATTCGACAAACAGAATCAAGAATCGTCGCTAAACATTAATATTCTTGCACACTCGTCTACGCCTGGAAAAGAATATATTTTATATATAAACAATACAAATTAAACAAAATTTGATTACTCAAATCACGATAATAATAATAAAAGAAAATATTTGTATTATTCCACAGTGTAATTTGTAAAACTGATACCAAAAGTAAGTAGTAAACATAGCTATTCTGAGCCTCCAATAGCTTTGGGTTCAGGTAACAACATCATTTGTGCTAATCGCAGACGTTGTAGCATTCTGGTGTAGAAACTTTTCGGACTACTCATTCGTTATAGGTATTTTATTGTTGGTCTGCAACATAATTTTTTTTGTTTTCTTCCCGTCTAATTTTATCAAGCAATAGTTTCCTTTTTGAATTTGATCCCTCCCATAAGTTATTACAGAATCCATATCACTTGCAGAAACTGAAGCTTCCATCATATGTGGTGATTCCTTAGATGTCTCATCATCATAATCATTTCCTAATGCATATTCATTCAGAACTGTCCCTTTCCATTTACTCAATTCACATATATTGCTTCTCTGCTTTAAATGTAGGTCTCTTAACAATTATCTTTTTGGCGATCATTTTCTTTAATTTTACTCCTTCAAATTCAGCTTTCTCTAGAGTATTAGTAAGGATTCTACATTTACCAGATTTTTGCCCATCATTTTGTACAATATAAGTTTTAGATTTAAGGAAATGGGACACTTATTTCGGTGCTATACATTGCATTGATTCAGTGTTTGATGTAGAAGACTGACAAATTCCAGCAGAGATATCCCTTTTTTGTCACTTCATGACTATTAATTGGCCTATTCACCATCAAATTCCCACATACAGCCAAAACTCTATAAATATTCCGATTTGTTAATATTCCATCTTTTCCCTTAGTTTATGACCGAAACTAACTGTTATACATAAAAATAAAACTTTGCACTTACCTTCTAAATATCAATATCAAAGTAATGTTAAGAATTTTACTTTGGGCCATCAAATTAAAACTTTTCCTTCTACTTAACTGCTATATTTACCTTCTTTCACTCAAAATGGTTGCTAAGATTTCAAATCATGTAGCTACTTACCTCAAAGAGTAATAATGTAAAATAATAATTATTAAAATAAAGCTGAATGGCCCTACAAGAGTACAAGAGTTTCCCCTATTCAGTTATAAACTTGCTGTGCATAAAAATTTTTAAAATTTTAAATGTTATTTTCAGATTGTAATATTAAATCAAAATCATCAAAATTAATAATGTAAATCAAATCAGAGGCAAATTATGAATGAACATCGCAACAAAAAATAAGTATTTCTGTTGTCGTTGTTGTTTGCAGTATATTAAAATATTTGAATTAAAATGCTGTTTTGTCTATTTTTAATTCTCATATTCGAGTTCTATAGGTGTTATATTTGAAGGTTTCGGTTCAAATTCGCTGTAACATTCAACAATCAACGTCATTGTTCTTCCAAGCGGCGGTTATGTTGTTCATTGAGTTGCACATTGTCGCATGTCGTGCAGTTGCTGAATATGTTCTTCGGTAGTTTTGGTTGAGATTCGATGTTCTTCCAAACATTGGTTATGTTGTGGCTTTATTTCGTCAGTTAGTCATTGAGTTGCATGTTGTCACATCTCTTCTAATCGCTGAACATTATGTATCATGTTAAAATCAGAGGTTCTTTCCATGCCTCTTTCCTTGGTCTTATAGTCATTGTAGGCAAAGCAGTTTTTCAAAATGTACACAAAATAAGATATTGTAAGATGAGTTGTATAAGAATTGCTGAATTTTTTTAAGCGAAATTACTTAGCTCCGGAGTCTGGAATATAAGTGATATGAATGGAATATTCATCGATTTACTTAGATAGAGAAGCAAGCGATTTTATAGCATTGCTTTTTTTAATGAAGTTTTAAGTTTCCAAGTAAAATAAATTATTGTACTATGATAATTTTAAAAATATCACTGCTGAATGTATAGCATTTTAGAGATGTTTAAATAAAATTGCATTTCAGTTGGAAAGTGTTTCATAATCAATGTCTTATGCAAGATTAATCTTTCTTGTTTAAAGTATAAATATAGATTTAGTAACTAAATTTCCTAATGCATATTTTTGTCGTTTACTATGTATATCTATCTTATATGGTTTCGAAGATATTTCAAGTGAAAGTAAGCAAAATGAAAGAAAAAAACATTTGTTCAGACAGATACTTTGCAATACTCATTTTCGTCACAGAAACCCCAAGCATAAATATTATTCACATAAAAAAATGTGCCCCTTTTTTTAACAAGTGTCCTTTTCTTGGTAACAGCACCACCCTGCCCTTCTTTATCCTGGGGGAAACTTTGTTGTAGGCCTATCTTCTTCATCCAAAGGATAGCTTTTGAGATTAGAATCCAATTAGTCTTCTGCCAACGGTGTCATGTTCTCTTTATTAAAGTTGAAATTCTGACATTTCCTAGTTTCACAGGACATCTTTAGGCTCCTTTAAGATATAAAATTTTATAAATATTTATAAAAATACACCACTTTACTTAAAAAGATAAACATTGCACTATTTCGCATTATCATGAGTCCCGGTATAAATTCTCTCTTCAACTGTTAAAATATAAATATCACAATTGCTAGCAACTGATTTGCTAAGCAGATTGAGTTAGACCACAAAGTGCTCTTTAACACATATCTGATAAATTTTTAATTACTGATCTCAATTCATCTAGATCCTATGTAAATGAGGCATAGTTGAATATTGGATTATTTTAGTAACTATTTTACAATGACTAAACTCCCTTTATCTTATATAAATGAGGTGAAGCTGAATATTGTACTCCTTTTTAACCATTTTACAACCAATAACTAAACACATGGATATTACTGACTTCTCATTTACTACTAAAGGAGATTAAATGGTTAGGAGGGTGTTGTAAATAAGATTTTCCAAAGTTGAAATATAGTTAAATCACCTTCTCGCATACAATAACGGTACGTTCACCTAATTTCATGAAAATCTTTAGGTCTGTTCTTTAAATACAATATACAAGAATACGACACTTTACAGTATACTGTATAATACATAACAATTAAATATTTTATCACTATATTTTCTTGTCTTTTTTTTATTTATACTAAAATGAAAAAAGTTTCTTAAAATGCCTAAGCACTAAACAGAGATAAACTACATCGTTATCACAGCACAGATGCTCAATTTCAGCTTCCACTCCCATCAATTGTGCGAGCAAGCGACTGGATAGTCAGGAAAAACTTGAATGAGATGCTTGTCACAAAATCCTACATAAATTAAAAAGTTAAATATTACTTTGCAAAAGTAGAGAATGTCTAAAATATACAATTCAATTTTGTTCTAATTTTAATTAATTATCCCATTATAAAATTACATAAAAATATTTTTAAATAATATTTTATAATTTATGTATTGTATTTCTTACATTATAAGATTGTAAGACACCACCTTAATTTCCGTAACACCAACAGAGAAAAAGCTTTGATTTAAAAATAAATAAATAAAGTAAAACTAAAAATTTCATTTATTTCAATTGAATTCAATTTATTAACAGAAATAGTATTTATCAGTAGGTATGTTATTCATCACTTTCTTCTGAATCAATATCAGAAGAGCGAACCTCACATGCAGAGTCTAATGACTCTGAGCTATATTTATCTTCATAAAAAAAAAGAATTGCAAGACACCATCGGTTCTAAGACACACCCTGTTTTTAGTTACATTAATATCGGAAAAAGTGCACCTTAAAATTGAAGAAATATGGTATATATTTTTCCCTTATGTCCAGCTGTCCAGCATTGAATGAATAGGATAAATTATAAGATGTTTAGTGCTAAATACTGTCCAGTATAATAATGGTGTAATTTAGGACTAACTATGAAAAACGAATAAACAAGGTGTCCCGTCAAGATAGCATAAACTCTGCAGAGTGAAAATCCTCGCTCGGTGTACATGAAAAATAACCCAAGAACCATACCTCTATGACCCATAGTTTTTGCGAAAAATGCGAAAGATAAAGTATGATGTCAAATCCGGTGCACGGAAAATAATTTTTATTGGAAACATGAACATCGGTACATCTATATTACATGTTTACATAGGCAGATGCTCAATTACACCTTTCTGGTAGGTCGGACGGTCTGGGTTTCAATAACAACAACTGTGCATATCGAGGTATGCATGCGAGCGCTGTAGAATGGATCACTGCACATGATCAAGGATCATGTTTTTGTTCACAAAGTTGAGCGCAGCATGAAGGCAAGCAACTAAGTGGATGCTGAAGCACAATGCAGAATCGTATGCAATTTGCCATTCTTACAGTGCGCGCATGGATGTCTCGTTATTGGCAGTGGTTATTTTGAGCATCCTTCTATGTAAACATAATGTCATATGCAAGTACTGATGTTCATGTTTCAAGTAAAGCTTATTTTACGTGCACCGGATGCGATGTCATATTTTTTCTTTCGCATTTTTCTTGAAAACTATGGGTCGTGGAGGTATGGTTCTTGGGTCACTTTTTATGTACTCCGAGCAAGGAGCAGTCTTGATGGGACACCCCGTATATTTAATAGAAACCTTTATATATATATAAAAAATTACTTCGAATCGTTTGACATTACCATTGATTTCGTTAAATGTGTTCCTTTTATACTTCTCTCACTATAGGAAAGTATTGTTTTCATGTAAAAAACACTTATTGGCCAAATAGGATACCTATACATTTTCAAAGGTACTATTTATGTAAAAAAAACCAAACTTATGGCAGTCCATTCATTTCTCTATTGTGCGCTAACATCCTTTGCACTACGAAATTTTATAACCAATATTCTGCAAAACTACCGATGAATGTAAAATTTACGGTGCAATTTTCTTTAGGTGCAGTTTCACTAGTTTCTAAAGGTACAGTTTTACCAGTATCATTCACAACAGTGCACGGAATAGGCACGGGAGTTTCACATTTTAATGCAATATTTCCTAAAATATTCAACTACATGATACCAAATTTGATATATAAATAGGTTGTTATGTTATATAAGTCAGATTGTCTCTAGTACTTTTAATAGATGTGGAAAATAATTGAGATAAGTCGAGGGATAACTGAGTATAGGGAAACAGGATTTTGCTATTCTACAAAATCCCATATTGCGCGATTTGCATGCAAGTTAGAAACATGTCCATCATCAATTTTTCGTACAACCTAAAAAAATATCCTGGTATGATGCATTTTTTTGCAAAATCATGTACATACAACATAAATATGCAGTTCATTTTAAAAATATTTCTTTGCCGAAGAGTACAATTTCCATCTTGATTGAACATGATTTTGATCCCCTAATTTTTCGACTTACTCCAATTTAAGCATTTTTAAATAACTTGATATAAGCTATTGAATAATAGTTAAAATAATACAAGTGTGTCATAACGCCCAAATTACGAATTTAAAATTAGATCTCTCCCCCCCCCCCCATATATAGATGTTAAAATTCAGCCATAAGATTCCAAAGTACACAGGTGCATTTATTGTAAAGATACTAGTTTTTTTATATGTTTTATTGCATTATTTAAGGTAGTAGTATCTTACATAAGACCATCTCTACTATTACACGTTTTTATGTAATGGGTTTGTAATGAGCATAGTCAGTATATGCTCATTACAAACACAAAACAATACTAGAAGATATCTTTTAATAAAAATATTATATCCAAAAATTCTATATAAAGAAAGCTTATTTTAAAGAGCTCTCAAAGTGCTATTTTCATTCCACACATACATGTAATATTTATAGAAGAATAAAAAAAAATACAAGAGTATAAAATTTGAATTATTTTAAATGAGATAAAATGAAATTCCAAATCCCAGGATTAACAATTTTGCAATCCCCAAATACCAGATTTATACAAAATATCTGAGATTATAATCCCTAGTATATAAAATATTCTTTTCTTGTGTTGAGGAAATTCTTGTACCTAGAGTCGGCAATTTTCCTATTGTAATTTAATATCACTTTATTGGCATGAATTGTATCCTTATTAATAGAAGATAGTTAATCTACTTAATATATTAAAGTGATGTTATAAATATAGAATACTCTCAACAGTATACGGTTGAATCATTTCACAAAATACTAGTAATATTCAGACAAGCCGAATATTCTTTGCATCCCTAAAAACAAGATTAAAAAAAGCACGATATTTTATCTTTCATTAAATTAAAATTTGCTATACTGCAAAGTTGTAAAATTACTTAATAGAACTTTCGAAATGCTACCCATATAAAAATATATTTAACCAACTCATTAATATTTAATAATTTTTGCTTTAGCAAAAGATAATTAACTACTTCTGTAAATAGTACTAAATAGTAATAGTAATTAAAATTCATATAATCATAATAAAACAACGAAACTATATTTTTAAGCATGGCCATCTTAGATTAAGTATGAATAATATATACAGGTGTGATATAACATATTTCTAAAGAAATTTATGGCAATTTACTTATTTTTGGATAGAAAATGAGAGCACGTGGAAATATTTTGAACTGTAGTTGCAACGTAAAAGCGGTCGAGAATCGCCATTGCTTTATAATGAAGGTATTATCAGGACTATCATAGGTAAGGATAGTTTTTAATGTTAATTCTAATCTCTCATACATACATGATATGAGTAAAAATATATTATAACACGTAATAATTTAAGATTTTGACAATTAAACATGATCTGAGCATGACTAAACACAAAATTGAATGTTTTTATGATGTAATACGTGTGTGACTAAGTGGGGTATGACCAATATTTCTGAAACAATTTAAGTTATTCAAATGAAATTTTAATCCAATTATTAAAGTTAGTGTAAATGCAATATTTAAGATGTTTCCTAAAATATCATATATATTATATATTTCTATGCTTTCTTCAAATATATTCCTTCATGTATTATTTTATGCAGATCTTGAAATTGGGAGTGGTGTGTTGGAATGAGTGGTGTTAGTAATGGTGTGTTGAAATTAGGAGTGATGTCTTTTCTCCCTCATAAATATTATATAGATATATTTAACTGGTTTATTCCATAAACATTAAATTACAATTTATATAACTTTTCTTTTTTCTTTATTATGGTTTTTACAGAAATCAAAATATAATACTACTCAAGTATTTCCTATGTTTTTCAATTTTTTAAATATTTTTAAAAATTCTGTATACAGACCAGCAATAAAGGTTGAGGACCTGTGATGTCATAAAAATTACTGGTCCCTTAGACCACTGACTGAAATTTACTAATTTCTACACACATATATAGAGAGAGGGCCAACGGCCGTACCGTGCTGATAACACCGGTTCTCGTTATATCACCGAAGTCAAGCAGCATCGGGCGCGGTTAGTACTTGGTGGGTGACCACCTCGGAACACCGCGTGCTGTTGGCCATCTCGGGTGCGGTATCCCCGTGGTTTGCGCGCTAGATTTGCACGCTACCACAAATGCCGCCGTGTTCATGCGGAGTACGATCACGTTAAACATGTGGGTCCGTAAGTCCTTCCGAGAGGTTGGTGGTAGGGGAAGGAGGGTACGGTCCCTGTGGATGCCTCCCCCATTGGGTTCCGGTCTAAATTGGGTGGCACTTCCCGGCCGTCCATACAGTTACCTTACACCATTCTGGTAGGTCGGACGGTCTGGGTCTCAACAACACATATATAGAGAGAAACTAGCAGTAATACCTGTTCTTCGTGCGGAGCATATAATATAAAGAAATTTAAAATTCATGATCATGTTCAAATTCCTATAGAATACTAAATGATATTGTTAATCAAAATATTCTATTAAAATATTTAATTTAATGCCTGACTAAAAAGAAGTTTAAGAATATCTGTTCCCGCTATATAAAATTATCTTCAATAGGCAGATCTGAAGAATAAAACATCCTGGTCCTGTTCGTAAACAAATTTACAAAAAAATATGAAATTGAACCAATATATGCAAATTAAAAGTGCTAAAATTGTATGGGACCCGCACTACTTATATTCACGAATATTAGAATATATACTAATGTATTAGTAGAGGACTACAATTACTACATCATATGAGTTTCTAAAATCTTTGCCAAATTAAAATAAATGACATAATAAATTGAAAATAACAATAATCCCGTAATCATTAAATCTAAAGGCCGTAATTCATTCTAATATATGACAATATACATGTACTACTTATATTCTCGTAGATTAGAAGATATACCAGTGCAGTTGTAGAAGATCAGCGCTTTGTACATATATGAGTTTCAACAATTTTTGCCAAAATAAAACAAAGATGTAATAAATTGAAAATATCATTAATCCCCGAAAGTATCAATAATAATAATGTTTAAACCTGAAGACCGTAATTGTTATAATCCAGTCAAAAATGCAATATCGTTCAAATTTATTTTATATACATACTATATTATTTAAATCGGAAAAAATTTAATAAAAATCCTTCTGTCACATAAACACATTGGATTTAAATCCATTAAAGCGACATGATACAATTTTCTTCAAATAAATTGGCGTAAAACATATTGTCTGCATAATACTATCTCAATGGAAGGCTCAATTGTTCATTTTTAATTAATACCTAGATAACCCCTGGTCTCAAAAACTTAAACTAAATTTTAAGTGGGGCTAATTTAAGCCTACCCACAAAATTTCATTAAATTCTTTCACTCGTTCTCCCGTGATAAAGAGACAAACTTACATACAGACAGACAGATTTTCAATTTCATTTATATGGATTGTTTAGAAATTTAACAATAATATTGCAGTAAGTGACAAATTTATGTATACATATGATTGTATAGATATGACTGTATATATATGATTAGTATTAAATTCTACGTATACATATGATTGTAAAAAACTCTTTAATTTTAGGTAATAAAATATTTTATACATGCAACAGATAATTCTCATTCTTTCTGCAAAAATATGTACAAGCCAGAATAAATTTTAATTCATTACAATTTTTCTGTACAAATATCCAAATCTAACTGCACAATTTTAGAATTTTAAACTGCAATAAAAACAGTATTCGAAATTATTTGTTAGTTGCATTTTCCACCTTTAAATTTCATTTTGACAACGAGATTCTAAACCCAGCCGTAATTTTTTATGTCTAACTTCCCTGTTTAAGTATAGAACCTTTTGGTAACTGAGTAAAAATGCTTGGGACCCAATAACGCTTCATTTTCTGCTATCAATTTCTAACCGCGATTGAAAATAACTATAATAATAAAAAAAATGAGGATATAGAAAAATTTGATTTTACGTATAAAATACATATAGTATATCAGATTTAAAAGGTAAGATCACATTTTTAGTGAAAAAGCAGAATTGACTAGTAGCTGCACTATGAAATTAAAATAATTGGTTAGGAAAATGTCACAGTATTACAAGTTTATTATAGTTATACAATTCAGATATTTACTTACTTCCCACTTTCAAAACATAACAAGAACGAAGCTAATCGAATCACGCTCGGCAGATGGCCAAGAATCGAATACACGTCGAATGCGCAACAAAGGAAAGAGTGTTATAAATTAATCTCAATCGCTGAAGAAACTTATAAAATTAGAAAGGAATATGCAATATACTTATTTACAAAATACTGAATTATAAGATCAATAGATTACAAAATAAATGAAATTACCTTTTAACAAAGATATCCAATGATCCGTTAACAATAACATCTTGCCGCGCGTTCCCGCAAATAAACAAACTGGGGGAGCCAACAGATAGATGTTGCCATTCCACGACTCAGAAATTATTGCTCTGTTCACTTTCAACCTAACAATTTTACATTATTTTCCACCTTCATGATTATTTTAAATTATTATTTTCATTAATAATAAGAAGCAATAAATTGAATAAAAAGTATTTAATTTTGAATGAAAAAATGCAATAAATAAAATCATGCAAAACTCAAATTCGATTTACTAACGCTAACAATATTTCTTGTACAAAGAGGATTGTAACATAAAATAAAAGAAAAGAGCAAGTGCGTGGAGTACTTTTCTTTTACCGTAGTCACCATCAATATTTACAATTTTTTTCTAATTCTGGAATAACAGTGACTTTATAAATATGCACGGCTGAATATTTGAAACGCTCGCGTTATCCTCAAAGTCCCCTCTCCAACAAACAAATCTGAGTCAGGGCCGCCTCGAAACATGTGCCCAATAGCATTGCACAGAAGGTGCCATTCCCCCCAGGAACAACATATCGGAACCCATTTAAATTCGGAGAAATTTTGTATGGAGAAATGGAAAACAACACGTTTGGTTACTACGCCCCCAGCCCAATGATAGAATAGAGAGAAGTTGCAATGCAAAGTTCTAGTAACCAAGCCAAAAATAATCAACAAATATCAACGAAGTGCATTCAATAATAGAAAATCAAATAAAATTCAAGCTTTAAAGCTTCAGACGTGGATAAGCACTAGGCCTAAATGAATTGTTCATTTCGAAAAAACTCTTTGTCATGCCCAAGTATTTAATCAAAATGAACACAAAATGGATCTGATATTAGAGATAGATTATATATATATATATATATATATATATATATATATATATATATATATATATATACATCTGCATTATGAGTTTTGTTCCAGAGAGAACAGATAATAAAAAATAATTGTAATCATTTTAAACGTGCTATTACAGAATTTATAGTTATTATCCATGATTTTGTCGCCTTAGAAAAAAGTAAATAGTTTTGCCTCTTGTTTTACTATGAAGTTTTAAATAATATTATTCATTGTCCTACTATACTTTCTTGCGTTCTTAGAGTTTCATATGACCTGTTAATATTAGACATGAAAACAAGCAAACAAATAAAACAGCAATTACATTAAGAGATTTTTTTGTATATAAAATTTGTTAACCTCCTTGATACATATATTGATATTTTTATTTTGACACCTGCCATTTTTTTAAAATGCCAGTTTTAATGCTCTTAGCTTTTTATTGTTTAGTATTCTAGTATTTTATGTTCTTTCAGATTACTCTAATTGGATTTTATATGCAATTGCCACTTAAATTGAATTGAATTAAATTGAATAAATATGTTCCAACCGGGATATATTTTAACTGAGTTTTTGAAAATATTTATAGTAGATGTGTCATTTTGATTATAAACTTACTTTCTTTTTCCAGAAATACATTTTCAAGAATTCTTAAAGCGAAAAATATTTCGAAGACATTTTAAAAGTACTGGAGAATTCCTATAATAACTTTTCAATCAAACATATCTATTAAAACGCGTTCTCTCTAAACTTTTTTGTGCAGATGATAAAAAAATTTAATAAATTTTTCGTTGAGCAATAATTGTGCAATCTTAATTTAGTGCAATCAACTATAATAAAACTTTATTGTGACATATCAGCTACCATTGATTACACTATCCGTTTCTTTTCATTTTTTTTTTTTTTTTTTTTTTTTTTTTTTTTTTTTAGAGTGGAAAAAGTAAGAAAGTTTTATATTTGTTTAATACATTATAGAATATAAATTGTATTGAAAATAACATTTCAATAAGATGTTGAAAATCAATCTTTTATGATAAAATTCAAAGCTATAGTCATTTTTCTACTTATGTTCAAAATTCTTATTGCAGTCCACAAGGACCACTGATTTTATTATTATTATTTTCTAATTATCGGATATTTTATATTGGAATTTTTATTTAGATAATTTCATTAAACATTGAAACTATATCCACTATACTTCCAAAATTATATATATATATATATATATATGTATATATATATATATATATATATATATATATATATATATATATATATATATATATATATTTGGAAACTTAATTTTCTAATATATACCTTTGCCACTTATTCTTTATATAGATCTTTCATAGTTTCGAAGATATTAATGAAAGTAAGGAGAAGAAAAAAACCCGCTCGGACAGATACTTTTTAATTTTCTTTCGAAAAGGGATATATTTGGAAACTTAATTTCCTAATATATACTTTTCCTAATATATATTTTCTTTCGAAAAGGGATATATTTGGAAACTTAATTTCCTAATATATACTTATTCCTTATATAGATGTTTCATAGTTTCGAAGATATTAATGAAAGTAAGGAACCCGCTCGGAAAAAAACCCGCTCGGACAGATACTTTCTAATTTTCTTTCGAAAAAATATTTATTTCTTAAAATATTAAAATATTCAAATTATATTTATATATTCTTAATCTGGACCATATTTCCGACAAAATAAAAAAAATATTTACATTTTTACTTCTTCATAAATAGTATTGAGAAAGTATTGTTTCATTAAAATTTTATATTTCGAGATTGTGATGCCAATTCATGTTTTAGGATCCCCTGAGCACGCTGTGATTATGTTTGGAGTGATGTCTGTTAGTGCTCGATTTTTTTGTGTACCCTATAGCTGTTACAAGTATTAATGTATTTTCATGAAATTTTATATTCTGATTTCGTGTATACGAAAGTCGAGAGTTGAGTCTTTAAATTTCTATTAAGTTCGGCAGACATAAACGTCCAAATTGTTTACATTTTCGTAATGCTCCGATTTTTGCTACTGATACCCCAAGCATAGATGTTATTCACATCAAAATATAAGTTAACTTAATTTTAGAAATAAATAACTGTAGTGTCAAAACTTTTTATTCGTATCTAGTAGTTTTTTGTTAGATCTAGTAGAAGGTTTCAAACACTTCCAAAAATGCATGTAAATAAATGTTGTGAAATTATGCAGTATATCGAAAACGATGGAAACAAGCTGCTTCGGGAGCTAAATAAGGAACCTGCATAAAAAAAATTCAAAACATTCGTTCAAATTATTGTAAAAGTGCCAAGTCATAATATATTTCGAAAGAAAAGCAGATCTGAAAAATTACATGAGCTATTTTAACTAAGTTCAATTTAATAATACCAGAGAATAAAAACTGTAAAATTTAAAAATATATATAAAAAATATTACCTATCTACTTCAGTTCTTGGAACATTCATTTTAATTTTTATGCTTTTATTTTCTGGTATTTTCAAACTAGTTTGATCAAATGTTATTTGAATTTAGTTGATAAAGATAGCTCATATAGCTTCCCAAACCAGTTGATTCCTTCGCTTTTTATTTTCTTTTAAATTCCGTAGTCTTTTATTCCTTGGTATTTTAAAGTAATTTTTTCAAAATTATTGAAAAATTGATATTTCAAGATTATTACTCATCAACTGAGTAGATGAGTATTTGAACATCGCTTTTGAAACCGGTTGACCAGTTTATTTTTGTATATACTCTATATTTTAAGAAGTTTACATTTACCGTCTTGATATTGAAGCAGTATTTGTACCATTATTTGATTGAACTAATACCGGGTACTGAAAATGATCAAATTGATAAAAACAAGAACTTTGAACCTCGGAATAGTAGATGTATTCACATTCATGAATTAAAACCCGATAAAAAAAATCTGACGCGAGCAGCACATGACTTTCCTTATATTCAAATGAATTTAATACGTTTGCAGTAAAAATAAAATAGATTATTCTTACAGTAGATACTTATATTTTTTTCAAGATATTGGATTTTCGTCAATTAGTCGTCAATTTCATTGATTTAGCGTCATTTTTATCCATTTGACGAGATTTTCGTTAATTTGGCAACATTAAAAAAGTTGGCGACATTCAGCTAATTTCGTTGCCAAAATCTCGCCAAGAGTTATGGACGGAGAAATAATGGCGTTCAAATTCAAAAGTATTACTCAAAGTATCATTTCTCAAGAATGGAACGAGCTAGATCCACGAGAATGATGTCACCCAGTCACCCAATTTATTGTATGATATTACATATGAAAAGTGAACATGTTTCTCAAAAGTTAATATTTTTTTTCAATTTATGCGATTTTTTGATAAATTTATTTGAAAAATGTGCAATATCTCGAGAACGGTTTGTGCTAGCGTTCCAAAATGTATGTCAATCGTTTTCTAAGAAAAAATTACGTAAGATTTATCTATTTTTGTAACTTTATTAAATATTTTGATTTTTTGATGATTTTTTCAAAATTTCACCGAAAAATTTAGAGGGGGGGGGAGGTTTAAACATTCGATTGTGTTGAAAAACAATAGGTTTAGAGTATTCAAGGATTGTAATTTTTGTACCAATTCATTCGAATTTCTCCGCTCGTGAGATATTGTCTTCACAGTCTTAATGACACACACTTTCACACACCATTGGTTAGCGCGCTGGAGTTGCACTCGGTAGGCCCGGGTTCGATTCCAGCCACTGCCAAAACTGCCGCCGTGTTCATGCGGAGTACGATCACGTTAAACATGTGGGTCCGAAAGTCCTTCCGAGAGGTTGGTGGTAGGGGAAGGAGGGTACGGTCCCTGTGGATGCCTCCACCACTGGGTTCCGGTCTAAATTGGGTGGCACTTCCCGACCGTCCAAACAGTACCTTTACACCTTTCACCTTTACCCTTACACCTTTCTGGTAGGTCGGACGGTCTGGGTTTCAACAACAACAACACTCACCCATACACACAGGCATCACCTCAAAAACGTTTGATTCGTATTCAGGTATGCTTGAAGAGTGCTCTTTCGTCGAAAACTCGAATTCGAATTCTACTTTACACCCTGTATATAAGGAAAGTAAAAATTATCGATACATAAAAAATAAGTCCAGGTGTTATATATATAAATTGAGAATGAGATGCGTCGGTATAGGTTCACGACATAACGAACTTTTCATTCCGAAAATCCATAAAAATGTTATAAAAATATAATTACGTTATAAAATATTACAAAAATTCCTATTTTATGTGGATATTTATATAAATGCGAATGCTATCATTTACACATACGCCGTTCTCGCGATATATCAGGTTTTTTATCCAAAATAACAAAATTCATAAAATATCGAGAAACTCAATATTGTCAAATGAATGAATGTTTTGTAAATGTATTTAATCTGAAATTAATGAACAACATTGTTTAAAAGTCATTTCGAGATTTTTTCAGTCTATTTTAGGCTTTCGGTGCTCATCTATATTTATTTATCCGTGCCGGCGCATAAGAGGTCTGCAAGGCCGAAATCCAGATTTTCACTCGGACAGACCCGAAATGCTAGTGTTTAAACCCAGCCCGAATCCAAAGAAACGTATAAATGTACGATCCGACTCGACCCGAAGATTTAATAAGTCTCCGCCCGATATGATTTGTATTCAAATGTGTTAAAAACACGATTGTGGGAAATTACATCTACGGCATACGCAATGAAACACGGCATTCTTTAATTTCCCGCCACTAAGATTGTTGATAAATACTAGAACAGCTTCCCCAAAACTATGGAGCAGCTGCGGTTGCAACACGTGACCAATTAAATTTTTCTGTAGATGCAAAGTCTCTGTAAAAGATGGTAATGTAAGGCCAGACAAAATATTTTCTTTCTTTTTTTACTTTCCTTATATACATAATGCATAAGGAAAGTATTGTGACGGGGTCGAAAATTCGAATTCGAGTTTTCGACGGGAGAGCACGTTTCAAGCATCCCTGATCACGAATCAAACATTTTTGAAGTGATGTCTGTGTGTGTGTGTGTGTGTGTGTGTGTGTGTGTGTGTGTGTGTGAAAGTATGTGTGTGTGTGTGTGTGTCAGTGAGTCTGTGGAGACGATAACTGACGAACGAATGGACCGATTCGAACCAAATTTGGTACAAAAATCACAATCCGTAAACACTGGAAGCCTATTGTTTTTATCCGTAATCGAATGTTTAGAACTCCCCTAAATTTTCGAATAAAATTTTGAAAAAATCGTCAAAAAATCAAAACCTCTAATAAAGTTACGCAAATAGACATTTCTTATGTAATTTTTCATTAGAAAACGATTGGCATAAATTTTAGAACGCTAACATGAACCGTTCTCGAGATATTGTACATTTTTCAAAAAAATTATGAAAAAGTCACATAAAAAAAAATTCCTATTGAGAAACATGTTCACTTTTCATATGTAATACCATGCGATAAATTGAGTGACATCATTCTCGTGGATCTAGCTTGTTCCATTCATGAAAAAATATACTTTGAATAATACTTTTGTATTTAAACGCCAATAGTCATTTATCTGCTGTAAGAATAACTTTTTTCTTAGTGCATAACGCTTGGCGAGATTTTGGCGACGAATTTGGCGGAATGTCGCCAACTTGGTGACTTTTTTGAAATGTTGCCAAATTAATAAAAATCTCGCCAAATGGATGAAAATGATGCTAAATCAATGAAAATGACGACTAATTGTCGAAAATTCAATATCTTTTAAAGAATATTAGTATCTACTATAAGAAAAACCTATTTTTTTACAGTAAAAGTAGTAAATTCATTACATTATATAAAGAAAGTCATGTGTTGCCCACATCAGATTTTCATGAAACATTAGAATTAGCGCGGTTCTCTGTGACATTCGTGAATGGAAGTACTTTTAATTTTACGCATTTTCGTACATTTTAGCTTTATAGGTTTTCTTAAAATTACAAGTTTTAAAGTTTTTAAATAAAATTGATATATTTAGCGATTTTAAATAAAAATATACATTTGAGCATTTTCTTAAATTGCAAACGCTTTTCTTTAAAATTGTGAATTTTAGAACATTTACTCAAAATTAATGAATTTTAATGTTTTTTCCAAAAATATTGTGAATGTGAGAGAGTGCTTTGCCAGATATATCGCGAATAAGCAGACATATTTTATTATTTTAATACAAATGTTATTATATCTTAAAACATAAATTAAAGATTTTTTTTCTATATTATGATGAACATTATTTTGTATACATGTCTCTGCCATTTTATTAACTTCGTAGCCAGCTATTGGTGAGTCCTGGCACTCACAATCAAGTGGAAAATAAAATGCAAACCTCTAGTCATCAATCTGAAGACAAACAAAAACATCAATGGAAATGAATCGATAAAATAAAATAAAATAAAATCCAAGCATGAAAGCTTTAGACGTGGACAAGCCCTAGGCCTAATAATGAATGGATCATTTCGATAAAACTCTTTATCAAGTCCAAGTATTTTAAAAAAATGAACACAAAATGCATGTTTCTTATATCAGTAATAGATTATATCTATAAACACTGACAACTTGGACAACATGCATATATATATATATATATATATATTATTTTTCTTTAAAAATTTTAAGAAATATGGAATGTGCTTCGATTGATTTGTATGTACAAAATTGTAAAGTATCTATGTCAGACAATTTTGTGTGCATCATCATATTTTAATATTGGATTTTCTTTGTTACATATAAAGTACGTTAAATGTGGCCCCCACAACCAGCTGATTTTTGATTTTAAAGTTGAATACAATTTTGTAAATTGTCAAACTGCACAATAAGATATTTTTTTCTAAAAATACGGTCATTGACCATAAATTGAAGTTAGCCATACAAATTATTGGACAGTTTGCATTCTCAAAAATCTGATGTGGGCAACATGTGACTTTCCTTATATAATGCAATGAATTTACTTCTTTTACAGTTAAAAAAAATGTTATTCTTATAGTAGATACTTATATTCTTTCCAAGATATTGCATTTTCTTCAATTAGTCGTCATTTTCATTGATTTAGCATCATTTTTATTCATTTGGCGAGATTTTTTTTATTTTGGCAACAATTAAAAATATCGCCAAGTTGGCGACATTCCACCAATTTCGTCGCCAAAATCTCGGCAAGAGTGGACGGAGAAATAAGTTATGGACGGAGAAATAAGTTATTCTTATAGCAGATAAATGACTATTGTCGTTCAAATACAAAAGTATTACTCAAAGAATCTTTTTTCATGAATGGAACGAGCTAGATTCACGAGAATGATGTCACCGAATTTATCGCATGGTATTACATGCGAAAAGTGAATATGTTTCTCAATAGGAAATATTTTTGTTTTATTTTATATGATTTTTTGATAACTTTTTTGAAAAATGTGCAATATCTCGAGAACGGTTCATGTTAGCTTTCTAAAATTTATGTCAATCGTTTTCTAATAAAAAAATTACATAAGGAATGTCTACTTGCGTGACTTTATTAGCGGTTTTGATTTTTTGACGATTTTTTCAAAATTTCACTCGAAAATTTAGGGGGGTTCTGAACATTCGATTGCGTATAAAAACAATAGACTTCCAGTGTTTATAAATTGCGATTTTTGTACCAAATTTCGTTCGAATCGGTCCATTCGTTCGTCAGTTATCGTCTCCACAGACTCACTGACACACACACATACACACATACACACACACATACTTTCACACACACACACACACACAGACATCACTTCAAAAATGTTTGATTCGTGATCAGAGATGCTTGAAACGTGCTCTTCCGTCGAAGACTCGAATTCGAATTTTCGACCCCGTCACAATACTTTCCTTATACATTATGTATATAAGGAAAGTAAAAATAGTTATACACAGTTATTACCTTATATTTACGTTGCTCGTAAACTACACTGAACATGTTGTGGTTCGGTGCGAGTCCCTCAGCTAGTGATCACTGTTTTATGTATCGCTTAGAAAAACAGCAGTTAAATGAAATCAGTTACAGCTGAAGGTAAATACGTAGTGGATTTACAAAATGCTTTGTCTTGAAAAAGAAAAAAATATATAAGTTCTTAATCGCACATTTCACAGTGTTATCAATACATGATGTTGAAACCCAGACCGTCCGACCTACCCGAAAGGTGTAAGGTAACATCAATACATGATGTGAAATACCAGACCCAACAGTGACGTTTATATAGCTATTGTGCTCTGTTTTAGACAGCAGAAGTAATAATAAATTATTACAGTGCCGTCATAGTTTTGCCAATACCACTGCTACGTTGCATTGTAACATTTATGGTTAGGGCTGAAAACAACACAAAATATATTACGACAATGTTACAGTGTCATCAATGAGCGATGTTATATAGAAATCCCAACTGCTACGCCTCATTGTAACAATAATATTCAGTTGCATAAAAGTCACAAAATATAGTTACATCAATGGCATAATGTAACCAATATGCAATATTGCATACAAGTCACAACTATGACGTCATATTGTAACATTTATGTTTATTTGCAGAAAAGTTACAAAATATAGTCACAGTAATCTCACAGTGTCACTAATTATCGATGCTGCATATAAGTCACATATGTGACGTTGCATTGTTATGTGTTTATCAAGTGGTTGAAACGTCACTAAATATAGTCCCAATAAAGTCCCAATGTTACTAATACGCATCGTCGGCTAGAAGTAACAACTATAACGTCACATTGTAGCATTTATGTTTAGTTGCAGATACGTCACAAAATATAATCACAGTAATGTCGTGCTGTCACCAATTCGCGATGTTAAATATAAATCACAAATGTGACGTCACGTTGTGACATTTATGTTTAATTGCAGATACGTGGCAAAATATAGTCACAGTAATGTTATGATGTCACTAATTAGCGATGTTAAATATAAATCACAAATGTGACGTCACATTGTGACATTTATGTTCAGTTGCAGATACGTGGCAAAATATAGTCACAGTAATGTTATAGTGTCACCAATTAGCGATGTTAAATATAAATCACAACTGTGACGTCACATCGTGACATTTATGTTCAGTTGTAGATACGTGGCAAAATATAGTCACAGTAATGTTATGGTGTCACCAATTAGCGACGTAAAATATAAATCACAAATGTGACGTCACATTGTGACATTTATGTTCAGTTGCAGATACGTGACTAAATATAGTCACGGTAATGTCATGGTGTCACCAATTAACGATGTTAAATATAAATCACAAATGTGACGTCACATTGTGACATTTATGTTCAGTTGCAGATACGTGACAAAATATAGTCACAGCAATGTCATGGTGTCACCAATTGCGATGTTAAATATAAATCACAAATGTGACGTCACGTTGTGACATTTATGTTTAGTTGCAGATACGTGGCAAAATATAGTCGCAGTAATGTCATGGTATCACCAATTAGCGATGTTAAATATAAATCACAAATGTGACGTCACATTGTGACATTTATGTTTAGTTGCAGATACGTGACAAAATATAGTCACAGTAATGTCATGGTGTCACCAATTAGCGATGTTGCATACAAATCACAAATGTGACGTCACATTGTGAGGTGTTAATTAAGGTGCAGAAACTTCACAAACTATAGTTACAATAAGGTCACAATATTACCAATGTGTTACGTCACATAGAAATCACAACTGTGATATCACATTGACTCATATGTCACGTGATTACAACGTCACTGTCACACTTGTGACGATCTTTGCTGTATGGGTAATGGCAATAGAAACAAACATCTTGTATACCTCATTTCGAACACTTATACATTGCACATTGGTTTATTTTGTGAATGTGATACGTTTATAAAAACTGGAACCCACAAAATCAATTTTAAATTTCTTTCATTTTTTCCGACAGTTACTGTATTCTCGTTTAAATCTTGTTAAGGCTAATTTATATTGTATTAAAATGAAACAGGATTTCGATTTTTTTCTCTTCTTATTACTTTGGCTTTTTCCCCCCTATGTTTATCTATTATCGAGAATTATCGAATTTTCGATCTCTGTGTTCACGAATCTGCCGATAACACTCTCCGTGTGGCGAAACAAAAGCAAGCAAAAATGTTTGCTTGGAAAAACATCTTTATTAGAAGTTGCTTAACCAATAATTGCACAAAAAACCGAAAAAAAAACTAGGCTTAAATTTAAATCTCTCCAACGAAACCTCAGCACAAAAATATTATCTGAAATGTGGCTCCACTTGACTTTCTCATACTATAAACCAATTTTAAGTAGCTTATAGTTTTTTTCATTTTTTTTCAAATTTTACAAGTGAAATTTTGAAAAATCGGTATTTTTGATCTAAATGATTACAATTATAGCGCATTATACTTCACTTTAAAAGGTTTGACAAAATCTTTCGAGTAATTCCATACTTGACAATATACCCCCCCCCCCCCCAGGGGGCCGATAACGTCACGAACACAAATGTTTGATAAGAATGATTAAAGCTATCAAGTCTCGTGATCATTGAACCATGAATATTGCCTTTCAGGCATGATTATATCAAATTTTTGCCATGTTAAAAAATATATATAATTTTGAATAAATTTGGAAGTTTTCGCTGAAATTTAAAAAAAATCTAACTAGTTCTAGATTTTTTAGTAACAATGCCAGACATCAAGTTTCGTGAAAATCCAATAATATTTGTAGCAGCTATCGTATACACAAGAAGTTGGCAACAGCGATCAGACACACAGATAGACGGACATCACTCCATTAATAGTCCAAACATGTTCAGGAGATCTTAAAATATATATTGGCATCACAATCTCGAAATCGAAAATTTTTGTGTAAACAATGCTTCATCATTACTACGTATGAGGAAGTAAAAATAAATAAAATGCAGAACTTATGCTGTCGCACAAAATTTTCATTCTATGTTTAATACATTTTGTTCTTTAAATTTTTAGATTCTGACTCTTTATTTCCGGACTAATTAGAACTACATAATAATTGGACAGAGTGTTTGTGTCTTCTCAAACCTTCCATCAGACCCTTAGTATTCTAGGAGGCTGAATCTTTGCACACTTATAATATGGGCCACTGGGCTGAAGGTAGTGGAACCGAATTTTCAATTATAGAAAATGAAAAGGGAGGTTGGATTGTTCTTCTAGCTAGACCCTCCAAAAGCATTTCGGTGAATCAGAAGCTTGAAACTTAGCACACTTATAATATCAACCTGGTGCAAACCCTAACTAAGCCAACTTTTGATTAGAATGGTTATTTTCGACCGTAGATTGTTAAACATAATAAAACTGATTTAAAAAGTTGGAACTTAATTTCGTAAGCGTGTTAATTTCCCTGTCATTGAGACAGGAATTTATTAGTATGGCGTTTTTCAGAGTTTCTTCTGCGGAACTCCAGGGTTCCGCGACGTGATAGTTCCGTGTCCTTTTTCATAAATATAAAAAAAAAATTCGCGTAATATTTCTTATGCATAATTTGGAACACAGTGGACTTTTCTCATTTTGAGGCTCAGCCATCAAATTACATTTTAAAACGATTCCGCGCTCACAAAGTTTGAAAAAAGAACATTGTACTAGTTGGTGATGAAAAATAATTCTTAAACAAGAAAGATCAATCATGCATAAAGCATTGATTATGAAACACTTTCCAACTTCAATGCAATTTTATACAAGCATCTCTAAAATGCGATACATTCCTCGGTAATATTTTTAAAATTATCACAATACTACATTAATTTACTATATTTGAAAATTTCATCCAAGAAAATGAACTTTATTCATATGACGGCATTGAAATATAAATTGCCTGGTTTAAACATCTCTAAAATGCAATACATTCCTCAGTAATATTTTTAAAATTATCGTAAAACTACAATAATTTATTATATTTGTAAACTTCATCGAAAACAAATTAACTTTATTTAAATGACGTCATCGAAATATAAATCGCCTCTACATGAAAGCAGCATTTCATTCATAAACATTTTTCCAATCGTTTCATTCATCACAATACTATAATAACAAATTTTTAAATAAAATAAATTATCTACCATATTTATTTTATTTTAATATGTGAAACTTTTCTCATATATAAAATAATTAAACTTTTGGAAAGATATTTATTATATATCTTTTTTTTTCCTTTCTGGAGGATATAACGAGAGTGAGAATTTAATTGAATTTCTTTTTCTCCCTATATTAAATAATTTTTATTTAAAAAACTACCTAACATATTTTACTGAAATCTTTTTTATATATTTTATGGGATAATTTGAAAATTTTCTGAAATTTTCGAAGCAATTTGGGAATTTTAAATCCGCTTAAAAAATGTTTGAAACATTAGGTCCCATAGGGTTCAATGTATTTCGTTTTTTCAACCCGGGTTTAATAAAAAACTGATTGGGTAATATTATTCATTTATATTCCCATAAGTCCCGCAGACTGTCTGAAAAACATACTAAAATTTCATTTTGATAAATCCATTTTTAAGGCAGTTGTCGTGCTAACGAACAGACAGACAGAATGAACAAAGTCATAAACACTTTCAACTATGTTGTATAGTGTCAATAAACACTTTCAACTATGTTGTATAGTGTCAATAAACACTTTCAACTATGTTGTATAGTGTTAATAAACACTTTCAACTATGTTGTATAGTGTTAATAAACACTTTCAACTATGTTGTATAGTGTTAATAAACACTTTCAACTATGTTGTAAAGTGTTAATAAACACTTTCAACTATGTTGTAAAGTGTTAAAAAAGTGATAAAGTATGTACTAGTAGGTAATACTTTCCAAAAGGCTTCATTTCCAAAGTTGAGTTGTTAACTTTGTTTTAAGATTAGTTTGCATTTGAATTATCTATTACTTTATTTATTCACTGATAACACAGCTCACTAAATCTCAAACATGCAGAAAGTTTATGCACATATTTTAGTACCTTTTATCACTCAAAATAAATTATGGAAAGACTGTTAATAAGCATTTTTTTTTAATTATGTTTTGGTCTTAACCTTTATTTTCTTCAGTCTTTATTAAATTATAGCCATAAAACCCGTCACTAAGGGACTTTATTAAATCTTGGAGCCTCGGCTCCGTTACAGAGACTATGCATTAATGCACCGCTTTCACGCTTTTTGGATCTCTTCACTAAATAGCCTTTGAATGCAGATGGGATCAAAACACTTGCTATCTGCTGTAATGTGGCGAATATCTAAATTGTTGCGAAGTTCTGTTAAAAGTCAGAGGTAAAAAACAGGAGGCTTTACATTTAACACTCCAAATAAGAGAAGGTCACTGCTGACGTCAATACAAGTTTCTGAACAATTACAACTTCTGTTTTGTTGCTAACTTTTGGGGGAAATTAATTTTAGTAAAAAAAAAAAATACTTTATTTGATACATAGATTCAAAGTGTAATATTTTTTCTCCCTTATCACCGGCAATATCATGCATCAAAAATGTGTAAAGGAACAATCATCTGGTTGTTTTTATTCTCTTTTGAATATTTATTTAGGACTATGATATGAATTTTAAAAAGAAAAATCCAATGTAGGCAACACATGACTTTCCTTATGTAATTCAATGGATTTACTAGTATGTAATGCAATGGATTTACTAGTTTTACAATAAAAAAAAGAATGCATAAGATCCACGGCTCTGTGTTTTTATCCTTGAATTGTACATTGGGCGATTTTCAGGATGACAGCAAGCAAAACTATTTCAAAATACTCAACTTATATTTCGCACAACTCTAAACAATCATCAATATTGATAGCATCCTCAATAAGCGATATAGTCCATATATTAAAATGCTTTAATAATTACTTCATCATCTAGTTATCATTTTCATTGATTTAGCGTCATTTTTATCAATTTGGCTATATTTCGTTAAATTAGCAACATTTAAAATTTAAAAAAGTCGCCAAGTTGGCGACATTCCGCCAAAATCTCGCCAAGCTTTATGGCCGGAGAAATAAGTTACTCTTGTAGCAGATAACTGACTATTGGCGTCCAAATATAAAAGTATTACTTAAAGCATCTTTTCTCATGAATGGAACCAACTAAAGCCACGAAATTGATGCCACATAATTTATCGGCTGATATTATTTATTAAAAGTGAACATATTTCACAATAGGTAATATTTTTTTTTAATTTTATGACTTTTTGATATATTTTTTAAACATGTAGAATATCTCGAGAACGATTCGTGCTATCGTTCTAAAATTTGTTTTAATCGTTTTCTAATGAAAAATTACATAAGATATAACTATTTATGTAACTTTATTAAAGGTTTTCATTTTTTGATGATTTTTTCAAAATTTCACTCGAAAATTTAGGGGGGGTTCTGAACTTTCGATTGCGTATAAAAACAATAGTCTTCCAGTATTCATGAATTGTTATTTTTGTACCAAATTTCGTTCGAATCGGTCCATTCGTTCGTCAGTTATCGTCTCCACACACACACAGGCATCATCTCAAAAACGTCTTATTCGTGTTCAGGAATGCTTGAAACGTACTCTCCTGTCGAAAACTCGAATTCGAATTTTCGACCCTGTCACAATACTTTCCTTATACATTATATGCATATAAGGAAAATAAAAATGAGAAGTGATATTGAGAATCGGAATTGGAAATCCTTAGTGTGTCCCTAACTCCTCTGGAATTTAGTGTTGAATTTATATCAGTCATCATCTAAGCTTTATCTATTGCTAATCTTAGGAAATGGATGTTTCAATGAAATTTTTAATTCAGTTATTCATATCAGTTAATCATCCAAATTCTTATCAGTTATTATCTAAATTCTGTCTATAGACAATCTTGAATCTTGAGAAATAGATATTTCAAGTAAAATAAAACATTTCGAACCGAAAATGGAAGAAGAGACAGAGGTGGAAATCCTTAGTGAACCCCTATCTCCTATGGAATATGATAATGAATCTATATCAGTAATTATTTATTCTCTATCTATACATATTAGAAACCGAGAAATAGATGCTTGAAGGTAAACTTTCTAGTAAAAACTGTGTTTTTTAAAATATATTAGAGTATACTTCAAAGTATACTCTTTAGTACAGCAGTATAGCAAAATTTTTGCCGACAATGACAGGGGTGTATTATGAGTGCAAATATTCAAGCATATTTGTAGAATATATGGTGTCGTATATTGAGAAATTTTGTAAATATCAAATCAGACCTACCTTTCTTATCCGTTTTAGGAGTTATTTTCTGCAATAAACCAAATTAGTGTATATAGAGGGGAAGAAAAGAAGAAATAACTGAATGTAATTTTTAAATATTTGTAAAATTCTACTGAATATGAATAATTACGTTTAGAAATTTTATTAGCAATGTTTTATATTAAAAAAAATGTTTCAAAACCTTGCATTTCAGACTAAATAAAAAGCATATTTATATTGTTTTGAAATTTCGAACCGTGTTATTGTATTTCACTACATATGATTAAATAGCAGAGAAATTTAACAGTTTCAGTTGTAAGCGATCTGGTTTTTGTCCTTCCATTAAAATTTTTATGCGAGGGTAAGAAACTCTCCGTCAAAAGTGCTTAGATAATATATCTGAAATCTCGATTATCTTGTACATTCATATTCCTTAGTGTTTTGTTCTACTTGTACCATTTATTATCATCGAAGCAAAAATGAACCTGTTGCCGATTTCAGATTTAGCACCCAAGTTATTCTTTTAAATGTTTTAATATGACCTTTTTTTTACAAGTTTTCTTTTTTCACGTTGGCAATAGCTTAATGACACCAATGAAGGCATTAGGCTTATCTGTGTTAATACTAAAAACTTTTTCATAGTGACATAGCGTAGTTAAAATTATCAATACCTCCATATATTGTATACTACCGTTATTATTATACATGTTTTGTATAAAAAATGATGCTATGGAAATAGTAAAATTCAAATCATTCACTGGAATTACTGAAACTTTTATTTAGTTCTAATTTTTCACGTAATGCATCTACACAGGAAATTTTAAAGTGGTAGGTCATTTCTTGAGTTATCGGTCGAAAACTTGCAGTATCTCGCTCTCTCTCTTGTTCTCCCCCCTCTTCCCCATCCATCCCTCCCTCCCTCTCCCCTCTCTTTCTATCTCCTCCTTCTTTCTCAATGGTATGTACTTTATACAATATAATGTAGAGTATAAACAATTAAAGATTTTACGTTGAATAGCCATTTTTTTCTTTATACATTTTAAATATAAATATTCTCTTTTTATATTATCAAGGAAAAAGTGAATTCTCCATTTGTTTTCTGAAAATTACAGCAAAAAAAATCGAAAAAACATTCTAAATTATTATAAGCTGATTATAAATATTACAGGTTTTGTCGTAGACTCTGAGTTTTTAATATCTTTTTGTTCATTTTTTACTTTATTATTAATCATTTCATGTTTTTGTTCCATATCTAAATTAAAATAACTGTTGGATGTAATCTCATTAAACTAATGGCTTTAACTAAAAATCTAATTTTGGTTGTCTTATTCAAATATGTAAATTTTCACCCTTTTTTTTATCTTTACAAGATAATTTTTTTTTAATGTGATAAAAAATAAAAATGCATTCTTTAGTGTCCTTTATAAATGGTGCATTACTACATTTACAAGTCCAAGTGTATTGATAAATGGTACTATACTGTATTTACATGTTTAAGTCTATTAATAAATGATTCACTGTTACATTTACATATTTTAGTGTATTAATAAATGGTACATTTATTACAATAATATGTTTTAGGCTTTATCTTTTACATAAATTATACACTAATTTATTACAGTATTGAAATTGAACTTTATTGTTATGCCTTATACAGCTACTCTGCTTGAGCTACATCGTTACTTTGCCACTTGAGTAGCGTAACTACATTTGTATATAGCTAAACTATTTGAGCTACGTCTTAAAACATTGCTACTTTTCCACTTCAGTAGCATAACTATAAAGCTGCGATGTTTAAGTTAGATCTAAAACGTTGCTACGTTGCAATAAGAGCAGGGTAACTGTGCATATAGATACTATGTTTGAGCTAACTCGTTGCTACGTTGCCACATGAGCAGCGTAACTATATTTGTGTATAGCTACTCTGTTTGAACTACGTTGCAAAAATTCACTCGAGATTTTATTATTACGAGGAAGCAGTTGGGAACATTTAGATTTCAGTTATGAAACTTAAGATTTCCTAAACCAGGAATACCATAAACATAATACTTTTAGAAAACATGTTTAGAAAGCTTTATAAAACATCGTAAACACAATAATGCGGATCACAATTTGTTTCAGAAACAAAACCCAATCCTCTTCTTCCCAAGGCTCCTAAATATGCGGGATGGCGCAACTGCTATTTTGTGCTCAACAGCTCCTGTCAGTTATCGGCTGCCTGTGCTATTTCTATGCCGCGTGCATGTTAGATGGCTGACATTTGGTACGTAATTTATCTATAAAATAGCTGCTTCTGCTTTTAAAAAATTGTATCAATCATTCAAGAAATTAGTCTAGAATGTTTTATTTTTCATTCGCCATCACTTGAATTGAGAGTCAATATGGCCGATGTTGTGCCAGCCTGTATATATAGGAGCTTACTGACAAAAATATAGATAGTGGATGCCTCCCCCACTGGGTTCAAGTCTAAATTGGGTAGCACTTTCCGGCCGTCCAAACAGTTACCATACACCTTTCTGGTAGGTCGGACGGTCTGTGTCTCAACAACAACAACATCACCTTATTAGTGTATGGGGGCACATTTTACTGATTGGAAATGTTTTTGTACGGGGGCCGTATAAAAATTTAAATTTTGTATTTCTTCAAATTTAATCCCCTGAAAATTCTTATCGATTTCATAAAATTCTGTACCTTTTTTACGCAACTTTGTAATTTATTATATATGTCTAAGATCAATATTTAAGGAATAAAAGCCGAGGTCAATGTTTTTCGGACACCCTGTTGTTGTTGAGACCCAGACCGTCCGACCTACTAGAAAGGTGTAAGTTGGGACACTCTGTATATATACTCATCAAAGTGAAATTGCAACACCATGAAGGAATGAACGTAGTCATATGCAAATCACAGTACCGGTAGAAGAGAGTCATATGCAAATGATTAAATTATCGCACCTATCGGGTCATGTGACACGCAGTTTCAGGTGATAAAGTCCAGCAGACAGTTCGTCCCGTAAATGCTATCCACGCGGATTTGCAGCAGCCGAACTTTCGAAAAAAAGAACAAGCGATGCCTCGAAGTCGACAGCGAACTGTATACCAGCAAGTAACAGCTGGGAAACGAGACCGTATCCTGGTGCTGCGTGACGGAGTTTTGTCGATACCTGCAATTACCACGCGTGTTGGGCACGACCTGAGTATCATCCAGCGATATGCGACACCATGGACGCAGGAACACAGAACACGCCGAAGAGGGAGTGGATTCAACAGGCGCACGACAGAGAGGCAGATTCGCCGAACGGCTCGTCGAGACCCGTTCGCAACGGCAAGTGATGTCCGAAAGAGCCTGCCACCATCAAAGGTTGCACCTGCGTGCTCCCAAACCATTCGCGACAAGTTGCATGAAGTACAGCTGCGTGCACGGCGGCTAGCCACTGAGGTGCCATTAAGCGCAGGAATGCACGTCTGATGTGGTGTCGTCCTCATCGCAAGTGAACCAATGAATGGCATCGGGTATTTACGGATGAATCTCGCTCCTGCCTGTCTAGGAGTTACAGCCGTGGACGATAGAATAAAATAACGTGAAGCTGTGAATGGACGTGGCGACTTCCCGTGGAACACCACTTGGCAACCCATAATACCAAGCGTCACACCAGATCCACACAGGGCATCATGGTTTGGGGTGGTATCGTGTTCGATCAGCGTACAGCTCTCGTACACATTGCAAGTAATTTGACAGCGGACTGGTGCATCACACAAGTTGTGATGCCTGTGGATCGGTCACTTGTGCAGGCCGTCCCCAGCATGGTGTTCCAGCAAGACAATGCCACAGAGTACGGCAAACTCACACGACAGCCTGAAAGGAATTCACATCTCTTCTTGCCCGGCAGCCTCGCCGGATTTCTCTCCCATTGAACACGTGTGGACCGTTATCAGACGTCAGGTGCATCAGCGGTCTTCGGTACATACCGTAGACCACAGACTTCTGTGCCGTAGACGAACTGCATTCCGCATTTGACGCTGCTTGGCAATGATTACCTCAGGCAACCATTGATTGCCTCATAGATAGTATGCCTCACATTTCAACGGCCTGTACAGATGTCCGTGGGGACCATATTCTTTACTGTATTAATAGGTTTCTTTAACATATCTTTGTATGATTAATCATTTGCATATGTATCTCTCTTCTGCCAGTACTGTGATTTGCATATGGCTTCGTGCATACCTTCATGGTGTTGCAATTTCACTTTTGACGAGTGTATTTAGATATATATATATATTTTCTTCTATATATATATGTATATATATATATAGTTATACAAGCAAACGCACACACATATTGTATATATGTAATACAATATTATGAGAAACTAGATATTTTATACATTTTTTTAAATGGCTCATAAATTCAGACCAGACATATGAAATCACAAAAACTGAAAAATTAATTTAGTAAATGATTTATCTGTCCATTTAATTTATTCCAAGATAAGAATTTATTAATTATGTAATTCGAGTAAATTCTTCAGTTGACGTGCTTAAGTATTTACATCATAGTAATAACTTGTCATTATTTTCTAAACGTTTAATTAAAACTCAACTCGAGGACAAATGAGTTTGAATTGATAAATCGATTAAAAACGCTTCCAAGGTGTCAAATATGTTTACTTAAAATAACTGTAGGGGATTATTTTGACAAGCAAAATTCAGAAATAATGAAAATTGTGCTTGCTCTGTCGCTGTAACCGGAAGTGTAGAATTTTATTGAATATTCCCGAAAAAGATATTTTCTTACTTTGGAGTAAAGTTTACATTTATCCTTAGCGTTAACAAATTACTTTGTGGGTCATTTTTACACTTTACGTTAGGTTAAAGAATTTTATGCGCCTCTTTGATTCTGTCAATGTTTAAACAGCAATAAATATTTGCTTTTGATTTAAGAAGTTGCGTTTCTAAAGATAAATTGGGATTAAATATTTAATTGATTGATTTGAAGTAATGTGGAAAAATAAATATTTTTATAAAATAATATTACATTTTTATTGGTAGTTAAAGCAATTTCCTCTTTAAAATCAAATCGCTGAAATTTACAGATAAGAAGGCTTAATCTGAAAATTACAGTGGCAGAAGAATAAATTGTAACATCTTTAAAGCTGACTAAAATATTCTGTTGAGCACATTAAGTCCTTTCATATTTATATTTGTTTCTATTTATTAAATTAATATATCTTCCTTGTTTTTATTCTAAATTCATTGGAATGGAAATGCTCCTAATCTGATTAAAGTAGTGCTTTTAGCTGAAACAAATTTTAAATAGTATCTTATCTTAAAATATAAAATTTTCAAAGGATGTGTATATTTTTTCATTTTTCAGACTTTATGATTTTTCTTTTAATATTTTGAAGTTAATGCATATTTAATATTTTTCAAATTAATTTTTAAGTCAGTCCAGAATATGATGTTGCTTTTATCTCGAAAAATAAATCCAAATTTATAAGAATCATGTGTGTAAAATTTAACGTTATATTTTTTTATAATATGCAGAGCTGACCTTTATATAATATAAATTGCTGATTTTTTTTTTATGTCGATAGCATATGGTTGGGGTTTCTCTGACGGTAAAACGGAGCTTTACGAAAAATGTGAACACTTTGAGCCCTCATATCCCCGAACCTAATAGATAAAAATGTAAATAATTTTTCTTATTTTGTCATAAATATGGTTCAGATTATGAATATCTGAAAGCAATTTGAATATTTTATTATTTTGAACATTTTTTTTTTCGGAAATCTTAAACTAGCATTCCTAGCTAGTGTTTTTCTCATTTTTCTAGCTTTCACTCGAAATATATAATGAACTATAAAAGATAAATATAAATAGTAAACGACAAAAATATGTACTGGAAAATTAAGTATTAAAATCTATATTTATTATTAAAAAAAGCTATTATAGTTTTCTAGTAATCGACTTGTCAAGTTGAAGAAAAACGAAATGAATTATTCATAATATTGAGAAAGTAATATAGTCATTAAATGGCATAATTACTCCGGTTTACTTGTTACATATTATTCTTTAAACTACAAGCTACCCTAGAAACGCATTCGAAATCCCTCACTGCATTTAAAATACAGTGTATGAAATGCACTGCACGTTTATGTACTGTACGGAGAACTAAAAAAAAAAAAAATCGTCTTCACATAACGGAACTTACCTAGAAAATTTTAGATCAGGCTTCGGACCAGCTATGTATACTTGACCTATGCATGCATTGATTGCGTCTACAAATAAAAATAATCTGATGTGGGCAGCACATGACTTTATCTGCAGACTTTTATATCCACGTTCTCTTTATTTAAATTAAATTTATTTCACTTTTAATTCAATTTTCGTTCTCACTCGGTAACCGGACTTATTTTCAAAGGTGGCTTAGAGAAAATACGAAAAACTAAAATATCTCGAGAACGGCTAGGCTTAGTGTAATGGGGTTGGTCTTATTATTTTCGTCGTTAAAAATTACGTATTAAACGAGCATTTAATGGATATATTTGAGTATATCTAGTTCTTTAGCTTAGATTTTGACGATTTTTGCGAGCCATTTTAAAAAAAAGGCAGGTTATTTTTTTCCGAATCATACCAAATTCTAATCAGCACCAGGGTAACCCACAAGTGACTCATCTACCGAATTTTGTGACCTTCGGTTCATTAGTTTTTTAGTTAGAGTGGATACAAAATCTGCACAGACAGACAGACACACACACACACAGACGTCACGCTAAAAATGGTTTTTTCGTATTCTAGAGGTTTCGAAACGTGTAAATCCGTCCAAAACTCGAGTTGCGATTTTCGACATGATTCCAATACTTTCCCTATACATTACAATGTATTGCAGGGACAGTAAAAACAAAAGCAAATGTGAGTGTGCACTGTAAAACTAATAGTGTTTTGGAATTTTGACGATTTGGTTTAAATGATGATAAAAGTAAAATAAAAGTTCAAGTCTCATGCGCTAGTCATGTGCTTCTCATATGAGATAACAAATTAACTTCCACTTTCTCATACGTAGTATTGAGAAAGTATTGTAGACTTCGAGATTTTGATGCAGTATATGTTTAAAGACCTTCTGAACACGTTTGGACTATTTTTGGAATGATGTCTTGTCTGATGTCTGTGGTCGATTTCTTGTGTACACAATAGCAGCTACAAATATTAACGGTTTTTTGCGAATCTTTTTTCCCGGCTTTGTTATGAAAAAATCTAGAACTTGATAGCTATTTCTTTTAATTCAAGCAAAAACATTGAATTTTATTCTAAATTTTACATTTTTTTTAACATGGCAGCATAGGACAAAATTAGATATAATCGTGCATGAAAGGGTTTATTTGTGGATCAATGACTTAATAATTTCAATCGATGTGAAAAATAGCCGCGATACATTTTTTTTTTCGTGACGTTATTAGATCCCCCCCCTTGGGAGGCTTGTTACCCCCCCCCCCCCCCATCATTGTCAAATATGGTATCAACCGAAATATTTTTTCAAGGCCTTTAAAGTAAATGGTAACACGGTGTTGTTGTAATCATATGGACCCAAGATATCGATTTTTCAAATTGTTTTCTTGTAAAATTTGAAAATAATGAAGTCTGGTATGAAAAAGTCGAGTTGAGCCACACTGCTGTTAATTCTTTTACTCATGAAGAACGTCAATTATATTGCCATTAATATTTGCTAATTCATTGTAATGTTTTGTCAACTTTTAAGTATGTAATTAAAACTAAACGCGGCGAAAAACGAGTTAGAACTGATAAATCGATTAAAAAGCACCTCTAAGATGTCAAATATGTTTACGTGGAATATTTGTGAGGAGTATTTTGACAGGCCAAGTTCGAAAGTAATTAAATTTGAGTTTTATCGCGGTATTTTGCGGAGGGGCTAGAGTTTTATTGAGTTTCGCTGAAAATGATATTTTACGACTATCCAATAAAGTTTATACTGCACCTTTCAGTTAATAAATTATTTCTCGTGCAGTTTTATTGGGTTTGAGAGTTTAAATAATTTTATGCTTGTTTTAGATATTATCAATATTTACAGAGCAACGTATGTTAACTTGGGGTTTAGGAAAGTACGTTTTGAAGTTGAAACTGGGGTAAAATGTTTGATTTTTTTAATTTGCATATAAGTGTGTAAAATTAGTATTCATTATTACTTTCTCTATATGCATAGTATAATGTATTGTGAAGTGGTCGAAAATTTGAAATATTTTTTTAATAAATTTTTAATATTTTTTTGTAATAAATTTATTAAAACAATTACGAAATTAAAAAAATATATATTAACTATGTAAAATAAATATATTCACTTTTCATATGTAATGCTATGCGTTAAATTTATTAACATCATTTTCATATATCTAGTTCGTTCTATTTTCAAGAGAACGTACTTTATCTAATGTTTGTTTGTTTTTAATTTTGATGCCTATCAATTCGCCAACAGTTATTTAATATGCTCATCTCTTCGTTTATCTTTAACTCTTGGCGATAAATTTAGTGAATTTTGAGGCTCATTTAGAGAAATATCGCCAACTTGGCAATATTTTGCATCAGATTGACAAAAACATCGTTAAAATTGCAAAAACGACTTAAGTTAACGAAAACGTTAAATTAATTAATAAAATATTTTAATATAGAATCAGTATTACTTATTGCGGATGCTATCAAAATGGCTAATTGCTATTTTAGAGTTGCGCGAAACATAAGTTAAAAGGGTATTTCTAAGAGTTTTACATGTTGTCATCCGGAAAAACGCCAAATGTACAAAAACATTGCGTTGTAGATCTTATACATCATATTTTCGCTGTGACAGAAGTAAATTTATTGCATTATATAGGGAAAGTAATGTGCTGCCCATATAATATATTTTTTATTTTAAGAAATACGAAATTTTCATTCATATTTGAATTTCTAAAGTTCGGAAACTTTTTTTAGTGAGAGTGTATAAAAGTGGTATAACGTACTGCAATATATACAGAAATTAAGGGTAAATAAAGATACGTAAGTAAAGGTCCATGTGGACACACATTAGGTCTATCTATAATATAATAAAGCGGTCATGCCTAATCAGATAAGAGCGATTGCAGCGCCCGTAGCGGAGAAGTTGAAAAGTTGACATAATGAGCTCGACAAAGCGAGAATAACGGAAGAAGCCAGTGACAAAGTTGTAAGTAATTGTCTGATGAGTACGAATCGACGGTAAAATAGTTACAGAAAACATTTCAGACAATATGGTTATTTGCGAATTCCCGTCCCATTTAAGAATGCTAGAATAAACAACATTTCCATGCATAGGAATCTGATGTACAGACTTTCCAAAAACCCCTTTGGCAGCAACGATGCCCATTTGAATTCGAAAAAAGAATTTTGCAGCGTATTTTGACGAGATTTGTTGTTGCCACCGGTATTACAAACTCTTTTCACTCTTTCTCGCTGCAATACATGGTAATAAAAGTATTGAAATCGGGTCGAAAATAGCAACTCGAGTTTTCGATGGATTTACACGTTTCGAGCATCTTGGAACACGAAAACACTATTTTTAGAAAGACGTCTCTCTCTGTATGTATGTGTGTGTTAGTTATATATGTATCCGCTCCAATTCAAAACCTAATTCACTAAATTTTATAAAATTTGGTAGGTAGGTAGGTAGGTAAGTATAGCACTTGTGGTTTACCCAGGTGCTGATTAGATTTTGATAAGATTCGAAAATAAAATGCCTGCATTTATTTTGCGAAATGGCCCGCCAAAGCTGTCCAGATTTAAAATAAAAGACTACATATGGTCAAATGTATAAATTAAATGCTTTTTTTATACATAATGTTAATAATAAAAATAATAAGATCAACCAAATTACTTTACGCCAAACCGTTCTCTACATATTTCAGTTTCTCTAACTGGTGTTTATAGCTTTCTATATACGAATTTCTGGGATTCCTGAAGTCAATTCCAACTAACTAGATAATCCTCTACAACTTTGAGCTGACATTTTTGTCTGTCTCGCATTGTTGCCTCGTTCATTATCTTTACTTTTTTAAATTCTCCCTTAGGGGCCTGCAACATGTTTTAATCGACTGAACATAGTCCCTTTACTGAAGATAGATTTACCGTGTACACTCACTGACTTTTCCTTACAAAGTTATTGGAGTGCTTAAGGACCCTGTATACTTTATACAAGAATCATAAGAGCGACTGCTACGAAATACGGAGATATAGTGGGCCCCTTGCCCTCTTCGGAATTTGATACTGAATCGACAACAGCCATCACCTAAGCTCAATCTATAGCTAAACTTGAGGAATAAATGTTTGAATGAAAATGAAAAATTTAGCAAGCAGGCGGAAGAGGATATCCTTAGCAAATCCTCCTATTTGCTCCGGAATTTAATACTGAATCCACATCAGTCATTATCTAAGTTCTATTTATAGCAGATCTTGAGAAATAAATGCTTCGAAAAAATTTAGTAAAAATAATAGTTTGGCAATAAATTTTTCACCAATAAATCAGGGTTTAAACGGCGTTAGCTTTTTCTTTCAGCATTTTGCTAAAAGAAATCTCATTTAACTAAAATATCTTCTGCAATTTTAGCTAAAATATTTTCTACAATTTTATCTAAGATATTTTCTATAATTTTAGCTAAAAGATTTTCTACAATTTTCGCTAAAAAGTAAAATCTATTATGCGCCATAAATCAATCATAGTTACATCAATCACCAGGATTCGTGACAATGTGAGAATTTTAAGCAAAAGTAATTTAAATTAGCCACAATAAAACATTGTGAAAAGTTCACTCTTATTACTTGCAACTTGCGATTTAATTGACAAACTGAAAATAGTAGGGATGAATGGGAGTGAAATGAATTTAACACAGTTATGTGATTATCATAATTAAAATTTTACTCACTAGGATTCCTGATAATGTGAGAATTTCAAGCAAAAGTAATTTAAATTAGCCATAATGAAATATCATGAAAAGTTTAGTCTTATTACACAGCTCACAACTCAAATCGCAACACCATGAAGAAATTAATCTATCCTTATGAAATTTGCAGAATATAATTGTAACATGAAGATGTGTCAAAAAATCACACCTGGAAAATGAAAGCATGGAACTTTATTGACATTAGATCAATATGGACTAGGCTCACCACAAGCGGCTATGCAGTATTGAATACGACGAGGCATCCCGTCAATGAGATGGTCAATGGTGCGGGATAGCTTACCACACGGCATGCAATTGGGCTTGTAACTGAACATGGTTTGCTGAAATTGCGAGTTTTCTTAATCGACGACCCATGATGTCCCAGGTTTGCTCAGTTGGCCACAAATACGGAGAATATTCTGGCCAAGGCAGGATATCAAAACTTTGTAAACTATTCATAGTTACCCGTGCAGTATGTGGTCTGGCATTATCCTGCTGAAAAATCAGTTCAAATCTGGTTAACAGATATGGCTGTACCATAGGTCTCACAATATCAGATACATATCGTTGTGCCGTGATACTGCTAGAAACGTGGACCAAAGGTGTTCGTCCACCAAATTTTGCACGACCTAAACCATGATACCAACTAGAGGAGTTGTGTGGCGACTGAAAGAAAAAGCTTCCTGGTGGTGGCGTTGAAAGCGCCGCCATACGCGAATACTGCCACCTGGTATGCTAAAACAGAATCGTGATTCATCCGTGAACACAATGTTTCGCCATTCTGTCGATCAATTGCGTCTCATTTGACACCACTGGAGACAACGTAACCGGTGAAGATGTTGAAACGGTAGGTGTTGAAAATGCCGTCTACCTCAGAGTCCTGTGTCATGCAAACGGTTTCGAATTGTTTGTGTCGAAACCACGTTACCTGTACTATGGGTTAAATGTTGTTGTAACACGGTTTCTATGGTAAACGGCTCCCGCGCAACGCTTCTTAGAAGCATACGATTTTCACGTGGTGTGGTACACCTGGAAGCTCCACTACCTGATCTTCGTGTCGTTCCGTTGTCTCTCACGAACCGTAACACACACCGTTGAACTGTGCTCACATCACGACCCAATAGTTCAGCGATCCTTCGAAGGCTCAATCTACTGTCACGTAACATAATGATCTGTTGCCATTTCATTGACGACAACTGAACGTATGCGGTACGTCGACGTACTCTTGTATATTGTGATGATTTTTACAACCTGAAACCAATGACACTACAATTTAGCTGTGATATCGCTCCTCCTAGACCTGACCGTTTATGTTGCTTGCAAGGTGCTGCGTCATTATGCGTAACGAAACTGTGATCATTTGCATATCTCGCCTTGATGTTTCCATTACCTTATTTACATAAAGATACACCTGCAACTTTACGGTGTTGCGATTTCAGTTGTGAGCAGTGTACTTGCAACTTGCGATTTCTTTTAATTGACAAACTGAAAATAGTAAGAATGAATAGGAGTGAAATTAATTTACCACAGTTATGATTATTATAATTAAAATTTTACTCACTAGGATTTCTGACGATGTGGAAATTTCAAGCAAAATTAATTTAATTTCCATAATAAAAAAATCTGATGTGGGCAACACATGACTTTCCTTATATAATGAAATGAATTTACTACTTTTACAGGTAAAAAAATGTTATTCTTATAGTAGATACTTATATTCTTTCCAAGATATTGAATTTTCTTCAATTAGCCGTCATTTTCATTGATTTAGCGGCATTTTTATCAATTTGGCGAGATTTCTGTTAATTTGGCAACAATTAAAAATGTCGCCAAGTTGGCGACATTCCGCCAAATTCGTCGCCAAAATCTTCCCAAGCGTTATGGACGGAGAAATACGTTATTCTTTCAGCAGATAAATGACTATTAGCGTTCAAATACAAAAGTATTGCTCAAAAAATTTCATTTTCAGGAATGGAACGAGCTAGATCCACCAGAATGATGTCACCCAATTTATCGTATGGTATTACATATGAAAAGTGAACATGTTTCTCAATAGGAAATATGTTTTTTTATTTTATATAACTTTTTGATAATTTTTTTCGAAAATGTGCAATATCTCGAGAACGGTTCATATTAGCATTATAAAATTTATGTCAATCGTTTTGTAATGAAAAATTACATAAGAAATGTTTATTTGCGTAACTTTATTAGCGGTTTTGATTTATTGACGATTTTTTTCAAAATTTCACTCGAAAATTTAGAGAGGGGGGGGGGGAGGGGGTTCTGAACATTCGATCGCGCATAAAAACAATAGGCTTCCAGTGTTGACGGATTGTGATTTTTGCACCAAATTTCGTTCAAATCGGTCCATTCGCTCGTCAGTTATAGTCTCCACAGTTATAGTCTCCATACACACACAGACATCACCTCAAAAATGTTTGATTCTTGATCAGGGATGCTTGAAACGTGCTCTCCCGTCTAAAACTCGAATTCGAATTTTCGACCTCATCACATGCTTTCCTTATACATTATGTATATAAGGAAAGTAATATCGTGAAAATTCACTCTTATTTATTTGATAAACTGAAAATAGTAAGGATGAATGGGAGTGAAATGAATTTACCGCGGTTATATGGTTATTATAATTAAAATTATGATTATTATAATAATAATTAAAATAGCATCTACAACACCATTAGAAAAGAAAAGTGGTTAATTAGTAAATGATGAGCGGATAATGCAATAAAAGACGATCAAGGAATGAATGCAAAGGAATTGCGAAAAAAGTTTAGTTTAATAAACGAGTATTAAATAGTGTTAACCAAGATTTTTCGTATTCTAGCTTAAAATTTTGATGCAATGTGATTATTCTAATTTATTATTATTATTATTAACTAGCCGCCTTCGGCGACCAGCCTGTTCGCTACCCTTGAAAATTCTGACCGTGGCAAACTCGCTGGCGCGACCTAAGGTAACTATTTGGACGGCCAGGAAGTGCCACCCAATTTAGACTGGAACCCAGGGGGGGGGGAGACATCCACAGGGACGTACCCTCTTTCCCCTATCACCAACCTCTCGTATGGACTTACGGACCCACATGTTTACCGTGATCGTATTCCGCGTGGACACGGCGGCAGATTTGGCAGTGGCGGGGATCGAACCCGGGCTTACAGAGTACAATTCTCACGCGCTAACCACTGGGCTACTTCGCCCTCCGCGACAATCTCCATAACTTTCTTTTTATTCACCCAATTTAGACCGGAACCCTGTGGGAGAGACATTCACAGGGACCGTACACTCCTTCCCCTACCACCAACCTCTCGGAAGGACTTAAGGACCCATATGTTTAACATGGTCGTACTCCGCGTGAACACTGCGGCAGTTTTGGCAGTGGCGGAAATCGAACCCGGTCCTACCGTGTGCAATTCCCGCGCGCTAACCACTGGGCTACCGCGCCCTCAACCCCATGGAGTTAACAAAGTTTGAGTTAGTTTAATGACGTTAAAACTAATAGTGAAATTTTAAGGCACCGCAACAATCTCCGTAACTTTATTTTTATTTATTTTTTTTTATTTCTTCAGTGTTTAAGTTTTTTCATTGGGGTCCCAACCACCACCCGATGTAAACAATACATCGCCACAATTCAATCCAGCATAATGAGCCAAATACCTTATAAAAAGCAAACACTAATTCGGTTTTTAATTGTTCCTAGGTCAAAAACCGTGCAAACTGTTTCAATTATTTAAATTTTATAATGACCATATGCTAAGCTCTTAATTTCATCATTTAAAATATCACATAATTTTCTAACCCGATGCACGATCTCCATGGAAACGGCGTGACGCCCCCGGCTGCGTCTGCAGGGGAAGTCGGAACTTCCCGAGAACTCGTCGTCAAGAAATTTAAAATCATTACTTCTTTAAAATCAGGATCGGGCTGCTATTTATAATTATTTCGTGACCAGATTGGGCTTGTAAGAAAGCTTGATGTTTGAGCTTTCTAAAAATGTAAATTATTAGTCGAAATTCTCGATACTTTTTTGGATGCGAGGATTTAAAAACAGAAGTTCATTTTTTTGAGCCGAAAGTGACTTTTGTTTTAAAATCTTAAAATATTACAATTTGTCACTGAGATTTGAAATTGATATATTTTTACTCGCAAATGTCTGCTCTTTCCGGTCTTGTGAATTGCTTTTTTCTACGACGTCTGGATGGTGGAGAAAAAAGGGGGAAAAGCTGCCAAAATCGCATAAAACATTAAATAACAAAAAAATATAATTCAAATTTTAAAAATAGGTTTCTACGTGTCACCTCCCCCCCCCCCGGATCTTTTATGCATGACTATGCCAAATTTCGTCCTACGCTGCCATGTTAAAAAATATATAATTTCGAATAATTTTCGATAGTTTTTGCTCGATTTAAAAGAAATTCTATCTGGATTTAGATTTTTTTGGAAACAAAGTCAGATATAAAGTTTCGTGAAAATCCGTTAATATTTGTGACCGCTATGGTGTACGCAAGAAAGCGACCAAAGACAGACATACAGACAGACTGACGTACATCACTCAAAAATAGTCAAAATGTGTTCAGGAGGTCTTAAAACATATATTGCTATTGAAAATAAGTCTTAAACATACATTGGCATCAAAATCTCGAAACGAAAATTTTCGTGAAAACAATACTTTTTTATATTATATTACATCGTATGAGAAAGTATAATAAATTTAACGCTGGCATTTTGGCTAAAGAAAATCCGAAAAAGCTAAAATACTTTTAGAGCAAAAATGCTAAATATATATATTTAGTAGTTTAAACGTTGCAAAAATTATATGTTGATTAATGAATAATTAAAACAGTGTAAGAATAATCAGTTTGTCAACCATTTTCCGACTTATATAACATTATCATTTCATTTGATCCAAGGAAAAAAAGATTAAGCGCTCCAGTTCTAATTCTTGAACTCTTTTGTTCTCGGCTTAATAAATAGAGAACTTTGGTGCTTTTTTTTGTTCTACTTACACGGAAATAAAGATATGACAATTTAGAATAGAGAAAGTGTCTGCCATAAAAATGTAGTGATGAACAAAGTTCTGGCCAGTAATACCATATTTTATTAGAAGTTTGAGATTTTGCGCAAGATTTTTCGAAGAAATCATTAAGATTAGAACCAAGTGCTTTTTTTTTCTCCTGAATTTTAATTATGAAGAAAGTCTTGGTGGGAAATGTCAAAGAATTTTCAGGAATTGAAAAAAAAAAATGTTTTTCTTTTCTCAATATTTTCTATGGAAAATGCTGTGAATTTTCTTTTCTCTTTTTTTTAAAACACGAATAAATTAATTTCTTGTTCTTTTTTTCTGCCGAACTTTTTGATTTCTCAAATCAATTCTCACATTTTTACGAATATGAAAATTAAGTTAAGGTTAAATAATCTACCATACCGAGTTTGGGTTCATTAATTTTGTTTCCATTACCATTATCACAAATTTTTCAGCCTAAATATGTGGGTGAATTCAGTGGCATATCCTAACAAGAAAGATCAATCATGCTTAAAGCATTGATTATGAAACACTTTCCAACTTCAATGCAATTTTATTTAAACATGTCTAAAATGCAATACATTCCTCGGTAATATTTTAAAACTTATCACAATACTACATTAATTTATTATATTTGAAACCTTAAACCTTCATCGAAAAAAATTAACTTCATTAAAATAACGGCATTAAAATATAAATTGCCTGGTTTAAACATCTCTAAAATGTGATACATTCCTCGGTAATAATTTTAGAATTATCATAATACTACGATAATTTATTATATTTGAAAACTTCATCGAAAACAACTGAAATCCATTCAAATGACGTCATAGAAAAAATAACACGCCTGGCTCTCTCTATAAAAGCAACATTTCATTCATAAATAATTCCCCCATTCATGTCATTCATCACAATACTATAATAATTTATATTATTTAAAAATTAAGACCATGGAGCTACAAGTAAGTAAAACTCTATGCGTAAAACTTCATCGAAAATTATCGTCCTTCTCTTTCTAAAATCAATGAATATTTCATTCATATCAGCCATGCAGACTCCATGGACTAAATGATTTTGTGTTAAAGAATTACAGCGATTCTAATACAACTCATTCTACATATTTTGCTGTTTACATTTTACATAGGTGAAAAATAGGCTTAATAGTAGAAATAATCAAATTTGTATGAGCATTTAAACTGAAATATATTGTCATTGGGTTATTAAAGTATGTAGATGCACAGAATTTAGGCCAAAATAAAGTAGTTTTAGGATGGATACAACACTCAATATGAATTAGAAAGAACTTTAAAAATCACGATTTTGAGACAAGATGGATGCCATATATCATTTTGAAGTGGGTCATGTGATCGTTTCATATCATAGACACGTGATCGCTTCATATAAGAGGTGTTATTATTATTTTAATTTTTATTTAAAAAACTACTGAATATATTTCGCTGAATTTTTTTTTATATATTTTATGGAACAATTTGAATATTGTCTAAAATTTTCGAAGCAATTTGTGAATTTTAAATCCGCTTAAAAAATGCTTGAAAAATTAGGTCCCATAGGGCTCAATGTATTCCATTTTTTCAACCCGGGTTCAATCCAAAACTAATTGGGTGATATTATTCATTTATATTCCCATAGGTCCTATAGACCGTCTGAACAACATACTAAAATTTCATTTTGATTAAGTCATTTTTACGGCAGTTATCGTGCTAACGGACGGACAGACAGACAGACAGACAGAATGAACAAAGTCATAAACACTTTTCAACTTTGTTGTAAAGTGTTAAAAATAAAAATCATTAAAACGCCGATTCTACTGTAAGAAAATCTGATGTGGGCAGCACATGACCTCCCGTATATAAGGCAATAAATTTACTTCTTTCACAGTGAGAAAATGATGTAGTATAAGATCCCCAACTGAATGCTTTTACATTTGGTTTGATGACAACATGTAAAACTATTTCTAAGTACCCAAGTATTTTATATTTTCCGCAAATCTAAATTGATAATTATCAATATTGATAGCATATATACTAAAATATTTTAATGAATTAATCAATTTGGAATCAATTTTTACAATTTTACAAACATTTTCGTTCGTCTAGGGGTGAAATTTCGCCAAAAGAAACATATTTCACAAAAGTTAATACTTTTTTAATAATACTGTGAATTTTTGATACATTTATTTGAAAATTGTTCAATATCTAGTGAACGGTTCGTGCTAGTGTTCTAAAGTTTGTGTCATTCGTTTTCGAATGAAAAATTACATAAGAAATTGTTATTTACGTAACATTATTGAAAGTTATGATTTTTAATGATTTCTTAGAAATTTCATTCAAAAATTTTGGGTTTTTTTCAAAACATTCGATTGTGTTTAAAATCAATAGAGTTCCAGTATTCCCTGATTGTAACAGTTTTACTAAATTTCATTCGAAACGCCCTTGTTCCTCAGATATCGCATCCACACACTTACGGACATACATACACACAGGCATCACCTTCAAGACGTTCCATTGGAGTTCAGGGATGCTTGAAAGTGCTCTTCCTTCGACAACTCGAATCTGAATTTTCAACCCCGTTAAAATACTCTCCTTATTCATTCTACTATGCATATAGGGAAAGTAATTATACAGGACATGCACCATGAATAAATCTGTTTTTGAAATTACTTAAAGGGCAGAATGCCGGCAAGTTTCACTTGTATAATATAGTCTCAGCGCAATTTTCGACCTTCTTTACGTTACCGAGATGCTAGTTACGGCAATGCGTACCGCATTGTAACTGGCATGGTACATACATATAATGTGAATCACTCCTCGATCTGGCAATTCTCTGGAATTGTGGATGTATCTGACCCAGGACCAAAATAGTTGTTTGAGGCTAATCAAAATCAAGATAGTTACTTGAGACTAATCAAAATCAAGATAGTTGCTTGAGATTAATCAAAATCAAGATAGTTGCTTGAGACTAATCAAAATCAAGATAGTTGCTTGAGACTAATCAAAATCAAGATAGTTGCTTGAGACTAATCAAAATCAAGATAGTTGCTTGAGACTAATCAAGATAGTTGCTTGAGACTAATCAAGATAGTTGCTTGAGACTAATCAAGATAGTTGCTTGAGACTAATCAAGATAGTTGCTTGAGACTAATCAAGATAGTTGCTTGAGACTAATCAAGATAGTTTCTTGAGACTAATCAAAATCAAGATAGTTGCTTGAGACTAATCAAAATCAAGATAGTTGCTTGAGACTAATCAAAATCAAGATAGTTGCTTGAGACTAATCAAAATCAAGATAGTTGCTTGAGACTAATCAAAATCAAGATAGTTGCTTGAGACTAATCAAAATCAAGATAGTTGCTTGAGACTAATCAAGATAGTTGCTTGAGACTAATCAAAATCAAGATAGTTGCTTGAGACTAATCAAGATAGTTGCTTGAGACTAATTAAAATCAAGATAGTTGCTTGAGACTAATCAAGATAGTTGCTTGAGACTAATCAAGATAGTTGCTTGAGACTAATCAAAATCAAGATAGTTGCTTGAGATTAATCAAAATCAAGATAGTTGCTTGAGACTAATCAAGATAGTTGCTTGAGACTAGTCAAGACCTAGATAGTTGTTTTGTGGTCCATAAAAATGATATTTTATCAGACACGATACCATGGGCTTGGACCATGGCGCGATCGATTGCAATAATATCACATCAAACTTTTAACTACGGTAGAGTTCCGATTGTCTGAAATTTTGAGTTATCCAAGCTAGCTCTCTATTCACTGACTCATCAATTGTTCTGATATCCAGCTCTCGTGATGTCCTGGGGAGTGGGTGGGTGGGTGGAAATTATCAATGAGACCGAGGAGACGATGAAGATAGTCTTCCACTCATAGAGTGAGTGAAAAATCTTCCAGTTTCGGAGCCTATTAATGCAGAAGGCATTCAAGATTGGATGAATGAGTATGAGCAACCTGAAATGCTTTATGGCGTGATTATAAATTGAGTGAATAAAAATGAGAAAATAAAGGCGATGATGGTGTGTGTCCTAGAGGCCGATGAGGCGATGAAGATAATCCTCCGCTTATAGAGTGAGTGAAAAATCTTCCAATTTGAGAGCCTATTAATGCAGAAGGCATTCAAGATTAGAAGAATGAGTATGAGAAACCTGAAATGACCCATGGCGTGATTATAAATTGAGTGAATAAAAAGAAGAAAATAAATGCGATGATGGTGTGTGTCCTAGAGGCCGAGGAGGCGATGAAGATAATCTTCTGCTCATAGAGTGAGTGAAAAATCTTCCAGTTTCAGAGTCTATTAATGCTGAAGATATTGAAGATTAGATGAATGAGTGTAAGTAACGTGAAATAACCTATGGCGTGATTATAAATTGAGTGAATAAAAATGAGAAAGTAAAGGCGATGAGGGTGCATGTCCTAGAGGCCGAGGAGGCGATGAAGATAATCTTCTGCTTATAGAGTGAGTGAAAAATCTTCCAATTTCGGAGCCTATTAATGCAGAAGGTATTCAAGACTGGATGAATGAGTGTGAGCAATCTGAAATGATCCATGGCGCGATTATAAATTGAGTGAATAAAAATAAGTGATTGAAGACGAGGATGGTGTGTGTTCTAGAGATCGAGGAGGCAATGAAGATAGTCTTCTGCTCATAGAGTGAGTGAAAAATCTTCCAGTTTCAGAATCTATTAATGCTGAAGACATTAAAGATTGGATGTATGAATAACGTGAAATGATCTATGGTGCGATTATAAATTGTGTGAATACAAGTGAGAATGTAAATGCGAGGATGGTGTGTATATCCTAGAGAATGATCATGAATGGAAGACCTAAATGCGATTAAGACCACACTGCGATGCGTCGAACAGCAGGATGCGTATATGGCCGAGTATGCATAGGATGTAAGTAAATAAACAAACAATTATATATGATTTATTTTTTTTTGTTCTTAAGTACATATTTCCGTAATGAGAGTAATTAGGAAGATCTTGGGAACAGTGGTGGAATGTCGGTGTTAAACTGTACTATGTAGTTAACATACAAAATTTTTTCTGTGTTAACCGAGTTTAGCCATATCCGTTACTGGTTCGCATTAGCTCGGATAATCTGCACTCTTCTATATTAAATAACTTTTTAATTACATCAAACAGAAGAAAGAAGTCTGGTACCTTAACCAGAGAAACCCGATTGAACAGATTCATCAACTAAATCAGCATCTTAGATTTTAATTAAAATATGTTAACATTTGTATATATAGTATGAATATGCGAACAATGTATATGCATCTAATTAATGCTAATTTTTTTCCAGGTAAGATTTATCTTTTTGTGTGACAATTTGAAACCTCTGGGTAAGTCATACTCATTTATCTTTATTTACTTCGTTAAAAATTGTGAAAACGGTTCTTGAAAATACAAGGTCAATTTGGGATTACAATGCTATAATACAACGTTTCAATGGCATTGTGGTTACAATGCTATTAGAATTTAGTGGCAGTTTTTCTGTTAAATGCAGTTATAAAATAAACTTCAATGTGAATAAAAAAAAATCCTGCCTTCATCGAGATCGAATTTTTGTGTTGAAACATTCAAGCTTCTGCAATGAAAATATTATAGTCCTTCAGAAAAATTTACATACATTAAGCTGCATTTATTGTGAACAGAATAGGCCGTAATTAAACTAGGCGAACATTTATGGTGATTATGGTGAACAAATTACGCCGTAAAAATTGTACATTTCACAAGAAATTGGTTATTATATTACGCATGCTATACTTCAATATTAAAAAGTAATTACATATATAGGGTTCTCGGGAAACTCCTTCCCCAATAACTTAGTAAAAAATGATCCTTAGATACATCTACAGCAAATTTCGGTCTATCTATGCCCGATGTTCTATGCCATAACTGCATTGCCCCATAGAAGATAATAAAATTGTTAGGATAAGGAATTCGGCAACAATATGAGATAGACTATAAAACCCAGTTACAAAGTTCTATAGTATTGTCTAATTGCAAACTAGGAATTGACACCATGAACACACAAAGCGTATATATGGTAAACTATAAATGCCTCAAAAAGTCGTATCATCTGGGACTGTAACACGGCGACACCAGCAGTGCTTGTCGAAATACGTGCTCATATTCTTTCTCGAATTCAAATGTGCATTATTTCTGACAAAAAACATTTTGCACAAACTGTTCTTTTGCATGTGTGTTTATGTCAACATTCATCAATAGGACAGCAATTTGCCAATAACTATATCATGTTTAATAAATGTCTTTTATAACAATTTTATGGTCGAGTATTACTAATTGGACAATGCTCCACAATTTTGCGATCGGATTTTTTCGTCTATTTCACTTTGTTACCGAGTTGGCTATCCAACCTCTTAAATGCTCCGCTAGGGGCGCTGCAATAACTTTTTTCAATAGAGTATGGTGAAAACTTTACACACTATCTATTTCATTACCATAAGCAAATGTTCTAAATTTGATGCGATTATGTATAGCAGGTTTTGAATTAATCGTTGTTATTTTAATTAATTTTGATGTTAATTTGTTTTCTAAGAATTAAATGCAGGAGGGGTTTTATTTGTAAGGATGTATTTTGGCTGAAGTGTTCCCACGAGAGTTGCATAAATTTTATCTGCTGTGGAGTGGGCCGTATATATTTTTTAAAAAAGTAGCAGGGGTTTTTGTCGGTGTATAAAAAATTTAATATTATTTTCAGAATTAAGAAATAATAATTTCTTAAGAGACGGCTTTTATGCTAAGAATTGCAAGTTTAACTCAATCAACAAAATGTGTTTAGAATTTATTTAAGATTTATTTAAAAAGAACGTGCCTTTCAGTGACTTTGAAATACGTGTACAGTTAACCCTTTTTTTTTTTCCTTTTTTGAGTGGAAAAAAAATCAGGCTTAAATAAACAGTTTAAATTGAAATAATTATTAACTTAACACAAAATTGTCACGTAACTTTAAAAATTCGATTACTAGAGCGCTAATAAGATTTTTCCAACTCGAAAACATCTGCAAAATCCGTGAAAGAAGAACTCTAGCGGTAACTTTTTTTTTTCTTTTTTTCTAGGAAAAAAAAATGAGAATAATTACTTAAATCTTGAAGCAATTCAATATTTTTACCTGCATAAAAGAAAACTTTGAAAATATTAGTTTTTTTTCAGTATCCTGTAATCTTCAATATGCGTGTTTATTAATAAATATGGCTCTGTGGGAAAAATTTTCATTATTTGAAATTTTGTTCCTGGCAGCGGAACTTTTTAATAAAACTTTTCCCGCCGAGGTGACAGAATTTGAAAAATGGCTTCTTTAATGGTTTTAAGTGAACCTTTCTGCTTTCAGTTGTGATGCGTTTGGATTTTCATTACGTAAACATCATTGCGAAAACTTTTTGAACTTTCGGGATAAAAGATTAAATTTGTCGATTTATCACGAAATATGGTATAGTAAAGAAATAAAAAAAAAATATTATCTTATAAATAAGCTTTTTTGCATGTCATCGCTATCTCAAAGATTTTCTAGATAAAAACTAACATTGTACATTTATCTATTATAGTATAGTATTTATATTATGCAGCTTCGAGCATGTGGAAGCTGTTGAGTTATGAATCCCAAGATAAATATCTCTGTATGTATATATATATATAATATATATATATGTGTGTGTATATATATATATATAATGTGTGTGTGTGTCTATGTAGGTGCACGTATGTTTGTATATATATATATGTATGCATATATATATATATATATGCGTGTGTCTGTGTATATATGTACTTATATATGTATATATATGCATGCATATAGTGTGTATATATATATATATATATATATATATATATATATATATATATATATATAAATATATATATATATATATAAATATATATATATATATATAAATATATATATATATATATATATATATATATATATATATATATATATATATATATATATATATATATATATATATATATATATATATATATATATATATATATATATATATATATATATATATATATATGTATGTAATTTCTAGCAGTAGCATTTACTAGTGTTGTTATTGAGATCCAGACCGTCCGACCTACCAGAAAGGTGTAACGTAACCGTTTGAACAGCCGGAAAGGCATTTACTAGTGTTGAAGACCTAAGCCGTCCGACTCATCTAAGGACTTGAGCAATCAAAAGGACGGCCGACATTTACTAGTGTGGAAAACCCAGGCCGTCCGACTCATCCAGAGGGCATTTACTAGTGTGTAAAAGCACACAGTACAAAAGAACATCACAGTAGAAACAATAAAAGGAAGATATAAACTAAGAACATAACATTTAAGAACATAGATAAAAATGAAAATAAATTGAAGATCTAAAAATTCAATCGCAGTGTAAAGCCTGCATCATCTCTCTTGGTCGCCAAAATCTTTCATAAATGCTTCCCGTCAAAGCTTGGCAGTTCTTAAGATGAGTTAATCCCATAATAACTGGAGTGCCACATACCACGCAGTTGGAGTTAGGGAGGAAATTAAATCTAAATAAATCGATAAATCAACATTGCACCCTTTAAGCTTCCCAGATCTTCAGACCTACTGGAAGATGTAAGGTATATCAGTTTGGACGGCCGGGAAGTCCACACAATTTAAATCGGAACCCAATAGGATTGGCATCCACAGGGACCGTAACCTTCTTTCCCTACCATCATCCTCTCGGAAGGGCTAAAGGTGTCTACAAACGATCGGTGAATGTTTGTCAAAGATGCGGATTCTCAGAACAGAGCATAGCCACCACCGTAAATAAACAACCAGCGTAGTAGAATGCGCAGAAACGTAAGGGCAAAAGTGTTTATTTTAACTATAGCATGTACTAGTACACTGACAATGATGGCAAATGAAAATTGAAATTAAACCAATTAAACATCGAAATGTATCTTTGTGGTGAAAATAAGTTATATAGAATACTTTAATAACAATATATACTTAAAGATTTCATTTGCTAAAATGTACTTTAAGTGAATGTACACTACTACTCATTTTTACCGTAGTCACTAACTAGCGTTCTGAAGATATGTACCTTTACTAGCAAATTCTGCAATGTATATGCGAGCGAGAAGGGAGAGATGCATAGCGATTTTTCTTTAAAAAAACGTCGTGTATATATTTTAATGAAAGTGAATATTGTATTTTCCGGTTAATTAAAAATATCCATCAAAGAAGATAAATTTAGGTATATCCTACTAAAATTAGAGGTTAAATCCTACTAAAATTAGAGGTAAGTTTCTAAAGTAACAGTGTTTAGTACAGAAATAATGAAAAATTCCATACTGCTAAACAAACCAGTATTTTGCTTTGGAAACGTAAGGACAAAATGGTTTGTGTGACGTCATGTGCCCATGCTTCTATTGCGTTTGAAGTGTATTTTGTCCACACGGTCAAACATATTTGATATTTTATGATAATGAGATGGTTTCTTTTCCTCTTTAGTAGATGGCGCTGTTGCACTTGTTTACTAATTTCGCTGCGGATTTCCTATGCGGATTGCTATGTTTTGGTTTCCGTTACAATAAATAATAACTAGACTTAATAATAAGACTAAATACATGCATCAAAATTAAAAGTTTTCAATAATTTGAATTATTTTCATGTGATTCAATGTGACAGTGGATTTTAATAAACATAAATTGGAAGTAGAAACAATTCTTCATTAATAAAAATAGCGTTGAAGATTTAGCTTTAAGACAGAAAATAAAAGCATTTTAAAAAGGGTAACAAAATTATTTTCGCTCTAGGTGCTACATCTGTAGTTGCAGCATTGGGCAGTTGGGCACAAACATTAATTATTTAAATTTTTATTTCTTAAAACATTTTACTTAACCTATGTGTGGCATGCACTTTTGACAGTAAGTTACGTAGAAATAATATGTTTAGATGGATATTTTTTTTTAAAGTAGAAAAGCAAAAAGTCTATCTATTAAAATATTCAGCCATGTAAAAAAAAAAAAAGGAAAAAAAAAATCTATTATACCAAAATATCTGTATTCATATTTACCTGAATTTCTAACAGAACATTTTTATGTACTAATAGAAAAACATCAATTTCTAAATATAAAATGATATATTGAATTAGTTTTGTTATATAACTTGGCAAATTTTTTGCCCAGCTTACCGCTTACTCACCTCACCTCACCTCACCTCACCTCATCGAATCCGTAACTTTTTTATTTCCGTAATTAAATCGTGTCCTCATAGTATTTTTTTTTTTACTTCCTCAGAAGAGACAAATCAACAATTTCCGCAATTTCTGATAAGCACCGGTTTCTTAAAATTTTACTGTGAAACTTTGACAGTCTTGTTATTCCACAGTATCGGTCTCTCTGTATAAGCTTTTGTAATTTGGTTGGTCTTATCTTGAGTCCATCTCATTTTTAATAAAAATAATAAATTTAAAAATTTAAATTAAAAAAAAAATAGATTACATACTAAAAACAAATGGGCAAAAAAATAATTACACACTAAAACAAACGGGCAAAAAATAGATTACACACTAAAACAAATGCGCAAAAAAAAAAAAAACTACATTCAATTCGCAAAATGGTAATCAGCCCGGGATTGGGCAATACAAATATCAATCATACCGACTCCTCAATGTTTGAGGAAAAAGTAGGAAGCTGCTCTGCAAGAAAAAATGTTTGACCACACACATTGTCAAACACAGCGCCAACGGCCGTACCGTGCTGAAAACACCGGTTCTCGTTAGATCACCGAAGTCAGGCAGCATCGGGCGCGGTTAGTACTTGGGTGGGTGACCACCTGGGAACACCGCGTGCTGTTGGCACATTTCGGGCGCGGTAGCCCGGTGGTTTGTACGCTGGATTTGCACGCTGCCACAACTGTCGCCGTGTTCATACTGAGTACGACAACGTTAGACATGTGGGTCCGTAAGTCCTTCCGAGAGGTTGGTGGTAGGGGATGGAGGGTACGGTCCCTGTGGATGCCTCCCCCACTGGGTTCCGGTCAAAATTGGGTGGCACTTCCTGGCCGTCCAAACAGTTACCTTACACCTTTCTGGTAGGTCGGACGGTCAGGGTCTCAACAACAACATTGTCAAACACGTCGAATAGCTAGCTGTTCACAAATCAGTGATCAAGCCTCTTTGACAAACATTCACTGCTCGATTGTACACACCTTTACGGACACACATATTTAACATTCCCGTACTCCGCATAGACACGGGACAGTTTGGGTAGAGCCGGTAATCGAACTTGGATCCTTCTTGTGCAATCCCCGTGCCTTAACCACTAGCTATCCCTTGTAAGAACTGCTACTTGTAAGACAATAACTTTGTTCCAGTTCAGGGATGCTAGAAACTCTGCTATCGAAAACGGGAATTTGAATTTCGTCGCGATATTTTCCTATACATTACGCTATGTATATAAGAAAAGTACAGTTTTATAATTTCAATTCCACTTAATATAAATGTGTGCTATACCTAATTACCAAATTCATATACATACGTGCGTTCTATTATAGCCTGTCTGTATTGTATGGCTCCCAAAACGTCTATATCCATTGAACATTTGAATTTTCGACCTTTTTTCCCAATACCTTTCTTATACTGTCCATTGCAAAAAAGGTATAAATGACATGTTTAATTTGGAACATAAAACGATGATATATCCAAATGCATTTTATAGCAGATTGCTGTGGGGAAAATCGTATTCTGGCTCAATCTAATTTTCCCTATTTATTGCTATTAACCACCCCCTGCTACAAATAGGTACATCTATTTGAATATATCCTATATAACTTTCTGCACAGTTATAATTTATTCGTAAAATGTTGGCGATAAGAGATGTTGATTTTAGAAGCAGATTAACAAATAATAAACATTTTATATAATAATTGATTAAACAAGCTAGAATGCAAAAATACCGAAACGTTTTGCTCGCAAAGAATTTTCTGGCATTTTTTTTTTTTGTCTCTCCATGCCTAAAAGACTTCGATCCCCCCCTCCCCCATCATCTTTTGAAAAACTATTTTTGTATACATGGTTACCCCAAGGCGTAGCAACTAAACTTATACATTCTTTATTTTTCTTCTAAATTTATTCGAGCTTTATGCAGTGTTTATCATTACTAATTTTCTGCTTCGTAATTTTGAATACCTTCTTTCCGACGTAAAGAGTTTGCTAAATATTAAGGGAATAAATACACGAAAAAATATCGAAAATGGAGCAAGCAGGAAAGAAAAAATTACAATTCTGTTAGGCCTGTAATAAAAACCGCGGCACATAAAATAGCACTAAAATGTATAAATATCCCACGAACTGACTTTTCTAAAATATTCTACGTAGTTTATAACAATAACTTCCAGAAATATTTTATTATTTTTTACTTTATGTTTACACATCAAAGCTATTTTTCTTACGATTTTTGTTTTTTTATATTTTTAGTGTGAAAGGATAAAATTACCCACAACCAGTGAAAATAAATTATTCGATAATAAACCAGATTATTATTTTCACTATAATGCAATGTATATACAAAGGGAGTAATGTAAAGGATAGACTCTTAGAATAGGATGGATCAACACGTTTTGTGCATCCTTGAACTTGAAATATCCATTTTTACTTTCTCATACTATAGAATATTATGGAATAATATATATAGTTTAGTATAGTATATACTATAGTATAGAGAAAGTGTTGTTTTCGCGAATATTTTCGATTTCGAGATTTTGATTGCAATATATGTTTTAGGACCTCCTGGACACGTTTTGACTATTTTTAGAATAATGTCCGTCTGTCTGTCTCTCTGGTCGATTTCTTGCATACACGATAGCTGACACAAATATTAATGGATTTTCACGAAATTTTATATTCTGCTTTGTTAACAAAAAATATAAAACTAGATAGATTTTTTTAAATTCGATCGGAAACTTCGAAATTTTATATTTTATTAATATGGTAGCGTAGGACAAACTTTGATCTAATCATGCACATATAAAGGTTATTTATAGCTCAATGATCACGAAGCTTGGCAGTTTCAATCACTGTGGGTAAAAATAGGCGCGATACAATTTTTGTGTTCGTGACGTCATTAGCCGCTCCTTGGGAGGGGGCGGAATTTACCCCTCTAGAGGGTACATTGCCAAACTTATTATCAATCAACATATTTTTGCAAGACCTTTAAAATGAAGGGTAACATGCTATAATTGTGATCATCTGGCCAAACTGTACAGATTTTTCAAATTTTTTCTTGCAAAATTTGTAAAATATAAAAAATAAGCTACTTAAAAATGTATTCTGGGATGAGAAGGTCGAGTTGCACCACACAGTTAATTTCAATGACGCTTGTATGTCTGAATCTGGCCATCGTACCTTGAATAAATTAAGCTATTCAAGATAAGGTACGATTATTTTAATCGGTACTCGTAAGATAAGTGAGCTATTAAATTTAGCGATAGGAAGACCCTCAATGTTTCATTTTATTTTTTCAAAAAGAAAATTAATAATAATAATAAATAAGTAAATAAATGGATACATAAATACTAATAATTATGTTAATATTCTTAATTATTCATTTTATATGTCAAGTGTTATTTTAAAGAGAATTATATAGTTTATAGGACGCTATCATGTGCTGTTCTCCAGATATTGTACGTTTTCTGTTTCTATGATGAAAAATTCATTAAAATATAAATATGATTATAAATTAAATCGCTCGTTTTCGATGTACATATGGCTAGAAATGAATTGAAAATATATTTTAGTACTCACGAATCTGGATACATTTAATTATGCAAAAGCTAGAAATTGATAGAATTGTTTGCACTTTACATAATTAGAACATGAATTTGAAATGCAAACTTTTATAGCGGGAAATAATAATTTAAAGATTCGAGATAGTACTATTATGTGGTGCTAATTTTTTTATACAGTGACATTTTATGTATAAAGCGAGATAAAGTTATGTTAAATTTATTAAATATGGGGTTTTAGTTAACATGCCGATTTATTCTGCTATTGCATTGCTCGTTATAACTTGCCATTTATTGCTGTATAAGAACACTTCAATATTGACATGACATCTCAAAATAAACGTTATTAGTTGATAAATTAATAACTATGTTTAATTCTAAGGAAACTGAATTTATAACCTACTATTTACAACTTTAAATCTGAAGTTTCAGGACTGGACTTCAGGGTATGTAGAAATGGGATGCTAAACAAAAAGTTATTAGATTTTTTTGGTTGACATTTGGTAGACGATTTTTTTGACACACGAGCTCTTCTTTCATCAGTTTCATCCTTTCCCAGGACAACAGGTAATGACATTTTTTATAGCGACACTGACTTACTCATGCATACTCAGTCGTAGTCTCATGAGTGATCTTTGTGATGTCCAGTGATCATCATTTCTTTCTCTTCACGCCTCTTGAGTGTCTTTTTGGGGCTTTATGAGCTCCACTCACTTTGCTGGAGGGAGAGGCACGGTAAGGGGGGGCACGCTGGTCCATAAGTACAATATCATGAGTTTTATCCTTGAGGGTATTGACATCTGTGTGTCAGTGGGCCCACCTGACCCTCATAGACTCACAAATATTCAAATCTTACAACTCCACATACAGCGTTGAAGTGGCGACACCATTGTATTTTAGTGAGCTTATGATTTCTTGCATACAACAGGCTTTACAACTCGTTAAAAGTTTGATCTATGATCCAGATAGAAGAATTTAAAACGCATCGAAAATATCAAAACCCCGTAATTTAGCTATTCCCTAAATCAAATTCGCTGTTGACAGGAGGGGGGGAGGGACTTCGTGAAGGACGAAAACGCGTTGAATAATTATGAGATACAATTAAAAAAACTTTAATACCGCTTTGGGGGAAATACTACAATATTTTGATGGGTGAAGAATTTCTGCAACTATAACACCTTTTCATACCATGAAAAACTCAATCCCCCTTTTTAAATATATTTTCGTATGCACAGTAGCCGCAGGGGTAAGAAAAATCTCCTATGACTTAGTGTTATTTTTCTTGCATTAGAGCTTGACACTGTATTTCGTCATTACTAATTTTCTGCTTCGTAATCTCGAACAACTTTGGCGTCCCATGCGATAAAAAATAAACAAACATAAAAAACTTAATGGAAAAGAAATTCCAATAACTCTGTATTTCTCCCGTAAAAATCCTCGAGGCGCATAAAAATGTACTAAATTAGAAACATTCCTCAGAAAAACTAACTATTCAAAAATACCTTATCGTGTAGTTTCTAACAATAAGTTTCTCCTTGCTTTGTATACACCTTTTATCCTTTATGTTTACTCTACGATAAATGTTTCCTTATCACATATTTCTATGTCAACACTTTTGCAGGGTGATAAGTATTGCTCGTAACATCAGAATAAGTCAATAAATATTGAAATTACTATATACATTATTCAACAGTAGCCTTAAATCCATTTATATGTATATACGTATACTATAATGGCAATTTTATATTGATAACAAAGGTAGACAATGATAGAAGAGAGATGCATCAAAACTTCTGATCGCTTTTAGCTGCCTCGCCATATGTATGCACGTTGATTAAAAGAAGATGGGCCAAACTTTAAGAGGTGGTAGTACACATCAAACCAAGCATTTTTTGTCATAGTTTACCGAGTCGGAAATGAAACGTAAAGGCGTTACAGGGCTGACTCTTTGGTAAGTGGCTGCTCCGTAAACTTAAAACGCCATTATGATTGTTATTTTCTGGTTGAAGAAGAAAACCACGTATGTAAATATCATTTGGGGAAGAAGAGGAGTCCTTATGTAAATTTTCGTAACACCGAATGTACAGCCTTATCAGTTTGAAGCAGTTATTCGCAGCTGTACCTTTTAAGACGATAGAAGAACTATAGCGAAAAAAAAAACAATATGCATTTCATCTAAGGAGCTGCAATGGGAATGACAGAGAGGCACAACGACTGTATGGTGAACGTTCCCTTGTTGCCCAATTGTACAACATTCGACCGTTTGCATCGACAGCCCTGTGAATCGGAATCCTTTCTCGAGCTACCAGGTCTGATGCAGGTCGTGCAAGGAGAGATAAAATGTCAAGTGTGGAGCAAGCGATTCTGGACACAGTAGCAGTTCGGCCAAGCACAAGAGCAATGGGGCATTCTCTTGGTGTGCCACAATCCACGCTATAGCGGGTTCTGCATGTGGAGCAGTTACACCCATATCATCTCCAGCGAATCCAAGCAATGACTGCAGTCGCTCTTTTGAGCCATTGCTGTAGTTATTACTTTCCTTATATACATAGTATAATGTACACTGCTCACAACTGAAATTGCAACACGATAAAATTGAAGGTGTGGCTTTATGTAAATCAGGCAATTGAAACAGCAAGGCGAGATATGCAAATGATCACAGTTTCGTTACGCATAGTGACGTAACACCTTGCCCAGCAGTTTAAATGCGCCAGGTCAAGGAGGAGCGATAATCGATATCACAGCTAAATTGTAGCGTCATTGGTTTCAGGTTGTAAAAATTATCACAATATGCCAAGAGTACGCCGACGTATTGCAATCAAAAAGTTAAAGTCGAAACAGAGACGAAACTGAGATTACAATATGTCAAAAAATTTAAATATTAAATTACAATTATTAAATTACAGTTAATGAAAACGTAGATAAACGGAATAAGTACTGGGCTAGCGTTGAAACGCGAGCAATATGAATGGCCAGTGGCAGACAAGCAGAGCGGCGAGTCCTTCACCGAATTGTGGTGTCGCCATTTACCGTTTGTCATTTGAGTTACTAGGAGACTTCTGTCTTATCTTCTGCCCTATCCGCGCTTTGTTAATTTTCGCAGAACACATTTTTCGCCGAAATTCTGCTCAAACAGTTGCAACATGTTTCCTGAAAAATAAAATGCAATGCTTAGATTATATTAAAACTGAATTTCATACTCAATAAAATATAGAATATATTTTTTATTTTAATCCAAAATATTTTTGGTGCTGTCATCTGTTGTCGTAATTTAGTTCATACCGACTATTTTTATTTTTAATGTACATTTTTAAATGCATATTCCTTCTAATACAGTATTAAATACAACAACGGAAAGGTAATTTCTCATTTCTCATTCTATAAATTTGATAAGGGGATCACTGAGGACTGCAGTTTTGTCTTCAAGTTCCTTTGTCTTCAAGTCCAAGTTCAATTACCTTTTCGTGATTTTGGCATTATTATATATGATTTGTTGTATTTAATAGCATATTAGAAGGAATAGACATTTAAAAATGGTCATTAAAAAATAAAAATAGTCGGTATGAATTAAATAACGGCAACAGATGGCAGCACCAAAAATATTTTGGATTAAAATAAAAAATATATTCTATATTTTATTGAGTATTAAATTTAGCTTTAATATAATCTAAGCATTGCATTTTATCTTTCAGAAAATATTTCGCAACTGTTTGAGCAGAATTTCGGCGAAAAATGTGTTCTGCAAAAGTTAACAAAGCGCGGATAGGACAGAAGATATACTGACCTCTTCCACTTTGTACTCTGGGAGTCAAGGAGGAGATGCCTGAGCCTGCGTTTTCTAAGATAGGAAAACGCGGTCGGGCTGCAAGTTTGGTCGACATCTCTCATGCAGGGTCTGCTTGAGTTTTTCTTGTAAAAATTTTGCGTGATTTTCAGAGCTTGCTCCACAACTCCGCAGACTTTTAAATCGTGATGTATGACTTCATTCTGGACATACCTGGGTGTATCAACGGTACAAGGCAGAACTTTATTTTGGAATACTTGCAATCTCTGTATGTGGATTTTGGCCGCCCCCATACTGGGCGAGCGTGACCCATATCTTGCCCCAGGGGCGGCAAATAGGGGGCGCGAGGGGGCGCGGTCGCGCCCCCCAAATTTTTCCTCGTCGTCTATCGGCTTCTCCCTTTTTTTATCGACTGTCCACTGGTCACTTTTCTCACGCTATGGAGCTTCAAAAGAGCCGACCTTCACAGTGAAGCTATACTCTCTTCCGGCTGGAACGAATCACATTCAACTTAAAAAGATTGGGGTGATGTTACCCTTTTCACTTGAAAATTTCAAGTGTAAATTCATGTGCAGTTAGTGCATGCCCATCCATTCCTTCTGCTAGAAATGCCTTTCAGCAGCTTAATGCATTATATTCTTTCTTAGAAACATCCTATAAAAGATATGCTATTTTCGAAAAGATACGCTCATCAACAAATACTTTTTCTGGGGGATCTTCAACTCTACAATCACTAAGTGATACGAGGTGGTCTTCCAGAGTTAAAGCCATAAAATAACTACTTGATAATTTTGAAGTGGTGATTTTAACATTGGAAGAATTATCTGAAAATGATTCTCTCAATGATGGAAGAGTCGAAGCACTTTTAACATGCATGACATCGTTCGAATTTTTGTTCACTTAGTATTGCTCAGTGTTTTTGATCAATGAAATACTCTCTCAAAGCATCTTCAGTCATCTGATCTTAATTTTCAGACTGTGCAAGCTTTGGCTAAAGCTACTATATTGAAAGTGTTAGTTCCTTTCGCACTGATGCATATTTCAATCAAGTGTGGGTGAGAACAATATATCTGTTTTATTTTCCCTTAGTTCAGTATTATCCGAATCAGATGTCGAAAAAGAAAATGTTTCAACCGTATGCAAAGTATATAACTTCCAGAAAGAGGCATTGTTATGTGAATTGCGACCGTTTCATTCAATGGGGAAAAATGAAAACATAGATCATCCCAATTTTAAAAGTCGCCTGGATTATTTTAAAGAGCGGAGTTTAAAAAATATGTTTCTTGTCATAACCTTATTAGTTAAATTGTTTTTGACTGTGCCAATCATCTCAGACAGTTGTGAAAGGTCTTTTTCGTATCTTAGGAGGCTGAAAAATTATTTTCGCAGTACAATGGGACCAGAAAGACTTTCTTCTTTAGCTGTTTTAGCTATAGAACAAGATATACCACTGGGTTATGATGATATAGTAACAAAATTTTCTCTTCTTCCAGACTCTAAGAACCGGCGTTTAAAACTTCAATAAAACGTAAATAAATATAGATATTTGTATTTAGAAAAATTATGTTAACAACAATTATGTTAACACAATTATGTACAAAAATTATGTTAACAACAATTATTTTTCTCAACATCAATTCAATTTTGTGATTCCCCCCCCCCCCTTTAACAAACATTTTATTTATTCCATATTGTGTATTTTCATACATACAAACCTCGCACCCCCAAATGAAATGCTGAAATGCCGCCCCTGTACTTGCCCCATGAACCCATACCCATGTTGCTTTGTTCGCACAGTTCAAGTTCATAGTGGGGGTTTCGGGGTGTAGGGCATATTCTGATGATTTGTAGTAGTCTTCTGGTGTTTCCCAACGGTCAGGTGTTATCCATAGAGTACTTGAACATTTCTTTCGATCACGTCCACCCTGCAATGTTGCATTTTTATCCCACAGAAAACTGGCTAGACGATAATGATACCATCCACCGCGCAGGAACCGTGCAACAATGGTTTTCTGAGCATGGCTCTTACTTCCATTATACACTCTGGCCACCGCAAGGTCCATATTTAAACCCTACTAAGAACTGAGAACGTTTGGGACATGTTGAAAGATACACCGGAGAAGAATCTTCTCTGCCATCAACTGCACAGGAGCTTACTGTCTGCTTGTCCAACGACTGTTATTCTCTTGACATAAATTCACCCCAGCACCTTGTAGAATCCATGCACAACCTCATACGTGCTATAATTCGGACTGAAAGCAGTCCAATAAAAGCGTGAACCTGGGTTTCTAATTAATTGGCCAATGTGATACTTTTGATATTGTACATCATAATTTCGTTGAAAGTCATGCGCTGAACACATCAGATTGTTTTTGGTTTGGCGTCATTTTAAACGTCGTCCAATGAAAAATGAAACTATTTTAAAACTGCAAATTCTCGATGTAATTTCAAATAAGTTTCCATTTCATGTGTTATTTTGCGCTATGATATTTAAATTAATGAATATTCATATGTGAAAAAAAGTAATTTGCGCCAGTTTAGCAAATTACTTTTTTACAATGCTTGTTATGTTGCCCACTTATTTTCTCATTGTGTTGCTAATTATGATCCATACAAAGCTACAAAGCTACACAAACGCACCTCGTTATTCGTGAAAATATAAGAAATTGCTATTAATTATTAATTAATTAAATTACCAAATATAACTACACGAGCAAAACCTATGCATATCGAAAAAGAAATAGCCTAATGAATAAATTTCAATAAAGAGAAACAACAAAAACTGAGCAGCGTCTTTTTTTAGCTACCTGGACATTGTTCATGCACTATTATGAAAAACTATTTTTTTTTTAATTACAGGATGCAACGAACTTCAGAAGGATGAGAACTAAACTAACTTATTTTTAATCCAATTAAAATTTTTTAAGTTATTATTTGTGAGAGAACAGAATAAAGAAAAACATTTATCTAAATTATGATATTAAATTGTTATTCCTATCGCCTTTAATTTAGCGTCATTCGAAGGGAGAATGGACAGAAGGTTAAGATACTTGCGTAAAGCTTTTATAAACTACTTTCCCCACCCTTTTTAGTTTACTTTTTATATGTTTTGCCTTTTATAAAAAATTAATGATTTATGCACGCTTGATAAAACCAGGTTCTTTAGTAACATAATATATTACAAAGTTATCACACTGCAATTTACAAAAATTACCCGGAATTTACCCAATTTTTTTTAAATCAATACTTTAACGGAAATAGATATATTAAAGTTTTTTGAATAAGTTTTAGGTTTGATTTAAAATCTATTCTGTGAAGTGCAGAAATGTTGTTTTCGAATTTTCGGATTCTCACCATTGATGTTTGTTGAATATATTTAGCTTGATGACGAGATATATGCATGTTATTCTCCTCTTGATTGATGAATCTCTATTTTTACTTCTTTTTAAGTTATTGGCATATTTTAAGTTAGAGTTTGAGTTACAACTTCTCTGTATTCTATAATTGGATTTTCATATTATATATATATATATATATATATATATATATATATATATATATATATATATATATATATATAAACCAGTAATCAAATTCAAATAGAATTTCTATGCATATCCACAAAAAGCAAAGGCACTACTCAGGAAAAGGCGCCAAGCCGCTCTATACTCCGAAGCAGATAATAATCCAAGAAAAAGAAGATTTAAAGGAATATGGGATAACCAAATGCTTTGCATTTAATGGTTGGGGAGGATTGCGACTCCCCCTCCCGTTTAAAGCTGCTTTTCTAGCCTAGGCAAACGCTCACGGTACCAATACAAAGCAAAGGTTGGTCCCCAATGCGTGCTAATACGAAGGCACCCGGATACGGAAGAACAAGACCAACCAACAGAAGGAAACTGGACCAAAAGTGAATCCTACCCAACTCGCTATCTTATATATGTTCATCTTACGCATGCGTGCAATCCTAGCAGGTACGCATAAACTTTATTTACTTGCAGTTTGATGAAGTAAACTGTCAAAATCCACATGATCCCTGAAAATCGATTTATAACAATCCTTTAAGAAATATAAAGGATAATGTTTATATAAAGCCTCAGTTATGATTTTAATGTTGCTATTATTGCAATCCTTTTTAAACGTATTGTAAATTTGGTTTCTCTTAAAGTGTCCGAGTATGATATTTCTGAAATTATTCTTGGTAAGATTCGTTTTCCAATCGATGAGATGATTGATCTTCATTCTATATAATTCTCTTTTGTCATATAACGTTGTATAATGACCATGTAATCCATGTTTTTTTATTGAGATGTCCAGAAAATTTACCGCTTCATTTTCTTCTTGACAATTTTCTATTAATTCCAATTCCGGAGGGTAAAAAGTAAAATCGAAATTGGTGGTGTCTTCATAACACATGTGCTATTGGGGTGTTATGAAGACACCACCAATTTCGATTTTACTTTTTACCCTCCGGAATTGGAATTAATAGAAAATTGTCAAGAAGAAAATGAAGCGGTAAATTTTCTGGACATCTCAATAAAAAAACATGGATTACATGGTCATTATACAACGTTATATGACAAAAGAGAATTATATAGAATGAAGATCAATCATCTCATCGATTGGAAAACGAATCTTACCAAGAATAATTTCAGAAATATCATACTCGGACACTTTAAGAGAAACCAAATTTACAATACGTTTAAAAAGGATTGCAATAATAGCAACATTAAAATCATAACTGAGGCTTTATATAAACATTATCCTTTATATTTCTTAAAGGATTGTTATAAATCGATTTTCAGGGATCATGTGGATTTTGACAGATTACTTCATCAAACTGCAAGTAAATAAAGTTTATGCGTACCTGCTCGGATCGCACGCATGCGTAAGATGAACATATATAAGATAGCGAGTTGGGCAGGATTCACTTTTAGTCCAGTTTCCTTCTGTTGGTTGGTCTTGTTCTTCCGTATCCGGGTGCCTTCGTATTAGCACGCATTGGGGACCAACATTTGCTTTGTATTGGTACCATGAGCGTTTGCCTAGGCTAGAAAAGCAGCTTTAAACGGGAGGGGGAGTCGCAATCCTCTCCAACCATTAAATGCAAAGCATTTGGTTATCCCATATTCCTTTAAATCTTCTTTTTCTTGGATTATATATATATATGTGTGTGCGTGGTAGACAGAATTTATAGATGTTATCTATCTACATTTATCTGTCTATATAAATTATGGTTATATGAGTTACAACTTATCTCTAATCTGTCATTGGAATTTCATATAATATTTTTATTATATATATATATATATATATATATATATATAATTTACATATTTGTTGATGATCGGATATGTTTAGTATTTACTGATAATTTTGTCATAAATATATATTTCTATCCGGATTATTTGGAATTAATACCTAATGAAACTACTATTAGTAATAATATTAATTATTTGGATTTAAATCTAATAACTGAACCTACTAATAGTATAGTTACTAATTTATATGATAAAAAAGACTATTTTAAATTCAACATTAATAAAATATTTCTTTTAAATTCATGCAACTCGATTTAATTGTTTAGAAATATTACACTTAATCAACTTTTTCGAATTTATAGATTATCAGATAAAAAATTTCATGCTTTGCACATTAATAATCTAAAACTTACCAGTAAATTATATGAATACCCAGCATATTTAGTAAATAATATAATTAATAAGTTTCGATTATATAGCTAAAAATTCTCTCCTTAGTATCTTATTTCAGCCGAACTTCTACATTCTTTTGAATTTACATTGCTATATTTTTACATCCATTTATACCTTTGCATCTAGGTTATCTATTATTTTACTTGCCCTTTAATATTGCAGCTTTTATTGTAGAATATCACATTTTACTGGATTTACGCAATGCTGTTATTTGTTACTCACTTTGGCAACGGTAGATTTCTACTTTTATTTCTAGCGAATGGCAACATTGGTCTTGTCATTCAATGCTTGACTTGATAGTACATTTGAAGAGTATTTTCAGATATTTTTGTTTCCTTTCCAATTTTTCATTCTTTATGCTAGTAGTCCAAATAACACGAGTTTATAGATAAAATCTATCTCGTGTTTCCAAAACAAGCATTTTTGGTGTTCATTTCGATTAAATATTTGGACTTGAAAAATAATATTTTCGAAATGAATAATCCTTAAGCCTAGTGCTTCTCCACGTGTAATTCTATAATGCATGATATTTTTTGTATTCCTATTTTCGATTCCACACCATTGGTATTTGTTGATTATCTTTAGCTTGATGACTAGTAATACAATGAAACCTGTATAAGTTGGACACTCACGATTCCCCCTAAAAGTGTCCAACTTAGACAGGTGTCCAACATAGACAGTGTGATGAAATTTTATTTTTCCCTTCAATAAAGCATTTCAAAATACATTCCTTAACATATATAAAATACTAATGAGCCAATGGTTTTAATTAAGTATTGTAATTACTGTTACAAAATACTTATGTATGTACGTACATACTTAAAATCTGAATCAAGGAATCTGCATACACCTACTTTTATATGTAGCATGTAAGGACTACTCACATGCTGTATTTGAATTCATTGGATCAGATTGATGCAGTAATCCATTTCCATTGTTCAGAAAAGTACTCTGTCAGAAGAGTTTGTTTTTTTCTTACTCCAGATGCCCATAGTATTCCTATTTTACTGTGCAGATTAAGCACAGCCTTAATGTGTTCTGGCGTATTTTGCATAAAAGCATACAGTTCTAATTTTTTTGACACATTGCATTGCACTTTCGTGTGTAGGAAGTCCTACATCTGTTTTTACTTTCCCTGCAATAAATGGTAATGTATAGGGAAAGTATTGGAATCATGTCGAAAATCGCAACTCGAGTTTTCGACGGATCTACACGTTTCGAGACCTCTAGAATACGAAAAAACCATTTTCAGCGTGACGTCTGTGTGTGTGTCTGTCTGTGTGTCTGTCTGTCTGTGCAGATTTTGTATCCACTCTAATTAAAAAACTAATGGTCCGAATTTCACAAAATTTTGTAGGTAAGTCACTTGTGGGCGGGGCTAATCCTGATTAGTTTTGGGTACGATTCGGAAAAAAAGAACCCGCCTTTTTTGTGAAATGGCCCGCAAAAGCTTGTATCCACTCTAACTGAAAAACTAATGGACCGAATTTCACAAAATTTGGTGGATAAGTCGCTTGTAGGCCAACCTGGTGCTGATTAGATTTTGGTACGATTCGGGAAAAAATAACCTGCCTTTTTTTGCAAAATGGCACACAAAAATCGTCAAAATCTAAACTAAAGAACTAGGTATACTCAAATATATCCATTAAATGCTCGTTTAATACGTAATTTTTAACGACGAAAATAATACGACCAACCCCATTACACTAGGACTAGCCGTTCTCGAGATATTTTAGTTTTTCGTATTTTCTCTACACCACCTTTGAAAACAAGTCCGGTTACCGAATGAGAACGGAAATTGAATTAAAAGTGAAATGAATTTAATTAAAATAAAGAGAACGTGGATATAAGTCTGCAGGGAAAGTCATGTGCTGCCCACATCAGATTTTTACTTTCCCTGCAATACATGGTAATGTATAGGGAAAGTATGGAAATCATGTCGAAAATCACAACTCGAGTTTTCGACGGATCTACACGTTTCGAGACCTCTAGATTACGAAAAAACTATTTTTATCGTGACGTCTGTGTGTCTGTCTGTGTCTCTGTCTGTGCAGATTTTGTATCCACTCTTAACTAAAAAAGTAATTGACCGAATTTCATAAAATTTGGTAGGTAAGTCACTTGTGGGCGAATCTGGTGCTGATTAATTTTGGGTACGAATCGGGATAAAAGAACCCGCCTTTTTTGGGGAAATGGCCCGCAAAAGTTTGTATCCACTCTAGCTAAAAATCTAATAGACCGAATTTCACAAAAATTAGTATATACATATCTTGTAAGTAATCCTGGTGCTGATTAGATGTTGGTACGATTCGGAAAAAAATAACCTGCCTTTTTTTGCAAAATGGCCCGCAAAAATCGTCAAAATCTAAACTAAAGAACTACGTGTGCTCAAATATATCCATTAAATGCTCGTTTAATACGTAATTTTCAGCGATGAAAAGAATAAGATCAACCCCATTACATTAGGACTAGCCGTTCTCGAGATATTTTAGTTTTTCGTATTTTCTCTACGACACCTTTGAAAATAAGTCCGTTTACCGAATGAGAACGAAAATTGAATAAAAGTGAAATACATTTAATTAAAATAAAGAGAACGTTAATATAAGTCTGCAGGGAAAGTCATGTGCTGCCCACATCAGATTTTTACTTTCCCTGCAATACATGGCAATGTATAGGGAAAGTATTGGAATCATGTCGAAAATCGCAACTCGAGTTTTCGACGGATCTACACGTTTCGAGACCTCTAGAATACGAAAAAACCATTTTTAGCGTGACGTCTGTGTGTCTGTCTGTGTGTCTGTCTGTCTGTCTGTGCAGATTTTGTATCCACTCTAACTAAAAAACTAATGGACCGAATTTCACAAAATTTTTTAGGTAAGTCACTTGTGGATGGGGCTGGTGCTGATTAGTTTTGGGTACGATTCGGAATAAAAGAACCCGCCTTTTTTTGCGAAATGGCCCGCAAAAGCTTGTATCCACTCTAGCTGGAAAACAAATGGACCGAATTTCACAAAATTCGGTAGATGAGTCACGTATAGTGATTAGATTTTGGTACGATTCAGAAAAAAATAACCTGCCTTTTTTTGCAGAATGGCCCGCAAAAATTGTCAAAATCTAAACTAAAAAGCTACGTATGCTCAAATATATCCATTAAATGCTTGATTAATGCGTAATTTTTAACGAAGAAAAGAATTAGACCAACCCCATTACACTAGAACTAGCCGTTCTCGAGATATTTTAGTTTTTCGTACTTTCCCTACACCACCTTTGAAAATAAGCCCGATTACCGAATGAGAACGAAAATTGAATAAAAGTGAAATACATTTAATTAAAATAAAGAGAACGTTAATATAAGTCTGCAGGGAAAGTCATGTGCTGCCCACATCAGATTTTTACTTTCCTGCAATACATGGCAATGTATAGGGAAAGTATTGGAATCATGTCGAAAATCGCAACTCGAGTTTTCGACGGATCTACACGTTTCGAGACCTCTAGAATACGAAAAAACTATTTTTAGTGTGACGTCTGTGTCTGTCTGTCTGTGTGTCTGTCTGTCTGTGCAGATTTTGTATCCACTCTAACTAAAAAACTAATACACCGAATTTCACAAAATTTTGTAGGTAAGTCACTTGTGGGCGAGTCTGGTTCTGATTAGTTTTGGGTACGATTCGGGATAAAAGAACCTGCCTTTTTTTGCGAAATGGCCCGCAAAAGCTTGTATCCACTCTAGCTGAAAAACTAATGGACCGAATTTCACAAAATTCGGTAGATGAGTCACGTATAGATCACCCTGGTGCTGATTAGATTTTGGTACGATTCAGAAAAAAATAACCTGCCTTTTTTTGCAGAATGGCCCGAAAATATTGTCAAAATCTAAACTAAAAAGCTACGTATGCTCTAATATATCCACTAAATGCTTGTTTAATACGTAAAAGAATAAGATCAACCCCATTACACTAGGACTAGCCGTTCTCTCGATATATTAGTTTTTTTCGTATTTTCTCCACGCCACCTTTGAAAATAAGTTCTTCATCCAGTGACTCCAATTTGAAACAGTCTGTCACTTGGCACGAGAGAAGAGATGAGATCACATAGAAATCCAGCATACTTGAAACACTTAACAATCGTGTTTTCTGATAGATTTTTCCATGATTTATAAATGCATCGGACTGCGTCTAAGACTGTCACTTCTTTGACAAATTTTGCCACATTCTCACAATTTTCTGCAGCCTGGAAAATTCTGGAAGTGGTTAATTTAAAAAGGTTTTGAGCTATGCTTTGTTACAAATTCTACCTAATTACCTGGTCAACATACAAGTTAGACAGGTGGTCAACTTATAAAGGGTTCACTCTGTTAAAGTAATTAAGCCATTCCGTTCCTGGTCAATTAGGTCAACTTAGACAGGCGATCAACTTCACAGGTTTCATTGTATGCTTTTAATTTTCCTCATGATAGTTGCATTTATGTTAAATGGCTTCTTTGTAATATGTAGGCAATTTTTAAGTTAGTGCATTATGGGTTACAACATACCTTTACTGTCATTGGATTTTCATTTTATATTTTATATATATATATATATAAGAAAAAAAGGTTTTAGAAGATCCAATGAAAGAAAAGTGAGAAGCTGTAACACAAAAATTCAACTATCTATCAGCCTTACAAAACAAAAGTAAAAATCAACAAATTTTCAAGCAAATGGAAAAAAATAAATAAATAAAATAAATATCGAAATAACAAGTCAATGAAAAGTATCAAAATACAAAGGTATGGAATCGAAAAAAGAATAACAAACGAAATCAAGTACAAACGCTATACACGTGGACGAGGCTAAGCCTAAATCATGAATTGTCCACCTAAATAGTTTATAGATATATTCTATCTATTTCTTCAGAAACATACATTTTTGTGTTTGCTTTTACAAAAAACTTGGACATGATTAGATTTTTGTAGAGGTGGACAATTCATGATTTAGGCTTAGCCTCGTCCACGTGTATAGCGTTTGCGCTTGATTTCGTTTGTTATTCTTTTTTCGATTCCATACCTTCGTATTTTGATACTTTTCATTGACTTGTTGATTCGATATTTATTTTATTTATTTATTTTTTTCCATTTGCTTGAGAATTTGTTGATTTTTACTTTTGTTTTGTAAGGCTGATAGATAGTTGAATTTTTGTGTTACAGCTTCTCACGTTTCTTTCATTGGATCTTCTAAAACCTTTTTTTCTTATTGAAATCATTTTATTTATTAGCTGCATTTGCACAATAAATTAAATGAATTTTGTTTTGTCATTCTTATTTATGCAATTTTTATATTTGCATAATTGCACATTTCCATGATTTTTAAAGTTTGCTATATATATATATATATATATATATATATATATATATAACTCCAGAAATTGTCTTGGTCTATATGCTTTGAGACAGGGCTTGATAAAGGCTTCTAACAAATAGTTATTGCTAAAAATATCCTTTATGATCGGTCTGGATTATGCATTACCACAAGTATTACAGCCTTTGTAACCGGTATGGTTTATTAGATAATTTTCTACATCTCTCTCTCTCTCTGTGTGTGTATATATATATATATAATTTCCACCTCCGGTTTTAAAAATGCCAGTTCCGGTCAAGGAATTTACTTTTCCCTTGCAATATCTATTTCTCATGACTGCCTATAGATACTATAGCTTAGCTTAGATAAGGACTGATATGGATTCAGCATAAAATTTCGAACAGGGTAGGAGGGTAATTCACTAAGCATTTTACCTTCCGGTTCTGGAGTTATCATTTCCGTATTTTTCAAACATTTCCATGACTGTACGAAATAATTGTGCAGAAAGAGAATAATAATTTTTAATAGCTCCGTCAAAAATGAAGTATGCACTTACCTCCATAAAAAGTCTCCTTCAAAAATTTATTTTTACTATTGTGGTGAGAATTATCAAAGGCTGTTGAAAACTGTACACCATAAACAACTCAAAATTACCTCGTTAATAGTGAAAATATCCAAATTATTATTAATGATTAATTTGTTAACATACCAAATGCAACTCAAGAATATAAATTAATGCTCTCAATGAAAGAAAAAAATATAATATAATGAATATTTTTTTTAAAAAGAAACAACTAAAACCGAGCTGTACACTTCATTTTCTATCTGAAAACTGTTCATACACACACAATTGTGAAAAACATTTTTTTTTTTCATTATAAGACACAACGAACTTCATAAATTTTAATTGGATAAAAAAAAATTAGATTTGTTCTCGTCTTTCTGAAGTTCCTATTTGTCCGAGGGCAGAAAAAAAAATATTTCGTTAAATTATGTTATTAAATTGTTGTTCATATCAATTTTAATTAAGCGACGCTCGAGAGGACGAAAAACAGCAGGTAAAGATGCTTGCGTCAAAGTTTTTATAAACTACTTTTTCCCGCCTTTTTGTTTATTTGTTACAGTTCTTTACATTTTCCTAAATTAATGATTTAGGTAAGCTCGATAAAACCAGGTCCTAATATGTAATATGTTATATTAATTTATTATATTGTTGTAAACGAAGGAATTAAGACTTTTGGAAAAAAAATCAACCTCGGGATTTTAACAGAAAAACAAATTTCAAAGTCTTTACATTTAAAATACACCTTTATGTCTATGTTACCGCTAAAGTGCAGAAATAACTTATTCTACAGATTATCTAGGTAATGTGCAGATTAACTAGGGTGATCCGTTGAAGTGCCAAAAATTGTTTCATTTCTCAAATTACCTAAGTAGTCTGCAAATTACCTAGATAATCTGCAAATTACCTACTAGGCACTCGTTAAAGTGAAAATAAGATCTTTGCTGGAACAACAACAACGTTTCTAAAGAATCAAGTTAATACAATCAAACAATTAACAAATTAGTTGATAGAATCAATCATCAATCAATTAAACTATAATACAAAGATTCAAACGGTTTAAAATATTATTACAATTAAGAAAATGAATTTGCAAAACATATAAAATTATGCTTACTTATTATTGAATCTAAAGATTGGTGACACTTTGAATGACATAGCAATTGGTTTTTGCGACAAGCACACATTTGATAATCTCGAGATGATTCTTCCTTCTTGGAAACTTTTATTCGCTTTACATCTTCAATTATGGAATCATACTTTCGTTTTGTCATTAGAACACTTATATTTTGAATCTTCGCTAAAGAGGTTTGCGAAGAATCTTTTCTTCATTTTACTCACCAATTCGGTGCTTGATTGCATACTAGGAGCTAAATTTATCTGTTTAAAAAAAAAATCACGACACAAATTCACGCGCTAACAGGCAGAAACGAATTTGAAAACAGAATTAGTCATGCTACGCACTAGCAGCCGATGCAAATTATGAGATATAAAAACAACCGGCGACGACAAAACGCTGGCGAAACGAAACAAAAAGTGGAGAGAGAGGGGGAAGGAGTAAGGAAAGGAAATTAGAGAAGCAGACTTTTGAACTTTAACGATACGGAAGCCGTTAATGTGCACATTACCTAGGTAAAATGCGAAAACTCTTGATTCCGCACGTTAACGGAGCAAATCAGTTAATCTGCAGATTAGCTAGGTAATATGCACATTAACGGCTTTCGAGCTTTAGCGGTAACATATACATGTGATTTCAAGTCTATTCTGTAAAGTGCAGATGCAATAAATTTAAAAATAACTTATGGCATTCGTATAAAGATTAAATTTTACATATAAACAGAGTATGAAAAACTAAAATTAAATAGAATGTTTTATAATTTTCTGGATTAGAATAAACGCTATTCTAAATTTAAGATATGGATAGCATTTTTCTATGGAGATTAGTTACAGAAATAAGTTATGGACGGATTGATCACTGAAAGTTTATGACATTGTGCATTTTATCATTGCATAACTATAGATCATTTGAGAAAATTTTGCATCGACATAGTTATGTGGCCCACCTGTAGTAGGAGTGAATTAAGATCTTGTGGGGGCCTCGGTCACTTTAGATTCGTTGGGCTCCTCGAACTCAAAAATGAACATATATCTCTATATTTATGGAGATTAGTTGCGGAAATATGTTATGGACTTTGTCACTGAAAGTTTATGATATTGTGCATATTATCATTGCATAACTATAGCTCATTTGAGAAAATTTTGCATCGGCATAGCTAAGTGGCCCTCCTGCAATTGGGGGTGAATTTAGATCTTGTGGCAGTCTGACTCACTTCAGTTTCGGTGGGCCCCTCGAAGTCAGAAATAAAAATATACGGCGAAAAGGACAATAAACCAAATTTACCCATTGAAACCAGTTTTCGACATGTAGTTGGGATTTACCAGTTATACATACAAAGAAAGGCAAATACATATAGAAACAAAATAATGACTACAGAAAGTCATTCTTTCTGCACTTGGCATCTGAAAAACCTTTAATGAATTCATCACTCTGTTCCATCTTTAGAACATTGATCTGTACAGAGCACTTACTCTTTCATAAGTCACAAGGATTCTCAAATAATTTTTTGCCAGTGCGAATTTGCTGAATGATCTCTCTCCCGAATATTTGCTTACCATCATGCTTAAATGCATTCAAAGAGCTACATTAATTCTTGGAAAGGTATCACCAAGAGCTCAATCAGAGAGTAAAACCGCCTTTCGAGGGCGACATGATTTAAGCTTGACAAAGATAAACTGAAGAATGTCTGACTAAAATTTTGAGGATATAAGCATTGATAAATTTCTTAGCTTCTCTTCTTATCTCTGCATCAAGTAGGCTGCAAATGTTCATTATGACTTTGAACCAGTCATACAGTGATTGGTACTCTACTCTTTATTCTTATAAGACAACAAATAACTGATCTAAAATGATACTGAGAATACCACACCTGAACTTATATTTTGTAAAAATGACAACTTTCCCCTGATGTTGGATTTGCAAGCTAAAACATGTGCCCGCTAATCACTCAAATATGGCAACTTATCTGTCTTTGGCGGTGAGGTTCGTCAAATTCCTAATTTTAATAACATAAAGTATTATTTTAATTATTATATAATGCTCTTGACCAATACAGTATAAAACCACTAACCACTTAGGTCAAAACCCACGTTGGCATTTTGGCTAATTAGATAGCTTATAAAAAACAAGCATCAAAATCCGAAACTGCTATCATCGACATTCAATTCCACTAGGAAACCAGCAATAGCTTTCGTTCTGGCATGATTCATGAACCACATTTGGCTTCTTCAATGTTGTATGTAAAGAACAACTCATCTCTGACTACCACCTTGTTCAGTTTTTTCAGGACATGAGATCTTTGCTCAGTATCTCTACCTCTGTATAAAAAGCTTTCCACTCTGCATGTACAAAAAAGAAGGGCCATATGTCAACTACATATAACATATGGCCCTCGTAGCATCAAAGTCCATATGAGACGCCCAGCTACAGTGCCTTTTAATAAATAGTACGAAAGCATTTAGAGAAATAAGGCTCTTTGCAGCAAAATAAAAAAAAAAACTGTATCCTGGATGAGAAAAAATATTAATTCCATTGATCCACATATGAAATTAGCACCTAGTCCAATTGCGTAGCTCTCTAGTGTACCTTTGCAATCAGTATTGCGCTACGTAAGCTCCCATTATTTCCTATTATGTAAATTCCCAAATTAATTTTATGCATTAAGTAAACTTTAATCATACCGATTATATCTCTAATTGTGACCAATATATGTAACTGTGGACGCTGTAAAGTAGTTATATGAGCGTTATTGTGTTGCATCTGCATATTAGCTGTAATTAATGTATATATGTAGTTGTGCCATTGTGATCTATGTTGTAATAAGCATATATAACAGCTGCATTCAATGTATATAATATAATTAGTGTAGTATAATTATATAACAAATGTAATTTATGTATCATGCATAATCACTGTTTAATCTGCCCCAAGCATAGCCAACTGTGTAACCAGAATATCAATGAATGTAATACAGACCGTACAGCGTCGTCTTCTATATGTAGTTCTTTGTCAGGCCTAACAAAGCTGAAAACCATACGGTAGGATAGAGATATTCTACATCCTGCATTTGTATAAAAAGCATCCTTCTGGCTGGGAGGTCGGGGGGAATTGCAATCGTGTAAATCCGGTGCTGCTTGTAGGTGTTGTTGTTGAGACCCAGACCGTCCAACCTACCAGAAAGGTGTAAGGTAACAGTTTGGACGCTGCTTGTAGGTGTGGAAACCCCAGGCCGTCCGACTCATCCAGAGGAGCTGCTTGTAGGTGTATCAAAGTTAACCAATATGCTTCCAGAACAACAACAAGAATCAATGTACTAAGGGACTGGCTTTGAAGCCCTTAAGCAGTCACACATTGAAGATTCCAGACGCACTGTACGTCGGCACTGTACGTCGGCACTGCATCTCGTTGTTTAAATATGAACTAGAAACCGGTTTTTCTCATGGGTATTGCTTCTCTAGTCGTCACCTCGGAGGTGACTATCTAATGCAGCGTATGGCTATGTGTCTTCAGTATTTGGACAATAAGTAGATAGCAATTATTGTTCAAACCGAACCGCATTTTGCACTATGCAGTGTGCGTCCTCAATGTATGCCATCCCTTAAGGCACAGATGATTATGACTTAGGCAGTATGCTTAGACACTTAGAGACTATGTTCAGACACTTAAACACTATGCTTAGACACTTAGACACTACTACACTATCTCCAAGGCGAAACACGTGTGTCCTGCAAAAATAACTGTAGTCTTAAAATAACTGTAACTTTTCTTTTATGATATGTTTCGTATCATGCAAATAAAATCATATAAATAGCAAAAATAGTAATAATTTGAGTAACTATAGAAAGTCATCTGCTGAACTATTTTCTTATACGTTATTGTTAATTATTGTATACCATAAAATACTCTATAACATACCTCCATTTAATCACGAATATTTCGAAATTATTACTCATGATTAATTTGTTTAATATACCAAATATAACTACACGAGCAACGCTCATTGAAAAAATAATCAAATGAACAAATTTCAATAAACAGAAACAACTAAAAACCAATCAGCCGCCATCATTATCAATCTGAACATTGTTCAATCAAAATTACAAAAAAAAAAAAAAATCTTGATTATAGGGCACAACTTAATTTATAAATTTTAATTGGATAAAAAATATTTATGTTCTCGTCTTTCTGAAGTTCTTATTTGTCGAGAACAGAAAAAAATGAAGTTCATTTCATTAAATAACGTTATTAAATTGCTGTTGCCATCAATTTTAATTAAGATTCGCTCGAGAGGAAGAAGAACGACAGGTAAAGATACTTCCGTCAAAGTTTTTAGGACCTACTTTTTCCCGCTTTTTTTTTATTTTTTATTTTTTTTATTGATGTTCTTTACATTTTCCTAAATTAATGATTTAGATAAGCTTGTTGAAATCAGGCTATTTTAAATAATATTTATTACTTTATCACACTTCTATACGCATGGATTATATAAAAAAAAAATATTTCCAACTATTGTCTGAATTGATCTGCAAAAATAAATACTTCCTTAGTAATCTATATAAATAAAATTGAAAATATGTCTGTCTGTCTGTTTGTCCCGTCATCACGAGAGAGCGGCTGAACGAATTTGATGAAATTTTGTAGGTAGCCTGGAAATTCCCACTTGAAAGCTAGTCTATATTTGGAGTTTCTACGATCGATGGTTCTCGAGATATTAGTAAAAAACAAAACTTTCGTTTGTCTCATCATCACGGAAAAACAGCTGAACCGAATTTGATGAAATTTTGTGGATAGCCCTAAAATAGGACCCCATAAATTTAGCCCAAGTTTCGAGTATCTAAGACCAGGGGTTGTCGAGATATTAATGAAAAACGAAACTTTTTTCTGGGAGTTCTACTCTCCAACTCCGTGGTTTATCCAAGCGAAAAGCTTAAAAATCGTTTAAAAGTGAATTAAAACGTTATCTCTATGTTTGATGGGAGATTTTTTGCGCTAATTAGTCACTTTCTGAAAACATGAATTGTTTGAAACATGATTTAAATGGGAAATCTATCTTCATGGTTTAGTTTTCACAAGCTTTTACTGCACAATGAAAAGTATGAATAAATCAAAATGGTTATTTAATTTCGCAGTTTATGAGGAAGATTCTATCTTATATCATGTTGCTCAGAAGCGCAGTTAAATTAAATCTGTCTGTTAATTTTAATTATTATTTTTTCGATTTGAATAATAAAGAAATGGATATAAAAATATATTTTAGAAAAGAACGATTTGATTTTTCTTATAGAATTTTTGAATGGATAATATTAATTACGGTCTTCAGATTTAAACGTTATCATTATTCATATTTTAGGGGATTATTGATTCAGGGATTACTGATATTTTCAAGTTATTATGCAATTGTTTTATTATGACAAAAATTGTTTAAACTCATATATTGTACGTTGTACGAGTAATCTTCTACAAATGCACGGATATGTCTTCTAATCTACGAGAATATAAATAGTACAGGTATATTGGCATATGTTTTGATATATATTGGCATATATTGGAATCAATTACGATCTTCTGGTATAAAGAATACGGGGATTATTGATATTTTCAATTTATTACGTCATCTCTTTTATTTTGACAAATATTTTTCACACTCATATTGTAATACGGGGAATTTTCTACTAACACACTGGCATATTTTCTAATTTGTGACAATATAAGTAGTACGGGGTTGCATATATTGATTCAATTCCTTTTTTTTTTTTTTTTTTTTTGTAAATTTGCTTGCAAAAGGGGCCAGGATATTTTATTTTTCAGATATGACCGTGAAGATAATTTTGCATAGTCAGAACAGATATTCTTAAACTTCTCTTTAGGAGCAATAAATTTAATATTTTAACAGAATTTGCACATGATTGCGAATTATAAGTTTCTTTATATTTTATACTCCGTACGAAGAATGGGTATGCTGCTAGTATTTAATAAATGTAAACATTGCTTATTAGCAGGGTGAACTAACTATTGGAGATATTCGAATATTCAAAACTTGGTTAATATTCGAATTCGAAATAAATGTTTTTTGTTCATTTCTTGCAAAATCCTTTAATAATTTCTTTAAAATCCGAAAATATTTGGAAGCAATGCTTTCTCTATACTTTAGTAAAAGAAAGAACATTTCCCCCTCTTTGATATTGTTGAGAAATGCCTGCAACAACCCCGTATGTAATCTTTTCTTTCTACTCTAGTGCACTCTTTCAAATATGGCATGAAAAATGAAATATGGCCATACCCATATATCGTCCTTAACGGTGACTGAGAATCACTGAAGAGGCACCGTGCCCATTGTTTTCTCATTGCTCATGCCCCACCCAGAGACAAAGGATATTGCACTTCTTCCCTTTAGTCAATAAAATACGAAGTACATCCAATAGAATCCCCATAACCGTGACGGAGTGTGCTCATATACAGGTATAAGGCGCTTTTATGCGTTGCCGTGGATTCCTTTTCGGGTTCGGAAATAAGACTTTTATTGGAGGACAAAAATAGGCTGGATGTATATTTCAGCTATTTTGTGTTGTGTATAGGATGAAAGATTGAAAAAGTGAGGTATATTTTTACATTCTCATATTATGCAATATAGCATAGAGAAAGTATTATTTGACGAGAATTTTCGAATTCGAGATTGTGATGTCATATGTTTTAGGGCCTCCTGCACACGTTTTGACTACTTTTGGAGCGATGTCGGTCTATTTCTATGTCTGTGGTCGAATCCTTGTCTCACGATAGCTGTCAAATATATAAATGGATTTCCACGGAAACTTTCCCATGGAAACTTTATATCCGGCTTTGTTATCAACAAATCCGGAACTTAGATAGGATTTTTTTTTTTTTAATTAGAGCGTAAATTTCGAAATGTATTCGAAATTTTATATTTCTGGCAGCATAGGACAACATTTGACATAATCGCGTGTAAAATAGGTTATTTATGTCTCAATCATTGTTGTGAAAGATAGACGCGATAAAATTTTCGTATTCGTAACGGTATTAGCCCGCCCTTGAGAATACATTGTTAAAAGTGGTATCAATCCAAAGGTTTTTTTAAGTCCTTTAAAGTGAAGGGTGACACACTATAATTGTAATCATTTGGCCCCATCGATTTTTTCAAAATTTCTCTTGTAAATTTTGAAAAAAAAAAAAAAAAGATACTTAAAATGGATTTTGGTATAATAATTCTGAGTTTAGCCATTCTCCAGTTCATTTTTATATAAATAAAAAGTTCTTATTGTATACAGTTCTTATATTAGTATTTAAGTCTGTCACAGACCTGGAAACTAATGTTCTTAAAAAATAAATGTGCCACTGTTTTAATGAGTTGTATTTTATTTAACGATATGTGGCTCTTTACGTGGAAAAAAAACGCCTTAATGAAATATTTGGCTTCAGTAGGGGTTGGCTATAATAGTCCATACTATACGTGTGTAAAGATTCAGCATTTTAAGTGATCGGGGAGGGGGTTGTTATTGTTGTTGAGAAGGCCGTCCGACCTACCAGAAAGGTGTAAGGTAACCGTTTGGACGGCCGGGAAGTGCCACCCAATTTAAACCAGAACCCAGTGGGGGAGGCATCCACAGGGACCGTACCCTCCTTCCCCTACCACCAACCTCTCGGAAGGACTTACGGATCCACATGTTTAACGTGATCGTACTCCGCATGAACACGGCGGCAGTTGTGGCAGAGTGCAAATCCAGCGCGCAAACCACCGGGCTACCGCGCCCGAAATGTGCCAACAGCACGCGGTAGTCCCAGGTGGTCACCTGGAGAATGTGGAAAGATTTTCGATCCCCTTCCGTCTTTCCTATCTTTAAGGAGAGGATCCCCCGCCCCTTTAGAGAGATCTTTTTAAAATGGTACATACTTTTGGATAGGTGTAGAAATTTTGGACGGATTTGCGTCATTTGAAATATACCATATTAGAAATATACAATAATAATATACCATATGAAATATACCATATTAGAAATATACAATAATATACCATATGAAATATACCATATTTGAAATATACAATATTAATATACCATGTGAAATATTTAGAAATATACTATACGTCATTTGATATATACCATATTATTATACCATTGTCTATTGAGAAACTTATCTGTGTATTATTTGAAAATTATCTGTGAAAATTATCTGCATAGTTTTGACTGAAAGAAAATGTGCTGTCAATAAAATTTAGAAAATTAACGTCCTTTTGATGTTAACTTTTTCATTCAATGTTATTCACGGTCTTACAACTAACTATATTCGGTATTTGACAATTCAGCTCACAGAATGCATAATGTTTCGAGAAAGACTCATTTTCGCGTCGTATTATTTTTAATTTCCTCTTAAATATCAAATAAAATGACTGCTCACTAAATAGTATTTGTCGTAATTATTTTGTAATTTTCAGTTTTCCGAAAAACTTCGTAAATTGTTGGTATATTTTCAATCGAACGTATATTTACTCTAACTCTAACTCGCTGAGAATCTTACGTTTCTTGAAAAAAAAATGCAACATAAGTTACAAAATTCTTTTTGCATTTCATTCGAATCGATCAATTATTTTTGTGTATGCGTTTCATATTGCGTTGATATTGTGTCCACAAATTAGCTAGAATAACGCATGCACATTATTTCAAAAAATGTTTTGGAATTTTTAAGGAATTGAAATATTTGGACATCCTAGAACATGAAACAATTATTTTTAGTGTCTATTTATCTCTCTCTCTCTGCGTGGTTTATGCACACAGAAACGTAGAAGTTCAGTTTTACCGAACCAGATGGCCCTTGATAACGTAAATGGTTTCGGAAATGCCTTTCACTCTTTTCAGTTATATTCATTTTCATATAAAAAATTTGGGGGAGCCATAAAGGAATAGCTCCATGTGCAATTTTTTCTGTTTGAAACTTTTCACCTTATATACTATTCATGCATTTACATCACATATATTTATGCAATGAACAAGGGGATTAGTACCCTAAGGACCTGTATTACATATATGATTTATAACACAAACTACATTTTGATCTTAGGGTATAGTTAAGGGATTATATTCACCAATCTTTCACCACATATAATTATTTTTACTTTCCCTGCAATACATGGTAATGTATAGGGAAAGCATTGGAATCATGCCGAAAGTCGCAACTCGAGTTTTCGATGGATCTACCCGTTTCGAGACCTCTAGAATACGAAAAAACTATTTTTAGCATGACGTCTGAATGCGTGTCTGTGCAGATTTTGTATCCACTCTAACTAAAAAACTAATAGACCGAATTTCATAAAATTTGGCAGGTAAGTCACTTGTGGGGGAATCTGGTGCTGATTAGTTTTGGGTACGATTAGGGATAAAGGAACCCGCCTTTTTTTGCGAAATGGCCCGCAAAAGCTTATATCCACTCTAGCTGAAAAACTAATAGACCAAATTTCACAAAATTCGGTAGATAAGTCACTTGTGTGTCACCCTGGTGCTGATTAGATTTTGGTATGAATCATAAAAAAGTAACCTGCCTCTTTTTGCAAAATGGCCCGTAAAAATCGCCAAAATCTAAAATAAAAAATTACGTATGCTCAAATATATCCATTAAATGCTTGTTTAATGCGTAACTTTTAAAGAAGAAAAGAATAAGATCAACACCATTACACTATGACTAGCCGTTCCCGAGATATTTTAGTTTTTTTGTATTTTCTCTACGCCGCCCCTTTGAAAATAAATCCAGTTATCAAATGAGAACGAAAATCAGTATTAAAAGTGAATTAAATTTAATTAAAAT
>OX578138.1:86268220-86448220 GCA_951213105.1 Amaurobius ferox
AAAAGGCTTGAAAAAATCTTTCGATTGATATCATACTTTACAATATACCTCCCGGGAGGTGGGGGGATCTTGTCCCCCAAGGTGGGCTAATGAAGTCACGAACAAAAAAATTTAGATCGCGGCTATTTCTCACAAAAATCTGATGTGGGCAACACATGACTTTCCTTATATAATGTAATGAATTTACTACTTTTACAGTAAAAAATTAGGTTTTTCTTATAGAAGATACTAATACTCTTTCCAAGATATTGAATTTTCGACAATTAGTCGTCATTTTCATTGATTTAGCATCATTTTTGTCCATTTGGCGAGATTTTCATTAATTTGGCAACATTTCAAAAAAGTCGCCAAGTTGGCGACATTCCGCCAAATTCGTCGCCAAAATCTCGCTAAGCGTTATGCATTAAGAAAAAAGTCATTCTTACAGCTGATAAATGACTATTGGCGTTCAAATACAAAAGTATTATTCAAAGTATATTTTTTCATGAATGGAACGAGCTAGATCCACGAGAATGATGTCACTCAATTTATCGCATGGTATTACATATGAAAAGTGAACATGTTTCTGAATAGGAATTTTTTTTTTTGTGACTTTTTCATAATTTTTTTGAAAAATGTTTAATATCTCGAGAACGGTTCATGTTAGCGTTCTAAAATTTATGCCAATCGTTTTCTAATGAAAAATTACATAAGAGATGTCTATTTGCGTAATTTTATTAGCGGTTTTGATTTTTTGACGATTTTTTCAAAATTTCATTCGAAAATTTAGGGGGGGGTTCTGAACATTCGATTGCGTATAAAAACAATAGGCTTCCAGTGTTTACGGATTGTGATTTTTGTACCAAATTTGGTTTGAATCGGTCCATTCGTTTGTCAGTTATCGTCTCCACAGACTCACTGACACACACACACACACACACACACACATACTTTCACACAGACACACACACACACACACACACACACACATACACACACACACAGACATCACTTCAAAAATGTTTGATTCGTGATCAGGGATGCTTGAGACGTGCTCTCCCGTCGAAAACTCGAATTCGAATTTTCGACCCCGTCACAATACTTTCCTTATACATTATGTATATAAGGAAAGTAAAAATGATTGAAATTATTAAGTCTCGGGAGCATTGATCCACAAATAAATCCCTTTAACATAATTATGTCTATTAACTCGAATTCGAATTTTCGACCCCGTCACAATACTTTCCTTATACATTATGTATATAAGGAAAGTAAAAATGATTGAAATTATTAAGTCTCGGGAGCATTGATCCACAAATAAATCCCTTTAACATAATTATGTCTATTAACTCGAATTCGAATTTTCGACCCCGTCACAATACTTTCCTTATACATTATGTATATAAGGAAAGTAAAAATGATTGAAATTATTAAGTCTCGGGAGCATTGATCCACAAATAAATCCCTTTAACATAATTATGTCTATTAACTCGAATTCGAATTTTCGACCCCGTCACAATACTTTCCTTATACATTATGTATATAAGGAAAGTAAAAATGATTGAAATTATTAAGTCTCGGGAGCATTGATCCACAAATAAATCCCTTTAACATAATTATGTCTATTAACTCGAATTCGAATTTTCGACCCCGTCACAATACTTTCCTTATACATTATGTATATAAGGAAAGTAAAAATGATTGAAATTATTAAGTCTCGGGAGCATTGATCCACAAATAAATCCCTTTAACATAATTATGTCTATTAACTCGAATTCGAATTTTCGACCCCGTCACAATACTTTCCTTATACATTATGTATATAAGGAAAGTAAAAATGATTGAAATTATTAAGTCTCGGGAGCATTGATCCACAAATAAATCCCTTTAACATAATTATGTCTATTAACTCGAATTCGAATTTTCGACCCCGTCACAATACTTTCCTTATACATTATGTATATAAGGAAAGTAAAAATGATTGAAATTATTAAGTCTCGGGAGCATTGATCCACAAATAAATCCCTTTAACATAATTATGTCTATTAACTCGAATTCGAATTTTCGACCCCGTCACAATACTTTCCTTATACATTATGTATATAAGGAAAGTAAAAATGATTGAAATTATTAAGTCTCGGGAGCATTGATCCACAAATAAATCCCTTTAACATAATTATGTCTATTAACTCGAATTCGAATTTTCGACCCCGTCACAATACTTTCCTTATACATTATGTATATAAGGAAAGTAAAAATGATTGAAATTATTAAGTCTCGGGAGCATTGATCCACAAATAAATCCCTTTAACATAATTATGTCTATTAACTCGAATTCGAATTTTCGACCCCGTCACAATACTTTCCTTATACATTATGTATATAAGGAAAGTAAAAATGATTGAAATTATTAAGTCTCGGGAGCATTGATCCACAAATAAATCCCTTTAACATAATTATGTCTATTAACTCGAATTCGAATTTTCGACCCCGTCACAATACTTTCCTTATACATTATGTATATAAGGAAAGTAAAAATGATTGAAATTATTAAGTCTCGGGAGCATTGATCCACAAATAAATCCCTTTAACATAATTATGTCTATTAACTCGAATTCGAATTTTCGACCCCGTCACAATACTTTCCTTATACATTATGTATATAAGGAAAGTAAAAATGATTGAAATTATTAAGTCTCGGGAGCATTGATCCACAACTAAATCCCTTTAACATAATTATGTCTATTAACTCGAATTCGAATTTTCGACCCCGTCACAATACTTTCCTTATACATTATGTATATAAGGAAAGTAAAAATGATTGAAATTATTAAGTCTCGGGAGCATTGATCCACAAATAAATCCCTTTAACATAATTATGTCTATTAACTCGAATTCGAATTTTCGACCCCGTCACAATACTTTCCTTATACATTATGTATATAAGGAAAGTAAAAATGATTGAAATTATTAAGTCTCGGGAGCATTGATCCACAAATAAATCCCTTTAACATAATTATGTCTATTAACTCGAATTCGAATTTTCGACCCCGTCACAATACTTTCCTTATACGTTATGTATATAAGGAAAGTAAAAATGATTGAAATTATTAAGTCTCGGGAGCATTGATCCACAAATAAATCCCTTTAACATAATTATGTCAAATTGTGTCGTATGCTGCTATGTCAAAAATATTTAAGGCTTAGAATAAAATTAAATTTGTGCTCGAATTTTAAAAAAATCTACCTTGTTATAGATGTTTTGATAACTAAAACTTTCGAAATAATTTGTGAATTTCAAATTCGCTTAAAAATGCTTGAAAAATTAGGTCCTACAGGGTTCAATGTATTTCATTTTTTCAGCCCGGGTTCAATCCAAAACTAATTGGATGATATTATTTATTTATATACCCATAGGTCCCACAGACCGTCTGAACAACGTACTGAAATTTCATTTTGATAAAGTCGTTTTTACGGCAGTTATCGTGCTAATGGACAGACAGTCAGACAGTCAGATAGACAGAATGAGCAAAGTCATAAATACTTTTGAACTATGTTTCTGACATTTGAAATTTAAATATTATAGCTGTGCTTCTAATAAAATATTCTTAACACGTGCATTATATTTATATTAAATATTATAAAATGTAACACAAATATATACTATATAATAATAAATAATAATAAATATATAATAATAAATGTAACACAAATATGCCATTTTCCAAATTATAATGTAAATATCTCCGAAAGAAAGTTGAAAGCTATGCAAATGTTTTTTTTTACTTTAAAACACTGTTCGTAGCAATTTTATTTCAGCGTGCTGTTAAACAAACATTATACAATCTGTCAACCCTTAAAGATAATTTTTATCTCTTTACTTTCGAAAATAAATGTAATATAAAGCAATTTGAATAGCAATTTAAGCATAAAGCACTTTTCATTTTTGAAACATTCAATATTTTCCATTAAAGGGCTTTTAAAGTTTCCTTTTTCGACATTTGAAAATCATAAAAATTCGACAAGATCACATATGTTGAAAAGCGAGTGTCACAAAAAAGGAAATCATAAGATATGAAGTATTTCATGGTAGAGTGGTAGAGTACTTTTAAAGAACTAAATTCATTTCAAATAACAGCTTGGAGCATAAAATGCTTTAAACTTGAAAAGCCGTTACTGAATGAGAAATAATGAAAAGCGACAGAAACAAAATATTTTAGGATCGCGCTGCAATTGCAGATATTAGCATCCGCGGACCAATTTAGAACTTTTCAGCTCACGTCAGCTCACGTCTCTGGTATGTATTTGAACATGATCTTTGCCGCCATGCGAATATTTAGAAAAATTTGATTCTACCGGCTGTGTGGCAAGAATGAATTTGTCAGTCTTTATAGAAATAAACAAAATTAAGGCACACCGGAAGTTGTTGTTGAGATCCAGACGGTCCGACCTACCAGAAAGGTGTAAGGTAACTGTTTGGACAGCCGGGAAGTGCCACCCAATTTAGACCGGAACCCAGTTCGGGAGGCACATCGGAAGTGAAAATCTTAATATAATCTTCCAATAGTTACCTTCCTTCCTTACCTTCCAAAAGTTAAGCATGCGGCAGTAAACCTGAAATAATTTAAAATGTTCTGTTTTGATTGACTTCAAATTTCACAAAATTGTAATAAATTGAGACATATATTCTTGAGTATATTTATATGGTATGCAAACAAACCGAACAAGCCTTAATGTGGCCTCCCCTGACTTTGACATTGCTTGGCATCGAGGTTTTATCCCTTAAATAAGGTAATCCAGCACAGTGGAGGGCAATAACTGCCATCTTGTTGAATGGTGGTTTTAAGCCCTTGGAGAGTATTTGAAGGATGTAGACGGGTAGAGGCAGCTAGCTCTTCCAAGGGCATCCCAAAGATTTTCGATGAGATTGAGGTTCCGAGAATACGAGGGTCATTGCATACTGGTCTTGCCTTTGTTCTCAAGGTACTTATCCACTAGCCCTGTTCTGTGTGGACGAGGAATTACATAAAAACCATCTGGACTCACTGCTGCAGCGTAGTCTCACAAAAGATTAAAGGACTTCATTCAGCGCTACATTTCCGTCGTCACAATATCCCATGTAAACGCGTGCAGGTTGATGTAATATCCCTTATAAAATTCAGCTCCTACCAATACACTACCACGACTGAAGGCGTGGTGCTCAACGATTTTTGTGTCTGATTGCGTATTTTTCGTTCTCTCTAGACCCTTACACGTTTACTGTCTGAATCTGGGGCAGGTCGTGATTCCCCGGTTAAGGAAGGAACATTGAAGGAAACTTTGGACCATTGGAGTTCCTTCCAAATGGCATGCTGACTACACTATTTTAATCATTCTCTTCTGACTTCTGCGCTCAAAGGGATACAAACACATGGTACCTGAGTTCCGGCCAGTCAAATTGCTGCTCGGGCCCTAGCGCGAGTCGGGTGGTTTGGGTTTTCGACATGGTACCCAAGCACAGAGACATTTTATATGTAGCCTTTGTTTCACAGTATTGACGGTTTTTTTTCTATTATTGTGGTATCCATTGATCGAGGAGCTGGTGCGGCTGTTCGGAGATTGTTTTTGATCAGTAATGCGACTTACTTGTCGGATGATGTTGTTGTCCCTGGAATGGATCTCCAGGTAATTGTCCCCCTTGTTTTCTTTCTTTCGACACAGACAGTGCGACCAATCCGAAGGTATCAGGTATCTGTTCGAACAGCCTGGACAGTGCCACCTAATTTAGACCGAATCCCAGTGTAGGCGGTATCTACAAGACAGTCATCCACTAACCTTCCCTTGGCACCAATCTCTCGGAAAACTCGTCGGACTCGGCAGAACCGGGGATAATTTAGACGGAGCTGGGAATCGAACTTGGATCCTCCAAGAGCAATCACCGTGCCTTAACCTCTGAGTTATTCTGCCTATCTACCACTTGTTTGGAATTGTTTCTATAAAAGTAAATAACATAAAGGTGCGCATATACAAAATGTGTGACTCCCTTAAAGGACTGACTTGAGACTCCCAACCAGAGGCTCCGACTTCAAGGTTCTAGACACTTTTTGAACCTCTAATTTTTTGTGGGTTACTCGAACCTCTAATATTTTGTACGTATTTAGTGAGGAAAATGTATACATAAATGCGTACATTTTGTTTTTTCTTATCCATTCTTTAAGTTTTTCATTATTTATTCTCTGTTTACTACACATGGTGTCCCAAGAAGATTAAAACGTGCTTTAAATCTTTACCTGTTGTTGGAGATAAGTGACCAATGTAAATTGCAAAAATGTTGAAAGTAAGGTAGGAAATAAGACTACATTAATGAAATAGTCCTCCCACTCATTTTCAAAAAGTTACACTTTTTAAATTTTTATACATCCCCCCTTAGACAAATTAGGTCAATCAGAAAATTTTTATTCTTAATGCAACAAGATCATTAAAAAGCGGCATATCTGTATCTCTAAAATTGAGCGAGTTATATTTAATTGAAAATTGAACATTATGAATGGGGACCCTATATCAAATTAGAAATGTAAATTTGTGACAAATCACAAAAAAATATAAAACTGGATGATAATACATGGGATACCCAACTGCGTAGTCAGTACTACTGCTTTATATGATCTCTGTCTGTGTAATGCTTTATTTAAATGCATTTGTGATAAAAAAATTTTGACACATATTAACGTGTTTCCGATCTAAACAATTTCCATCGTCAATTTGTTTATGATCCCTATTTTCACTGATGAAACAGACTTTCACATCGTACGGAAAAGTGGCATAAGTCAGATTTGTTTCCTTATCATATTTTAGTTGATTTTAAAGATACAGATATACGGGTTTTATTAATGATCTTGCCGCATTAAAAATAAAAATTTTCTGATTGAACAAACCTGTCTAAGGGGGTCGTATAAAAATTTAAAATTTGTACCTTTTTTAAAATGAATGGGAGGACCATTTCATGAACGTAGTCTTATTTCCGTCCTTACTTTCAACATTTTTGCAATTTACATTGGTCACTTATCTCCAACAACAGGCAAAGAATTAAAGCGCATTTCAATCTTCTTAGGATACCCTGTATATGAAGTGTGTTGGAGTTGATGTTGCTAGTCCCGAGCCAGGCCCGAACTCGGGACCTAGTGCTTACAAAACCGACATTATGAGGTTACAGCAAAAGCTAGCTTCAACTACCATCATTGACAATGTACCCTTCGCGGGAGGGTGCAACTTACATTCTAACGCCAGGAACAAAAACAAGAAAAATCAATCATGCATAAACCATTGATTGTGAAACACTTTCCAACTGAAATGCAATGTTATTTAAACATGTCTAAAATGCGATACATTCAGCGGTGATATTTTTTAAATTATCACAATACTACAATAATTTATTTTACTTGAAAACTTCGTCGAAAACAAATGAACTTTGTTCAAATAACGTCATCGAAATATAAATTGCCTGTCTCTCTCTATAAAAGCAGTGAATATTTCACTCATAAACTTTTCCATTCCTTTCATTCAGCATCGATATTTTTAAAATTATCACAATACTACAATAATTTATTTTACTTGAAAACGTACAACCATGGAGGTAAAATTACTTTCTAACTCCATGCTTAAAACTTCATCAAAAAAGCAATAATATAGAATCGTCTGCTTCTCTATGTAAAATCAATTAATGTTTCATTCATATCAGCTATATTGCAGACTCCCGAGCTAAGTATTTTTGTGTTAAAGAAATTCAGCAATTCTTATACCACTCATTCTACATCTTTTGGTATTTACATTCTCCATAAGTGAAAATTAGTCTTCCTTGTAGAAGTAATCAAAGTTTGATGATCATTTAATCTGCAAAATATTGTGTTTGCGTTGACACAGTGTATAGATGCACAGAAAAAAATTAAAGCAGATTTAGGGCGGATGCAATACTAAATATAAATTAAAAATAACTTTAAAAATCACGATTTTGACACGAGATGGATGACATATTTTATTTTGAAGCAGGTCACGTAATCTTATAAAAAGTCTACAGAACATATTTTGCTGAAATTTTTTTATATATTTTATGGGATTTTGAATATTTTCTAAAACTTTCGAAGTAATTTGTGAACTTTAGATTTGCTTAAAAAATGTTTGAAAAATTAGGTCCCATAAGGTTCAATGTATTTCATTTTTTCAACTTGGGTTCAATTCAAAACTAATTGGGGGATATTATTGAGTTACATTCCCTTATGTCCCATAGACGGACTCAACAACATACTAAAATTTCATCTTGATAAAGTCATTTTTATGGCAGTTATCGTGCGAAAGGTCAGACAGACAGACAGAATGAAGAAAGTCATAAACACTTTTCAACTATGTTATTAAGTGTTGAAAAGTGTATCGCGGCTATTTTTCACAACAAAGATTGAAACTTTTAAGTCTTATGGTTGAGCCATGAATAAACTCTTCTATGCATAATTGTGTGACATTTTGCCCTATCCTGTAATGCTAAGGAAATTTTAATTTCAAATTGATTTCCAGTTTTTCCAGTTTTTTGCTCGAATTAGAAAAAAAATTCTGTAAATGTTTGAAAAATTAGGTCCCATAAGATTCAATGTACTTCATTTTTTCAACTCGGGTTCAATTCAAAACTAATTGGGGGATATTATTTAGTTACATTCCCGTATGTCCCATAGACGGACTCAACAACATACTAAAATTTCATTTTGATAACGTCATTTTTATGGCAGTTATCGTGTGAGCGGACAGACAGACAGACAGAATGAAGAAAGTCATAAACACTTTTCAACTATGTTATTAAGTGTTGAAAAGTGTATCGCGGCTATTTTTCACAACAATGATTGAAACTTTTAAGTCTTATGGTTGAGCCATGAAGAAACTCTTCTATGCTTAATTGTGTGACATTTTGCCCTATCCTGCAATATTAAGGAAATTTAAATTTCGAATAGATTTCCAGTTTTTCCATTTTTTTGCTCGAATTAAAAAAAAAATTCTGTTTAGTTCTAGATTTTTCGATAACAATGCCGGATATAAAGTTTCTTAAAAAATCCATGAATTTTTATACCCGCTATTGTGCATACAAGAAATGGACCACACACATACATTCAGACAGACAGACGAACGGGCATCACTCCAAAAATAGTCAAAACGTTTTCAAGAGATCTTAAAACACACGTTAGCATTAAAATCTCGAATTCAAAAATTTCGATCAAAACAATACTTTCTCTACACTGTATTACACTGTATGAAAAAGTTAAAATCATATCTTTAGCTTTCTTAAAGACTTAGCAGCAAACTTCTCGCTGTTTGCCACGTCATGTATAATATACATTTGTCACTTTCGGACATGTGTATTCGAATATAGGAATATTTGAATCTCAATGATTATCAATAAGGAACATAACAATTGTTATGATAAGAATTTAGTATCAGATCGATAAACAACGAACCAGTTAAATGAATAAATATTATTCTCCGTATTGCCTGCTCTTAGACGCAAGGCAGAACTTGTCATAGAAGGCATTTATCATATAAATATTTACTTATCTCTGCTGAATTTGCACATTGAATCTTTAGATATTTTGTGATTAAAAGAGCGAGCAGCCAAAATAATCTGAAATATAATAAAAGCATGAGCAATTTATTTATTCTTAGCCTATTGTTTCAACCTGTTTTAGAAGCAAAACGTAATCTTTCTTCGGAATCTATATACATAAAATTGCAAATCTGGCAGGCTGTCTGTATGTTTGTCATCATCACGGGAGAACGGCTGAACCGAATTTTATGAAATTTCGTGAGAAAACTTGGCCTAGCATTCCTTAAAATTTAGTCTATGTTCAGAATTTTTAGGACCAGAGGTTGTCTAGATATTGATTAGAAATGCACACTTAAACCTTCCATAAACATAGCATTATGCAGACGATATTATTTCCGGCAAATTTATTTGAAGAAAATGATATCAACTCGTTTAACAAAGGATTTTAGTCCAATCAATAAAATTGAAAATATGTCTGTCTGTTTGTCGCGTCATCACGGGAGAACGACTGAACCGAATTTAATGAAATTTTGTGGGTAGCCTTGAAATAGTCCCACTTAAAATTTAGTCTGTGTTTCGAGTTTCTAAGACCTAGGGTTGTCGAGATATTAATTAAAAACTAACAATTATATATTCTATAGAGATAGCATAATGCAGACGATATTTTTTCCGCCAATTTATTTGAAGAAAATTATATCTCTGAGATTGGTTGGAGTTTATTGCGCTGATTAATCACTTTTGAAAATCGCAGGTTAGAAACATGAATTTAAATGGAAACTTAAATCACCATGGTTTATTTTTACATGCTCTACTCAACAATAAAAAGTATCAAGAAATCAAAATGGTTATTTAGTTATCAGCATTTTATGAAGAAGATTCTTTCTTATATCAGTATATTATTTTATCTTATTTCTTATATCACCAATTTATTTGAAGAAAATGATATTATGTCGCTTAGCAACGGATCCAATGTGTTTATGCGGCAGACGATTTTTATTAAATCTTTTCAGGTTTAAATAATAAAGATGTGTATATGAAATAAATCTCATTGATATTGAATTTTTGGATGGATAATATCAATTAAGGTCTTCAGATATAAGGTCATCATTATTATGAATATTTTCAAGTTATTATGTCATTGTTTTATTTTGGACAAACTATGTTGAAACTCATATATTGTACGTAGTACGGATAATCTTCCACAAATATACGATTATATCTTCTAATCTACAAGAATATAAATAGTACATGTATATTGGCATATATTTTGACATATATTGGCATATATTGGAATCAATTACGGTCTTGTAGTATAAAGATTATGGGGATTATTGATATTTTCAATTTATTACGTTATCTGTTTTATTTTAACAAAAATATTTGAGACTCATATTATAATACGGGTAATTTTCTACTAACACTTGGTCATATCTTCTAATCTAAGACATTATAACTACAACAGGTATATATTGCCATATAATTTTAGCACGTTCATTTTGACATATATTGGAATCAATTAATGGCTTTAGGTTTAAGAACTACTGGTTTAATGATATTTTCAATTTATGTCTGTAAACTAATAATTCAGGGTATATCTTTTAATATTCGCGTATATAAGTAGTACGGGTTCCATACAATTTTAACTCTTTTATTTTGTATATATTAATAGAATTTCATATTTTTACGGGATATTTTAACGGGACCAGGCTGTTTTATTCTTCACATCTGCCTGTATCGATAATTTTGTATAGCGAGAACAGAGACTCTTGTGCATCTTTTCAGGAGCAATAATTTAAATGAATTTAATAGCATGCTATGGATAACAATATCATTTAGAATATTACAGGAATTTGCGCATGATATTGAATTAAGTATTTTTATACATATTCCGTATGAACAACTGGTTTGCTGCTAGTAAAAAAAATCTGATGTGGGCAGCACATGACTTACCTTATATAATGCAATGAATTTACTACTTTTACAGCAAAAAAAATAGGTTATACTTCTAGTAGATACTTATATTCTTTCCAAGATGTTGAATTTTGGTTAATTAGTCATTTTCATCGATTTCACGTCATTTTTATCCATTTGGCAAGATTTTCGTTAATTTGGCAACATTTAAAAAAGTTGCCAAGTTGGCGACATTCCGCCAAATTTAAAAGTAACTTTTCTTATGAATGAAACGAGTTGGAACCACGAGAGTGATGTCACCAAATTTATCGCATGATATTACATATGAAAAGTGAACATGTTTCTCAACAGTTAATATATATTTTTTTAATTTATGGGATTTTTTATAAATTTATTTGAAAAATGTGCAACACCTGGAGAACGGTCCATGCTAGCGTACTAAAGTTTATGTCGATCGTTTTCTAAGGAAAAATTAGATAAGAAATGTCTATTTGTATAACTTTATTAAAGGTTTTGATTTTTTGAGGAGTTTTCAAAATTTCACTCGAAAATTTAGGGACGTTTTAAACATTTGATTCCGTTTAAAAACAATGGGCTTTCAGTATTCACGAATTGTGATTTTTGTACCAAATTTCATTCGAATCGCTCCATTCGTTCGTGAGATATCGTCTCCACAGACTCACTGATACACACACACACACACACACACACACATACTTTCGGACACACACACAGACATCACCTCAAAAATGTTCGATTCGTGACCATGGAGGATACTTGAAACGTGCTCTCACGTCGAAAACTCGATTTGGAATTTTCGACCCCGTCACAATACTTTCCTTATATATTATGTATATAAGGAAAGTAATAAAACAGCCTCGGCATCAAGTTGATACATAAAATTAACTGCTTTTGCTATTACAGATTTCAACTCCTGATACTGCCACTACAAATAAAGATTTCCTTATACCATTTTCGCTTTCTCATACGTAGTATAAAGAGAGTATTGTTTTCACGAAAATTCTCGATTTCCAGGTAAATATACGTTTTAATACCTCCTGAACACGTTTTGACTATTTTTGAAGGGATGTCCGCTTGTGCGGGGTCGAATTATTGAGTACACCATAGCTGCTACAAATATTATTGGATGTTCTCGTAATTTTATATCCGGCTTTGTTATTGAAAAATCTAGTAATTGAATTATTTTTAATTCAAATAAAAGACTTCGAAATATGTATTCTGAATTTTAGATTTTTACTTTCCTTATATACATAATATATAAGGAAAGTGTTGTGACGGGATCGAAAATTCGAATTCGAGTTTTCGACGGTAGAGCGTGTTTCAAGCATCCCTGATCACGAATCGAACATTTTTGAGGTGATGTCTGTATGTATGAGTGTGTGTGTGTGTGTGTGTGTGTGTGTGTGTGTGTGTGTGTCAATGAGTCTTTGGGGACGATATCTCACGAACGAATGGAGGGTTTCGAATAAAATTTGGTAGTAAAATCACAATCCGTGAATACTGGAAGTTTATTGTTATTAAGCACAATCGAATGTTTAGAACCCCCCAAAATTTTCGAGTGAAATATTGAAAAAATCATCAAAAAATCAAAACTTTTAATAAAGTTATGCAAATAGACATTTCTTATGTAATTTTTTTTAAAAACCATTGGCACAAACTGTAAGACGCTGGCATTAACATATTTCGAGATATTGCACATTTTTTAAATGAATTTATCAAAAACTTAAGAAAAATGAAAGAAAATATTAGCTCTTAAGAAACATGTTCACTTTTCATATGTAATATCATGTGATAAATTTGGTGATATCATTCTCGTGAATCTAACTCCTTCCATTTACGAGGAAAGATACATTGAGTTATAATTTTGTATTTAAACGCTAATGTCATTTATCTGCTATAAGAATAACTTTTTTCTTCGTGCATAACGCTTGGCGAGATTATGGCGACGAATTTGGCGGAATGTCGCCAACTTGGCGACTTTTTTGAAATGTTGCCAAATTAATGAAAATCTCGCCAAGTGGATAAAAATGACGCTAGATCAATGAAAATGACGACTAATTGAAGAAAATTCAATATCTTGGAAAGAATATAAATATCTACTATAAGAATAACATTTTTTTAACTGTAAAAGTAGGAAATTCATTGCATTATATAAGGAAAGTCATGTGCTGTCCAGATCAGATTTTTTTAATATGGTAACATAAAACAATATTTTACATAATCACGCATAAAATGGATTATTCATAAATTATGCATTTTATGCTTGATTATGAGATTACTCAATGATTACGATACTTAATAGCTTCAATCATTGTTATCGAAGATAACCACGATACACTTTTTGTGTTCTTGACTTCATTGGCCGCCCTATGGGGAGGGGAAAATTCCCTCCCGGAGTACATTGTCAAGTATATGACCAATCAAAAGAAAGAGAAGAAACCCCAAAACAACATAAAATGGAGTATGGTATGTGGAAGTCAGGTTGAGCCACAGTTCAGTTGTGTGTGTGTGTGTGCGTGTTTGTTTGAGAGAGATGGAAATGGAAAGAGAGAGTTAGAGAATATATTAACTCTGAACATAATTGTCATTTAATGACTTATTCTCATAATCGAATCTTGTGTTTTTTCCGATATATTTCATTTTTTCTTTCAATTAGTCGTCATTTTCGATGATTTAGCGTTATTTTTGTCAACTTGGCGACATTTCAATTAGTTTGGCGATAATTTTGTCCATTTGGCGACAATTTTATAAATTTGGCGACAGGTTTATAAATTTGTAGACAGGTTTATTAATCTGGTGACATTTTCATAAATTTGGCAACATTTAAAAAGTCGTCCTCTTGGCGAAATTATGCCAAAATCCCGCTTAGCGTTACAGATGGAAAATTGGCAATACCTATAGTAGATTCTTATATTATTTCCAAGATTTTGGATTTTCATTAATTGGTTGTCATTTTCATTGATTTAACGTCATTTTTATCATTTTGGCTACATTTTCGTTAATTTGGCTACATTCTGCCAAATTCGTCGCCAACAAGTCGCCAAGCGTTATGGACGGAAAAATTAGATTATTTTTATAGTGGATAAATGACTATTGGAGTCCAAATACAAATCTATTCCCCAAAATATATTTTCTCGTGAATGGAACGAGCTAGATCCACGCGAATGATGTCAAGAAATGTATTGCATAATATTACATATGAAAAGTGAACATAATTCGCAAAAGTTAATATTTTTTAATAATTTTGTGATTTTTTGATAAAATTATTCAAAAATGTGCAATATCTAGAGAACGGTTCATGCTAGCATTCTAATGTTTATGTGAATTATTTTCTAATGAAAAATTTCATAAAACAAAATGATTATTTTCATAATTTTATTGAGAGATTTTAATTTTTGATGATTTTTTCCAAATTTTACTCAAAAATTTGGGAGCGTTCCCAACATTCGATTGCGTTTAAAAACTACAGACTTCCAGTATTTACGGATTGTAATTTTCGTACCAAATGTCGTTCAAAACGCTCCATTCGTTCGCGAGATGTCATCTCCACAGACTCACTGACACACATACGCACACACACACATATATATACACATACACACACATACACACAGACGTAACGCTAAAATAGTTTTCGGTGTTCCAGAGGTCGGTTCCAAAACGTGTAGATCAGTGGAAAACTCGAGTCGCGGTTTTCGGCATGATTCCAATACTTTCTTCATAGATGTATTGCAGAGAAAGTAAAAATCTGATCAGATCAGTACATGGCTTTCTCTGCAGACTCAAATTATTTTTCTTTTTATTTTAATAATTATTCATTAAATCGAGTTTAATTGAATTAAATAACAAGTATAATTAATTGAAATTACACTGAATTTGTAATTTTAGTTTAATTTTCGTTCTCATTCGTAACAGGACTTATTTTCAAAGGTGTTGTAGCGAAAATGCGAAAAAACTAAAATAAATCGAGAACGGCTAGTCTTAGTGTAACGGGGATGACTTTATTATTTTTATATTCAAAATTTAAGTATCAAACACGCATTTAATTGGTATATTTGAGCATACATAGATTTTTATTTTAGAATTTGGCGATTTTTGAGGGCCATTTTGCAAAAAAAAAGGTAGGTTCTTTTATCCAGAATCGTACCAAAACTAATCAGCACTATGGTCACACACAAATGACTTACCTACTAAATAGTATGTATTTGGTCCACTAGTTTTTGAGTTAGAGTGGATACATTCATTGCACAGGCAGACACACACACACACACACACACACAGACGTCACGCTAAAAATAGTTTTCGTATTCTAGATATCCCGAAACGTGTAGATCCGTCGAAAATTCGTGTTGCGATTTTCGGCATGATTCCAATACTTTCCCTGTACTTTACCATGTATTGCAGGGAAAGTAAAAATCGGATGTGGGCAGCACATGACTTTCCCTGCAGAATCATATTCACGTTCTCTTTATTTCTTCAATAATTCATTATATTGAGTTTAATTGGACAAAACCACGGCCATAATTATTTAAAATGGCACTAAATTGGCATTTTTAATTCAATTTTCGTTCTCATTTGGTAACTGGACTTATCTTCAACGGTGACGTAGCAAAAATACGAAAAAACTCAAATACCTCGAGAACGGTGTAATCAGGTTTTCATTTAATCGTCAAAAATTACGTATAAAACAAACATTCAAGTGGTATATTTGAGCATATGTAAATTTTATTTTATATGTTGACGTGATTCGCAAAAAAAAAACAGGTTATTTTTTTCCGAATCACATTAAAGTCTAATCAGCACCAGAGTGACCCACATGTGACTTATCTACCAATTTTTTTAAAAATTTGATCAATTAGTTTTTCAACTAGAGTAGATACAGCCACTTTTTGCAGGACATTTCGCAAAAAAGGCGGGTTGTTTTATCCCGAATTCTACCAAAATCTAATCAGCTCCAGGGTCACACGCAAGTGACCTACCAAATTTTATGAAATTTTATGAAATTTCAGTCACACAGACAGACTGACAGACAGACAGACAGACAAACACACACACAGACGTCACGCTAAAAATAGTTTCTTCATATTCTAGAGGTCTCGAAACGTGTAGATCCGTCGAAAACTGGAGTTGTGATTTTCGGCATGATTCCAATACTTTCCCTATACATTACCATGTACTTCAGGGAAAGTAAAAAGGGGGGATTTGAACCAAAATTAATTCACGTCTTTCTGTCTGCCTCATGTGTTACAGAAAGTGGTAAGCCCTCTTAAGAATACATTTTACCCCCAGCTACTTGTTTCAATTTCCCCATCTTAACCTATGGAGAATAATTTTCAACCTCCAGCTCATTTAGTTACTAGGATTTTTCCTTCTATTTTCTGCTAAGAGAAGATGCTAATCTGTGCTCTCATAAAAATCGATGAAATAACCAGAAATATCTCTGATACTTTTGTAACAAAAATGCATTGCTTTTGATACATATATCAGCAATGTTTCTAATTATTTGATTTTTTAAGAAAGCACAGCCTCTTCCTCCGTTTAGCTTTTATGTTTGGCACAAATATTGTTTAAAATCTTAAATTAAACGAGCATAACAAATAATTACATTCAGGTAGCACTTCTAAAATTTCATATTTAAGAATGAAACACTTCAGGATAAATGTCTTTATGTATTCTCATTTAAACAATTTAAAAACATTTTACAAGCCAGAGCGCATTCGGGCGTAAAACGTCCTTCATCAGAGATATATGAAAAAAAATCTGATGTGGGCAGCATAAGACTTTCCCGGCAGACTTATATCTCCGTTCTCTTTATTTTAATTAAATTTAGTCACTTTTAATTCACTTTTCGTTCTCATTTGATAACTGGAGTTATTTTCAAAGGTGGCGTAGAGAAAATACGAAAAAACTAAAATATCTCGAGAACGACTAGACCTAGTGTAATGGGGTTGGTCTTATTCTTTTCATCGTTAAAAATTACGTATAAAACAAGCATTTAATGGATATATTTGAGCATACGTAATTTTTAATTTGTTTAGATTTTGACGACTTTTGCGAGCCATTTTTCAAAAACAGGTTATTTTTTCCGAATCCTACCAAAATCTAATCAGCACCAGAGTGACCCACAAGTGACTTATCTACCGAATTTTGTGAAATTCGGTCTATTAGTTTTTCAGCTAGAGTGGATACAAACATTTGTGAGCCACTTCGCAACGAAAGGCGGGTTCTTTTATCCGGAATTGTACCCAAAACTAATCGGCACCAGATTAGCCCACAAGTGACTTACCTACCAAATTTTATGAAATTCGGTCAATTGGTTCTTTAGTTAGAATGTATACAAAATCTACACAGACAGACAGACAGACACACACACAGACGTCACTCTAAAAGTAATTTTTTCGTTTTCTTGAGGTCTCGAAACGTGTAGATCCGTCGAAAACTCGAGTTGTGATTTTCGGTTTGATTCCAATACGTTCCCTATACATTACCATGTATTACAGGGAAAGTAAAAAAGGTTCAAATTGAGTTCTTTAAACAAAGCCAAAATCCGCGAATAAGATCTGTATATCCTTAATGGCCAAATTACACAAGAAAAACACGAGAATGAAAACACATAATCTGAAAATTGACACAGTAGAAATAAAATGCAAAGTTAACACATTTACGTGTTTAAAAATGAAGATAACGATTTTACCTTCAAGGAATACAGGATAAGACGCCACCTGAAACTGCGATTTTACACAGACAGGATCAAAATTACAGATGTCACGATAAATATAAATAAATAGGGATGATTCAAAAGGCAAGACATCATGTGGATTATTACAATTAGTTATAATAAAGGATTTATTGAAAATCGGAATAAAATTATTTGTTTTGAGTGTATACTACTTAATGAAATTATTCTATTTTTTTCCTAAGAAATCACACTATAAAATTCTTAAATCTCGAATAATTCAATTTCTAATCATGGAAATAATTAAGAGCTAAATGAAGTTCTAGATTTTTATGTTTTGTATGCGCGCAAAAAAAATTATTGAGGTAGAAACATCAGTTTTTGAGTTATCAGGTGCTTACCTCAAAAACGGATATAATTTCTAAAGTGTTTGAAATGCGTTCAAGAACGTGCTTAATTGATGAAATATCGGATTAAAAAAAACCTGGTAGATGCTTTCTCTACAAGAGAAAGTAAAAATTAAACTAATAAACTAATTAAATACTTTCTAAAAGCATTTCTCAAATATTAATTAAGCTAAATATATTTCCTTACTGCAACATTCATAAGTATTTGTAGACAGTATGTTTCAATCACAAAAAACATTCCTGGATTTAAAAACACATTTAAATAGCCTAGGTCTTATCTCAAACATTACTGGTCCAGCCCTTTTGTTCTAAGTTTTAAAAAGGGTTGATTTTGTTAAAAGCACGTACTACATTGAATGTCAATGTAAACACTTGTACTATCATAAAAACTTTTCATTCAAATGGAGCAATAGAAATTGATCCAGTAATTAATTATGGTGGAACAGCGATTTCTAATTATAATTTTTACTCTGCCTGTGATACATGATACAATACATTCTATGATTTATATTTAAAGAAATGAATTTTACAGCACTATATGTAATGTGCAAATAAACTATTGAATGGATAATTATTTATATGTGTTAAAGGGTTGTAATTTTGTGATTTTTAACACTTTACAATATAGTTGAAAAGTGTTAATAACTCTGTTACAATAACCGCCGTAAAAATGACTTTATCAAAATGAAATTTTTGTATGCTGTTGAAACGGTATGTGGGACATACGGGAATGTAAATGAATAATATTACCCAACTTGTTTTGGATTGAATCTGGGTTGAAAAAAATGAAATACATTGAACCCTATGGGACCTAATTTTTCAAATATTTTTTAAGCAAATTTAAAATTCACAAATTGATTCGAAAGTTTTAAGAAATTTTAAAATTGCCTCATAAAATATATAAACAAAATTTGAGCAAAATATGCTAGGCAGTTTTTTAAATAAATATTAAAATAATAATTACACCCATATTATTTGGAGAAATCACGTGACCCACTTCAAAATAGAATTGGCATCCATCTTTTTCCCCAGTGTCAAAATCTTAATTTAAAAAGTTCTTTTTAATTTATATTTAGTGTTACATTCGTCTTAAAACCGCTTTGTTTTTGCGTGCATCTATATTCTGCTCCAACGTAATTACAATTTTTTGTAGATTAAATGACCATTAAACTTTAATTATTTCTATAACGAAACCTAATTTTAACGAATGCAGAATGTAAACACATGAAGCTGTAAGATGAGTTATATAAGAATTGCTGAATTTTTTAACGCAAAATTATTGAGCTCTGGAGTCTGGAATATGGCCGATATGAATGAAATATTCATTGATTTTACATAGACAAGCAGACAATTTTATAGCATTGTTTTTTCGATGAAGCTTTAAGCATGGAGCTAAAAAGTACTTTTATCTCCATGGTTTCATGTTTTAAGTGAAATAAATTATTGTAGTATTGTAATAATTTTAAAAATATCACCTCTGAATGAAAGGAATGGAATAAACGTGTATGAAGCCAGGCGATTTATATTTCAGTGACGTCATTTGAATAAAGCTCCTTTTTTTCGTTGATGTTTTAATTTTTCAAATATAATATATTATTGTTGTATTGCGGTAATTTAAAAAATATCACTGCTGAATGTATCGCATTTTAAACGTGTTTATAAAATTGTATTGTAGTTGGAAAGTGTTTTATAATCAATGCTTTATGCATGATTGATCTTTCTTGTTTATTTTTCACTTGAAGATTTAGCGCAGTTTTAAACTAGGGCTCACCTATGTACTCACCTATGCTATGAATCTCACCTATTCTATGGCTCACCTATGCTATGAATATAAGGGCTCACCTATGTTATGAATATAAGGGCTCACTTATGCTATGGATAGGTATGCATGTGTCTGCCATTTTGGGAGACAACGCGGGCGTAATACGCGCTAAATAAACTGCATTGATTCGTCTTAAATAAGCGCTGAAATTCTTAAAATCGCAGAAAAGAAAATTACTACACCTTTGGACTGATGTGTTTTCGCAAAAATTGCGTATGAATCTTATCAACGGAGCTGAGCTATAACATACAAAAAATAAAGGGTAACATGCTATAATTGTGATAATTTGGACCAACGATACAGATTTTTTATTTTTTTTTCTAGTAAAATTTGCAAGAAAAGAAAAGTAAATTGAAAAATCTGATGTGGGCAACACATGACTTTCCTTATATAATGCAATGAATTTACTACTTTTACAGTTAAAAAAATGTTAGTCTTATAGTAGATACTTATATTCTTTCCCAGATATTGAATTTTTGTCAATTAGTCGTCACTTTCATTGATTTAGCGTCATTTTTATCAATTTTGCGAGATTTTTGTTAATTTGGCAACAATTAAAAATGTCGCCAAGTTGGCGACATTCCGCCAAATTCGTCGCCAAATCTCGCCAAGCGTTATGGGCGGAGAAATAAGTTATTCTTACAGCAGATAAATGACTATTGGCGTTCAAATGCAAAAGTATTACTCAAAGTATCTTTTTTCATGAATGGAATGAGCTAGATCTACAAGAATAATGTCACCAAATTTATCGCATGGTATTACATATGAAAAGTGAACATATTTATCAATAGAAAATATATTTTTTTTATTTTATATAACTTTTTGATAATTTTTTTGAAAAATGTACAATATCTCGAGAACGGTTCATGTTAGCGTTCTAAAATTTATGTCAATCGTTTTCTAATGAAAAATTACATAAGAAATGCCTATTTGTGTAACTTTATTAGCGGTTTTGATTTTTTGACGATTTTTACAACATTTCAATCGAAAATTTAGGGGGGGTCTGAACATTCGATTGCGTATAAAAACAATAGGCTTCCAGTGTTTACGGATTGTGATTTTTGTGCCAAATTTCGTTCGAATCGGTCTATTTGGTCGTCAGTTATCGTCTCCAAGGACTCACTGACACACACACCCACACATATTCTCACACACACACACACAGACATCAGTTCAAAAATGTTTGATTCGTGATCAGGAATGCTTGAAACGTGGTCTCCCGTCGAAAACTCGAATTCGAATTTTCGACCCCGTCACAATACTTTCCTTATACATTATGTATATAAGGAAAGTAATAAATATGAAAAAGTAAATGCTATCGTAGCAAATTTGTATCAGAATTTTGCCAATTTTAGCACAATACTCATAATAATACTATATTAACAAATTAAAAAAAATTGAATATGAACCTTTAAACTCTCAAAGTTAGAATTTTGCATTTAAACTCTGGTTATTCCTGTAACAGCTGTCGCTCAAAATATAGACCGAAAGTCTAATATATCGTTCTCACCTGTGAAAGAAGCACACCGCTGCAGAGCAATATATTCTGCTCCATAAATGGATTAAGATAGCAAAAATTCAGCCAAATGTCGGCTTTAAATGTTCGTAACTTTTAAACTAATTCGAACTATTAAAAATTCTAACGAAGTTGTATCGTCCGGGGACCTGAAGTACCACTGTACACAATTTTGCCGTTGTTCAAAGCTGTGATGTTGCGCTACATACGGCACAGAAACACAGACAGACGCATAATTATCTTTTTACTTTCCTTATATACAATAATGTATAAGAAAAGCATTGTGACGGAGTTGAAAATTCGAATTCGAGTTTTCGACGGGAGAGCACGTTTCAAGCATCCCTGATCACGAATCGAAAGTTTTTGAAGTGATGTGTGTGTGTGTGTGTGTCAGTGAGTCTGTGGAGACGATAACTGACGAACGAATGGGCCGATTCTAATGAAATTTGGTACAAAAATTACAATCCGTAAACACTGGAAGTGTATTGTTTTCATATGAAATCGAATGTTCAGAACTCCCTTAAATTTTCGAGTGAAATTTTGAAAAAATCGTCAAAAAATCAAAACCTCTAATAAAGTTACGTAAATAGACATTTATGTCATTTTTCATTAGAAAACGATTGACATAAATTTTAGAACTAGTCTAACATGAACCGTTTTCGAGATATTGCACATTTTTCAGAAAAAAAATATCGAAAATCATATAAAATAATAAAATATATTTCCTATTGAGAAACATGTTCACTTTTCATATGCAATACCATGCGACATTTGGTGACACCATTCTCGTGGATCTAGTTTTTTCCATTCATGAAAAAAGATACATTGCGTAATACTTTTGTATTTGAACGCCAATAGTCATTTATCTGCTGTAAGAATAACATATATCTCCGTCCATAACGCTTGGCGAGATTTTGGCGACGAATTTAGTGGAATGTCGCCAACTTGGCGACTTTTTTAATTGTTGCTAAATTAACGAAAAACTCGCCAAATGGATAAAAATGACACTAAATCAATGAAAATGACGACTCATTGACGAAAATTCAATATTTTGGAAAGAATATAAATATGTACTATAAAAAAAATCTGTTTTTACTTTCCCTGCAATACATGGTAATGTATAGGGAAAGTATTGGAATAATGCCGAAAATCGCAAGTCGAGTTTTCGACGGATCCACACGTTTCGAGACCTCTAGAATACGAAAAAACCATTTTTAGCGTGACGTCTGTGTGTGTGTCAGTGTGTCTGTGTGTCTGTGTGTCTGTCTGTCTGTGTGTCTGTCTGTGTGTCTGTCTGTCTGTGCAGATTTTGTATCCACTCTAACTAAAAAACTAATCGACCGAATTTCACAAAATTTTGTAGGTAAGTCACTTGTGGGCGGGGCTGGTGCTGATTGGTTTTGGGTGCGATTCGGAATAAAAGAACCCGCCATTTTTGTGAAATGGCCCGCAAAAGCTTGTATCCACTGTAGCTGAAAAACTAATGGACCGAATGTCACAAAATTCGGTAGATAAGTCACGTATAGATCACCCTGGTGCTGATTAGATTTTGGTACGATTCAGAAAAAAATAACCTGCCTTTTTTTGCAATATGGCCTGCAAAAATTGCCAAAATCTAAAATAAAATATGGGTATACTCAAATATATCCATTAAATACTGATTTAATACGTAATTTTTAACGATGAAAAGAATAAGACCAACCCCATTACACTAGGACTAGCCGTTCTCGAGATATTTTAGTTTTTCGTACTTTCCCTACGCCACCTTTGACAATAAGTCCAGTTATCGAATGAGAACGAAAATTGAATTAAAAGTGAAATAAATTTAATTAAAATAAAGAGAACGTTAATATAAGTCTGCAGGGAAAGTCATGTGCTGCTCACATCAGATTTTTACTTTCCCTGCAATACATGGTACTGTATAGGGAAAGTATTGGAATCATGCCGAAAATCGCAACTCGAGTTTTCGACGGATCTACACGTTTCGAGAACTCTAGAATACGAAAAAACTATTTTTAGCATGACGTCTGTGTGTGTGTCTGTCTGTCTCTGTGTCTGTCTGTGTGTCTGTCTGTCTGTGCAGATATTGTATCCACTGTAACTAAAAAAGTAATTGACCGAATTTCATAAAATTTGGTAGGTAAGTCACTTGTTGGCGAATCTGGTGCTGATTAGTTTTGGGTACGATTCAGGATAAAAGAATCCGCCGAAATGGCCCGCAAAAGATGGTATCCACTCTAACTGAAAAACTAATGGACCGAATTTCACAAAATTTGGTAGATAAGTCGCTTGTGGATCAGCCTGGTTCTGATTAGATTTTGGTACAGTTCGGAAAAAAATAACCTGCCTTTTTTGCAAAATGGCCCGCAAAAGTTAACAAAATATAAATTAAAAAACTAAGTATGCTGAAATATATCCATTAAATGCTTGTTTTATACGTAATTTTTAACGAAGAAAAGAATAAGACCAACCCCATTACACTAGGACAAGCCGTTCTCGAGACATTTTAGTTTTTTGTTTTTTCCTCTACGCCACCTTTGAAAATGAGCCCAGTTACCAAATGAGAAAGAGAATTGAATTAATAGTGAATTAAATTTAATTAAAATAAGAGAATGTATATATAAGTCTGCAGGGAAAGTCATGTGCTGCCCACATCAGATTTTTACTTTCCCTGCAATACATGGTAATGTATAGGGAAAGTATTGGAATCTTGTCGAAAATCGCAAGTCGAGTTTTCGACGGATCTACTCGTTTCGAGACCTCTAGAATGCGAAAAAACTATTTTTAGCGTGACGTCTGTATGTGTGTCTGTGTGTCTGTGTGTCTGTGTGTCTGTGTGTCTGTCTGTCTGTGTGTCTGTCTGTCTGTCTGTGCAGATTTTGTATCCACTCTAACTAAAAAACTAATTGAACGAATTTCATAAAATTTGGTAGGTAAGTCACTTGTGCACGAATCTGGTGCTGATTAGTTTTGGGTATGACTCGGGTTAAAAGAACCCGCCTTTTTTTGCGAAATGGCCCGCAAAAGCTTGTATCCAATCTAACTGAAAAACTAAGAGACCGAATTTCACAAAATTTGGTTGATAAGTCGCTTGTAGGCCACCCTGGTGCTGATTAGATTTTGGTATAATTCGAAAAAAATAACCTGCCTTTTTTTGCAAAATGGCCCGCAAAAATCATCAAAATCTAAACTTAAGAACTACGTATGCTCAAATATAGCCATTAAATGCTTGTTGAATACGTAATTTTTAACGAAGAAAAGAATAAGACCAACCCCATTACACCAGGACTAGCCGTTCTCGTGATTTTTTTTTTGTTTTTGTTTTTTTCTCTACGCCACCTTTGGAAATGAGTCCAGTTACCAAATGAGAACGAAAATTGAATTAATAGTGAATTAAATTTATTTATAATAAAATAATGTACATATAAGTCTGCCGGGAAAGTCATGCGCTGCCCACATCAGATTTTTTTAATGTAAAAGTAGTGAATTCATTACATTATATAAGGAAAATCTTGTGCTGCCCAAATCAGTATTTTTATCATGTAAGATTATTTTTAAAAATTCAGTTTTATATAGTGAAATCCATTAGCATCATAGTAACGTATACCTCTCTGAAGTGCCAAATTCCATAAAAACAGAAAGATTAACTCTACACAGATATGATACAGATTTTAGGATGCACATACACACATGAATTCATTTACTATCGCGCGTACACAGAATTTTTTTCTGGGACGCGGTAGCCCATTGGTTAGCGCGCTGGAGTTGCTAGCGGTAGGCTCGGGTTCGATTCCAGCCACTGCCAAAACTGCCGCCGTGTTCAAGCGGAGTACGATCACGTTAAACATGTGGGTCCGTAAGTCCTTCCGAGAGGTTGGTGGTAGGGGAAGGAGGGTACGGTTCCTGTGGATGCCTCCCCCACTGGGTTCCGGTCTAAATTGGATGGAACTTCCCGGCCGACCAAACAGTTACCTTACACCTTTCTGGTAGGTCGGACGGTCTGGGTAACAACAACAACAGAATTTTTTTCAAACCTGTTCGGAATGTGTTTAGATCCTGAACTTTCTCTTTCATCGAAATTTCGATGTCGAAAATTTTCTTGTAAATAATGCTTCCTCTATACAGTAGATTTAGAAAGTAAACGTTGGCCTAATTTCACCGTATGCATTAAAAGTGGTTCAAATTCGTGACTAAATCACCATAGGCGAAGTGTTGTTCCATTGAACGTTTTTCATTGCATTCCAGAATATTTCGAAAAATCTATTTTATTTACTTTCAAGAAAGCAGGTGTTTCATTGGTTGCCATTTGAAAGTAATTTTCTTTTCTATCAGGGTTTTTTGCCTTTTCAAGCAATTATACAGAGCCTTTCAAAACGATCTGCGATAATATATCTCTGTAATCACAGAAATAAAAGAGCTGCTTGTGAGATTAACACTTTCAATGCTTCCTTAAAGAAAACAGATGTAAGAAAATTACGCGAGAACAACTGTTTCGATGGAATTTCGATCCCTCTTCATCAAGCCAAGGCAATGTTTTTACTTAAACGCTAAACAAGAACTGAAAAGTGGCAGTTCTTTAATATGCAAAACTGGGCGTCAAAAGATTGCTTATGCCACTTTGACACGATCAAAAGAAACGGTAAAAAACGTAGATTTCCAAAAAGGGGCCGTATAAATTCTAAAACTTACATGTCTACCTATATTTAGCAAACGTTTTATGCAGTCCCCAATGGTTCGCCTGGGACTTTAATAAATTATATTTTGGGTAATTTTTCGTATGACAATGGAACCTTTCTTGTTTAACTAATTGGAATATGGAAATTATTTTATAATTGAAAACTTTTTACTGAGGACCCCATATGAAAATTGCTTGTACTATTTTACTAAAAGGGGTCCCATTTAAAAAAAATCTGATGTGGGCAGCACATGACTTTCTCTGCAGACTTAAATTCATATTTTCTTTCATAATTTCTTTAATAATTCATTAGATTGAGTTTAATTACATCAATCTATATAAATAAAAATGAAAATCTGTCTGTCTGTCTGTCTGTCTGCCTGTTTGTCACACCATCACGGGAGAACGGCTGAACCGAATTTGATGAAATTTTGTGGGTAGCCCAGAAATAGCCCCACTTAAAATTATATCCGTGTTTTGAGTTTCTACAACCAGTGGTTCTCGAGATATTAGTAAAAAACGAAATTTTCGTTTGTCTCATCATCACGGAAAAACGGCTGAACCGAATTTAATGAAATTTGGTGAATAGCCTTGAAATATCCTCCCATAAATTTTGTCCAAGTTTCGAGTTTCTAATACCTGGGGTTGTCGAGATATTAATGAAAAACGGAACTTTTTCCTAGGAGTTCTACTCCCTAACTCCGTGGTTTATCCAAACGAAAAGCTTGAAAATCGTTTGAAAGTGAATTAAAATTTAATCTCTGAGTTTGATGGGAGATTTTTTGCGTTAATTAGTCACTTTCTGAAAACATGAATTGTTTGAAACGTGATTTAAAGGGGAAATCTATCTCCATGGTTCATGGTTTATTTAAAACAAGCTTTTACGGAACAATGAGAAGTATAGAGAAATCAAAATCGTTATTTAATTTCGCAGTTTATGTTATAAGACATGACATATTTAACATGTTATAAGATTCTATCTTATATCATGTTACTCAGAAACGCAATTAAATTAAATCTGTCTGTTAATTTTAATAATTATTTTTTCGATTTGAATAATAAATAAATGGATATAAAAATATATTTTAGAAAAGAACGATTTGATTTTTCTTATAGCATTTTTGACTGGATAATATCAATTACGGTCTTCAGGTTTAAAAATTATTATTATTTATATTTTCGGGGATTATTGATTCAAGGATTATTGATATTTTTAAGTTATTATGCAAATATTTTATTATGACAAAAATTGTTTAAACTCATATATTGTATGTTGTACGAATCTTCTACAAATACACGTGTATATCTTTTAAACTACGAGAATATAAGTAGTACAGGTATATTGACATATGTTTTGATATATATTGGCATATATTGGAATCAATTACGACCTTCTGGTATAAAGAGTACGGATATTATTAATGTTTTCAATTTATTACGTCATCTCTTTTATTTTGGCAAATATTTTTGAGACGCATATTGTAATACGGGTAATCTTCTACTAACACATTGGCATATTTTCTGATCTGCGACAATATAATTAGTACGGGGTTGCATATATTCATCCAATTCCTATTTTTTCTTCTGTAAATTTGCTTACAAAAGGGGGCAGGATGTTTTATTCTTCAGATCTGATCGTGAAGATAATTTTGCATAGTGAGAACATATATTCTTAAACTTCTCTTTAGGAGCAATAAATTTAATATTTTAACAGAATTTGCACATGATTGCGAACTTTAAGTTTCTTTAAATTATACACTCCATACGAATAACGGGTGTGCTGTTAGTGGTTAATAAATTTTAACATTTTAGGAGGATATATCATGTTGCTCGGCATCGCAATTAAATTAAATGTGTTTGTTAATGTTTTTATTATTTTTTTTTCGATTTAAATAATAAATAAATGGATAAATGGATATAAAAGTATATCTTATAAATAGACGGTTTGATTTTTCTTTTAATTATATTAATTGCTGACTGCGTACATCAATTTCATTTATTTGGGCAAAGAGTTTTCAAGCTTATATCGTATTTAGCTACTAAACTCATATATTGTATTTAGCCAATAAATTCATATAGCCGATTGTTGAAACAGAAAAAGAGTAGAGCGGGTATATCTTCTAATACAATTGTAGTGTTTTCATTTAGTATATTGAAACGGGATAAGAATGTTTCATTCAGATCTGCAAATTCAAAGCTACGAATTTGGAGGGATATCGCTAATTTGACAACTTTTCTTAAACTTTGCCAAATTGACGGAAATGTCGCCAAATTGATATAAACGACACACAAACAGCTGCCATAAACCTTCGGGTTGGTCGTGTGGCTTGGGTCTTCTACATATCAATGAAATTTTTTTTTGTTTTGTTAGAAGAGAGCACTGAAATGATGTTTGGTTAGCATTTATCTGTCAGACCAACCATCCTACTTAGTAATACATTTAGCGAATTTTTAAAATGTCACCAAATTGATAAATATGTTTTCAAATCTATAAAAATATCTTAAAATTGATAAAATTGCGCTACATAAATGATATTAATTGTTTTTTGTTAGGGGATAGTATTGTGATGATATTTCGTCAATTTGTCGCAAAGTGGAACTGTCAGTTCTATAGTCCCACTTGGCGATAAATTTGGCGATTTTTTAAAATGTCGCTAATTTGACGAAACTGTCGCCAAATGTTCCATAGAAATATAACTATTTAGACGATATTTTTTCTACCAATTTATTTGAAGCAAATGATATCATGTCGCTTAGCAACGGATTTAAAACCAATGTGTTTATGCGGCAGACGATTTTTATTAAATCCTTTCCGATTTGAATAATGAAGATATGTATATAAAATAAATTTCATTGCCATTTCATTTTGGACTGGATAATATCAATTATACTCTTCAGGATTAAACATTATTATTATTGATATTTTCCGGAATTATTGATTCAGGGATTATTGATATTTTTAAGTTATTACGCCATTGTTTTATTGCGGCAAAAATTGCTGACACACGCATATTGTACGTTGTACGAGTAATCTTCTAGGAATGCACGGGTATATCTTCTAACCTACGAGAATATAAGTAGTACAGGTATATTGGCATATATTTTGACATATATTGGCATATATATTGGAATCAATTACAGTCTTCTGGTATGAAGATTAAGGGGATTAATTATATATTCAATTTATTACGTCGTCTGTTGTATTTTACCAAAAAACATTTGTGACTCATATTGCAAAACGGGTAATCTTCTACTAATAATCGGACATTATAAGTAGTACGTGTATATCTTCCCATATAATTTTAGCACTTTAATTTTGACATATATTGGAGTAAATGACTGTCTTCAGATTTAAAGATTACGGGTTTATTGGTATTTTCAATTTATACATGTAATCTACTAATACAGGTTATATTGTCTAATATTCGCGTATATAATTAGTACGGGTCCCATACAATTTTAACGCTTTTATTTTGCATATATTGATTCAATTCCATATTTTTTTTATATTTGCTTACATAAGGGGTCCAAGATGTTTTATTCTTCAGATATGTCCATGAAGATAATTTTATATAGCGAGAACAGAGATTCTTAAACTTCGTTTTGGGAGCATTATATTAAATATTTTAACAGAATATTTTGATTAAACATGTCATTTAGTATACTATAAGAATTAGGGCATGATTATGAATTTCAAGTTTCTTTATATTACATACTCCGTACGAAGAACGGGTATGCTGCTAGTTAACACTAAATTTGCATTTTTGATTCAATTTTTGTTTTCATTTGGTAAGTGGACATTTTTCCGATAGAGGCGTAACAAAAATGCAAGAAATCTCAAATATCTTGAGAAAGGTTAGTCCTAAAGTATAATGGAGTGTGTTATATTCTTTTCCTCGTCAAAACTTGCGTATAAAACAAGAATTTAATTGATACATTTCAGCATACGTGGTCGTTTTTTTTTAATTTTGGCGATTGTTGTGGGCCATTTCATAAAAAAGGCAGATTGTTATTTTCCGAATCGAACCAAAATCGAATCAGCACCAGAGTGCCCCACAAGTAACTTATCTACCAAATATTGTGAAATTTGCCCAATTAGTATTTTATATAGGGTGGATACATGAAATTTTTGCGGGCCATTTCGTAAAAAAAGGTGGCTTTTTTTTCCTAATCCTACCAAATTATAATCAGCACCAGATTATCTAACAAGTAACCTATCTACCAAATTTTGTGAAATTTGGTAATTTAGTACTTTAGCTAGAGTGGATAAATGAAATTTTTAAGGACCATTTCGCAAAATAAGGCTGATTCTTTTTCCACGAATCGTACCAAATACTAATCAGCACCAGAGTCACATCCAAGTGATTTACCTACGAAATTTTATGAAATTAAGTCCATTAGTTTTTGAGTTAGCGTGGATACATGCATTGCACAGACACACACAGACACACAGAAAGACAAATAGACAGACAGACAGACAGACACACACACAGACGTCACGCTAAAATTAGTTTTTTCGTATTCTAGAGGTTTCGAAACGTGTAGATCCGTCGAAAACTCGAGTTGCGATTTTCGACATGATTTCAATACTTCCCCTGTACATTACCATGTATTGCAGAGAAAGTAAAATTGCATAAGATCATAATCTACGTTTAAAAATGTGTTTCTTAAATTGGAAACATTGTCCTACTACCAATTTCTCAAGATATATTTAGTCTTGTAATCTTTTTAAAACGCTCTGTATAGATAAATTAAATAAATAATATTGCCAAAATTTTTAGAATTTAGGATTTTAATGGATAAGCACATTTCAGAACATTTTTTCAAACTCGACTTCAATCTCAATTCTTGAACTTTCTGAAATTCGTCAAATTAGCAAAAATTTTCGCAAGCTTGATCAACAGGAAGTTTGTTCTACAGCAATCACTAATTTATAACCTGTTTTGTTTTTATTTGTCTCAATTTTCATTACATCAAAGTTTCTTTCTATCTGCCAGTTGAGACATTATTACCGTTCTCATATCTGTCATATCGTATATAAATAACAAACATTGCACAAAAATAACAATACTCAACTAATAAATTATATTGAACAAACGTAATGCAATAGAACACCAAATACTTGCAGATGCAGCTTCTACTTCCTCGCTTTCAGTGGACAGAGAATATACCTCCATTGATTAAATTTAATCGTGGTATTAAGTTACACTTGTAACAACAGTGCTCGTATATTTGAATTGCAGTATCTTGGATGCTTCGCATTAGTGTTGAATTAAAGTTATTTGTGTGAAGTGGATGCTTTTGATGTAGCATTTTGTTATTGACATTTTGACATTCGGAAGGTTAAAGGTTTGTTATCGTATTAACGGAATGTCCACAACGATTATAAGTATTATGATGAAAGAGGTGATCCTGCTTGAGCAGATTTTCGGGCTTAAATGGCACTATATTACATTATTTAAAATATATAAAACAAACACCATAAGTGAATGTACGGTCACATTAACATATCTTTTCATGTTAATAAAATATATGGTGATGTGACCTTCAGTGTCACTCTCCATAAAATTAATTGCAGTGTAGTTTGCCCTCCAAGGGCGGCTAATAACATCATAAACAGAAAAAATCTGATGTGGGCAACACATGATTTTCGTTATATAATGCAATGAATTTACTACTTTTACAGTAAAAAATAGGTTTTTCTTATTTTAGATACTTATATTCTTTACAAGATATTGAATGTTCGTCAATTAGTCGTCATTTTCATTGATGTAGCGTCATTTTTATCCATTTGGCGAGATTTTCGTTAATTTGGCAACATTTAAAAAGTCGCCAAGTTGGCGACATTCCGATAAATTTGCCACCAAAATCTCGCCAAGCGTTATGGGCGGAAAAATAAGTTATTCATACAGCAGATAAATGACTATTGGCGTTCAAATACAAAAGTATTACCCAAACTATCATTTCTCGTGAATGGAACGAGTTAGATTCATGAAAATGATGTCACCAAATTTATAGCTTGATATTACATTTGAAAAGTGAACATGTTTCTTAACAGTTAATATATTTTTTTAATTTATTGGATTATTTGATAAATTTATTTGAAAAATATGAAATATCTCGAGAACGGTTCATGCTAGCGTTCTAAAAGTTATGTCAATCGTTTTCTAAGGAAAAATTACATAACAAATATCTATTTGCGTAACTTTATTAAAGGCTTTGATTTTTAGATGATTTTTTCAAAATTTCACTCGAAAATTTAGGGGGGGGGGTCTGAAAATTCGATTGTGTTTTGAAACAATAGGCTTCCAGTATTCACGGAATGTGATTTTTCCACCAAATTTTATTCGAATCGCTTCATTCGTTCGTGAGATATCGAGACTCACTGACACACACAGACACGCACACACACACACACACACACACACACACACACACACACACACACACACATATCACTTCCAAAATGTTCGATTCGTGATCAGGGATGCTTGAAACGTGCTCTCCGGTCGAAAACTCGAATTCGAATTTTCGACCCCGCCACAATATTTTCCGTATACATTATGTATATATGGAAAGTAATATATGTGATTGTGACCGTCAGTGCCACTCTCCATAAAATTAATTGGAGCGTAGCTTACCCTCCAAGGGGGCCTAATAACGTCATGAACAAAAAAAAATTGTAACTCAACTATTTTTCACAACAATGATTGAAACTATAAGGTGATCACTGAGCCATACATAAACGCTATTTTGCGTGATTATGTAAAATTTTGTCCTACGCTGCCATGTTAAAAAAATATAAAATTGAAAATAAACTTCGAAGTTTTCGCTCGAATTTAAAAAAATTGATGTGGGCAGCATATAACTTTATCTGCAGACTTCTTTTCACGTTCTCTATATTTTAATTAAATTTAATTCACTTTTAATTCAATTTTCATTCTCATTTGGTAACTGGACTCATAGGTGGTATAGAAAAAACGAAAAAACGAAAATATCTCGAGAACGGCTAGTCCTAGTGTAATGAGGTTGATCTATTCTTTTCTTCATTAAAAATTACGTATAAAACAAGCATTTAATGGATATATTTGAGCACACGTTTTTTTTATTTTAGATTTTGATGATTTTTGCGGACCATTTTGCAAAAAAAAGGCAAGTTGTTCTTTTACGAATCATACCAAAATCTAATCAGCACCAGAGTATCCTACAAGCAACTTATCTACCAAATTTTGTGAAATTTGGTCAATTAGTATTTTAGCTAGAGTGGATACATGAAATTTTTACGGGCCATTCCGCAAAAAAAGCGGGTCCTGTTTTTACGAATCCTACCGAAAACTAATCAGCACCAGGGTCTCACCCAAGAGACTTTTCTACCCAATTTTATGAAATCCGGTCCATTAGTTTTTTTAGTTAGAGTGGATACATACATTGTACAGACACACGTACAGACACACAGACAGACACACAGACAGACACACAGACAGACACACTCACAGACGTCACTTTAAAAATAGTTTTTTCGTACTCTAAAGGTCTCGAAACGTGCAGATCCGTCGAAAACTTGAGTAGCGATTTTCGGCATGATTCCAATACTTTCCCTATACATTACCATGTATTGCAGGGAAAGTAAAAATGTATTTCTAGTTTTAGATATTTTGATAACAAAGCAGGATACAAAATTTTGTGAAAATTCATTAATATGTGTGGCCGATATCGTATTCACAAGAACTCGACTCCAGGCATACATACATACAGACAGACAGACAGACATCACTCCAAAGTAGTCAAAACGTGTTCAGGAGATCTTAAAGCATATATTGGCATCAAAATCTCGAAATCGAAATTGTCGCGAAAGCAATACTTTCTCATTAGTACGTATGAGAAAATAAAAATATGAAGCCCATCCCTTCTTTTCTTGCAAGAAATTTTCAGCGCGCAAACACCCATCCAACACTATAATGTAGCGAAAATCTCATAAAAGCGTTTAATGAGGAATGTTCCTTATATATATCTTCCACCACAATGTAGCACAAAAACTTGATTTTTCGTAACTATGGCACTAAATATTCCGATAATTGTTTCCACAACTAAACCCAAAAAAATGTAAATTAACAAAAGAAAAATAAAAGAAGAAAAGGCTTTCAATTTTATATATATTTATATTTTAGGTATAAAATATAAATATATTTAGGATACTAACATATTTACTTGATAAATGAAAGCATGCAGATGCATTCTGACTTGCTTCGAAATAAAATCTGCCCATCATTTATTAATATAATGATGAAAGTGACATTTCGGCTAAGAAAATATCGCTTCTGAAAGGGAGAATATATTCTCTCAAATATTAAAATACGTATTACTTCCTGGATAGAGTACAACACGTGAAAATCTGGTACAACAGAGGAAAGATTAAATATAACTTTGTATTAAATGAAATTATTATTCAGGAAAAATTCGATCCCTAGATATTGTGTAACATTTGAAACACTGTAATATAAACAGCTAAATTTTTACATATTTTACTTTCCCTTCAATACATGGTAATGTATAGGGAAAGTATTGGAATCATGTCGAAAATCGCAACTCGAATTTTCGACGGATCTCCACGTTTCGAGACCTCTAGAATACGTAAAAACTATTTTTAGCGTGACGTCTGTGTGTGTGTCTGATACCACTAAAATACCAATTTTCCAAATTTCACAACATTTGGTAGATAAGTTACTTGCTGGATACACTGGTGCTGATTAGAATTTGGTATGCTTCGGAAAAAAAAAATCCGCATTTGCCTTTTTTTAAAAATTGGGCCCCAAAAATTTCATGTATCCACCCTATATAAAATACTAATCGACCAAATTTCACAATATTTGGTAGATAACTTACTTGCGGGATACTCTGGTGCTGATTCGATTTTGGTACGATTCGGAAAATAACAGCCCGCCTTTTTTTACGAAATGGCCCGAAAAAAATCGCCAAAATCTAAAAAAAAAAATACGTATGCTGAAATGTATCAATTAAATCCTTGTTTTATACGCAATTTTTGACGAGGAAAATAATATAACACACTCCATTATACTTTAGGACTAACCGTTCTCAAGATATTTGAGATTTCTTGCATTTTTGTTACGCCGCTATCGGAAAAATGTCCAATTACCAAATAAAAACAAAAATTGAATTAAAAATGCAAATTTTGTGTTATTTGGTGCAATTAAAAACTCAATCTAATGAATTATTAAAGAAATAAAGAAAATATGAATTTAAGTCTGCAAGGAAAGTCATGTGCTGCCTACACCAGATTTTTTTATATGATCTAGACTTGGTTTTCTGCCAACCTTTAGCTCGAATTGGGTTTTGTTGTTGGTTCTCGTTGGGACTCTGTGATGTAGATAAGTGGCTCCCCAACAAAAACGATATGGTGAGCCAACTCCAGATCTCAAGCATTTTAGCATTGCCATCAAACAGCACATTTTTAATTTCCCATACTTACAGTATGAAGAAAGCATTGTGTTCACAAAAATTTTCGAATTCTAGGTTTTGATGCTAATATATATTATAAGACCTCCTGAATACTTTTGACATTTTTTGGAGTAATGTCTGTCTGTGGTTGATTATTTTTGTACACGAAAGCGGTCACAGATATTAATGGATTTTTACGAAACTTTGTGCCCAGCTTTATTATTAAAATATCTAGAACTACATAAATAGTTTTTTAAATTCGAGCGAAAACTTTATTCAAAATTTTATATATTTTTAACATGGAAGCATAGGATGGAATTTGACATAATTATGCTGTGGCGAAATACAGGAATGTAATCAGGAAATTTGGAATAACTCAGGAATAATGTGGTCGTAAATTGTAATATTCCTAAACTGCAAACGTGACCACAAAACCCAACATTACTTCTCTGCACGAGTTCCTTATCATAATCATTAAATAAAAACACTACACATTAAAATAAACGTCGCATCTTTGCAGCATTGGCTCTTTCAGTTCCCAATGAAGCTTGGTTTAATTCTTGGCCCTAGGTATTTTGCCCCAACCACACCGGCAATTCGCACGACGTGTATTTATTGGGGTCATCTCCGGGCCAATACTCTCATTAAACGATGACTAAAAGTCTGCACTTTGGTTTGTCGTAAACATCAAAAACTGCATATGGTGCCTCCTGGCCTCGCACATGCATTAAAGTATTTAGATAAAAGATATAGTCCAGTTGAGCCACATTCCAGTAAATTCTCTTAGCAACGCCATGCTGCTGAAGTGAATATGGTATTGTATTAACAATATATGAAAGATCTGATGTGGGCAGCACATGACTTTCTTTTCAGATTCACTCATTTTTTTCTTTATTTCTTTAATCATTTATTAAATTGAGTTTAATTGCACAAAATAATACTAAATTTGCATTTTTAATTCAATTTCTGTTTTTATTTGGTAATTGAACATTTTTTCAAAGGCGGCATAACAAAAATGCGAAATATCTCAAATATCTCAAGAGCGGCTCGGCTAGTTCTAGAGTAATAGAGTTGTTCTTATTATTTTCCTCGTCAAACATTACGTATAAAACAAGCATTTAATTGATACATTTGAACATACTTTTTTTTTTAGATATTGGCGATTTTTGCGGGCCATTTCGTAAAAAAAGGCAGGTTGTTCTTTTCCGAATGGTACCAATAACTAATCAGGATCAGGATCATACCCAAGTGACTTACCTACCAAATTATATGAAATTGCGTCCATTAGTTTTTGAGTTAGAGTGGATACATACATTGCACAGACAGACAGACAGACAGACAAATAGACGCACATACAGCCGTCACACTAAAAATAGATTTTTGGTATTATAGAGGTCTAGAAACGTGTAGATCCGTCGAAAACTCGAGTTGATATTTTCGGTATGATTCGAATACTTCCACTATACATTACCATGTATGGCAGGGAAAGTAAAAATCTGATGTGGGCAGCACATTACTTTCGTTGCAGACTTATATCCACGTTTTCTTGATGTTAATTAAATCAAATTCAGTTTTAATTCAATTTAAGTTCTCATTTGGACTGGACTTATTTTCAAAGGTGGCGTTGAGAAAATGCGAAAAAACTAAAATATATCGAAAACCGCTAGTCCTACTGTAATTGGATTTGTCTTATTCTTTTCTTCATTAAAAATTACGTACAAAACAAGCATTTAATGGATATATTTAAGAATACGCAGTTTTTACTTTAGATTTTGACAATTTTCGCGGGTCATTTCGAAAAAAAAGACTTATTTTCTTCCGAAGCGTACCAAAGTCTAATCAGCACCACAGTAAACCAGAAATGACTTATTTACCGAATTTTGTGAAATTTGGTCCATAGAGTGGATATAGCCTTTTGCGGGTCATTTCGCAAAAAAGGCGGGTTCTTTTATTCCAAATCATACTGAAAACTAATCAGCACCAGATTCGCCCACAAGTGACTTACCTACCAAGTTTTGTGAAATTCGGTCAATCAGTTTTTTAGTTTGAGTGGATACAAAATCTGCACAGACAGACAGATCCACACTACACAGATACACAGACACACACATAGGCGTCACGCTAAAAATGGTTTTTCCGTATTCTAGGTGTCTCGAAGCGTGTAGATCCGTCGAAAACTCGAGTTGCGACTTTCGGCATGATTCCAATACTTTCCCTATGCATTACCATGTATTGCAGGGAAAGTAAATATCTGATGTGGGCTGCACATGACTTTCGCTGCAGACTTATATCCACGTTATCTTTATTTTAATTAAGTCTAATTCACTTTTAATTCAATTTTCTTTCTCATTTGGTAACTGGACTTATTTTCAAAGGTGGCGTTGAGAAAATACGAAAAAACTAAAATATCTCGAGAACGGCTAGTCCTAATGCAATGGAACTGGTCTTATCCCTTTCATCGTTAAAAATTAGGCATAAAACAAGCGTTTAATGGATATATTTGAGCATACGTAGTTTTTTATTTTAGATTTTGACGATTTTTGCGAGCCATTTTGCATAAAAAGGCAGGTTATTTTTTTTCGAATCGTACCAAAATTTAATCAGCACCAGGGTAACCCACAAAAGACTTATCTACCGAATTTTGTGAAATTCGGTCTATTAGTTTTTCAGCTAGAGTGGATACAGAATTTTGCGGACCATTTCGCAAAAAAGGGAGGATTCTTTTATCCCGAATCGTACTCAAAACTAATCAGCACCACAAGTGATTTACCTACCAAATTTTATGAAATTCGGCCCAATTAGTTTTTTAGTCAGAGTGGATACAAAATTTGCACAGACAAACATACAGACACACACATAGACGTCACACTAAAAATAGTTTTTTCGTGTTTCAGAGGTCTCGAAACGTGTAGAACCGTCGAAAACTCGAGTTGCGATTTTCGACATGATTCCACTACAGGGAAAGTAAAAATATAAACAAAAAGGAATGTTCCGATGTCCAATTTGTTACAGTATTATTATTTGGAAATTCAACATAATATATGCCGGATCCCTAAAACTTGTCAAATGATGGGTGTAAAACTTTATAATGTATAAAGTAACTTTAGTTTTATATTGTGATTTGACTTATATTCTTTTCTCTACGAGTCGATATTCTATGAAACATATTCTGCATTCATTTTGTTATCCATTGAAAAATTATGCAATATATAAAAAATATAATAAATATTATTTATAGCTTTTATTTCGAGAATGGATGTATTGGCTTGAAATTTATGTTACTAATTGATGCCCTACAAAATCTGAAAAAATTAATCATATACTGATTTCAAACTATTTATTTATTTATAATTTACAGAGCACGATACAGGTATAAAGCCCAAATATATAGTAAAATTTAATAAGTACTGCAAATCTAACTTGACTGCAGATAGGTATAAAAATCTGATGTGGGCAGCACATGACTTTCCCTGCAGACTCAAATTCATTTTTTCTTTATTTCCTTAAGAACTCATTAAATAGAGTTTAATAGCACAAAATGACACTAAATTTGCTTTTTTAATTCAATACTTGTTTTTATTTGGAAATTGAACACTTTTCCAAAAGCGGCATAAAAAATGTGAAAAATCTCAAACATCTCGAGAACGGTTAGTCCCAGTGTAATGGAGTTGTTATTATTCTTTTCCTCGTCAAACATTACGTATAAAACAAGCATTATATTGATACATTTGAACATACGCAGTCTTGTTTTAGATATTGGCAATTTCGTAAAAAAATGCAGGTTGCTCTTTTCCGAATCGTACCAAAATCTAATCAGCGCCAGAGTATCCCTGATGTGATTTATCTACTAAATTTTGTGAAATTTGATCAATTTTGTATTTCAGCTTGAGTGAATACATGAGATTTTTACGGACCATTTTGCAAAAGGAGGCGTTTTTTTTTTTCGAATTGTACCAAAAACTAATCAGCACCAGGGTCACACCCAAGGGTCTTATCTGCCAAATTTTATGAAATTAGGTCCATTAGTTTTTGAGTTAGAGTGGATACATACATTGCACAGACACACAGACAGACACACACACAGACGTCACGCTAAAAATAGTTTTTTGGTATTCAAGATGCCTCGAAACGGGTAGATCCGTCAAATCTGTCGAAAACTCGAGTTGCGATTTTCGACATGATTCTAATACTTACCGTATACATTACCATGTATTCCAGGGAAAGTAAAAACACATCCTGTAAGTTTCTGCAGTCCATATATATTAAACGTTATTAATTAATTATTGTAAACTAAAATTTTTCTATAATAAACCAATGGTTTGAGTTCGGACTAATCGATTCTTATACATAAAACGCAAAATTATGTTAATGATTTTTAATATTTCTAAAAACAGTTTTCAGCAGTGACATTCAACATGACTTCTGCTACTATGGAAACCATCTATTCAATGTGCGTATACTGGCCGTTTAAAAAAACTGGGTAAATATCAGCCCGTAGCTTTTGTAGTGTATTACACTTCGACTTCTCATGTTAGAATATATTTTCAAGTAGCTCGTGATATTTTTTATTTAATTAATTTTCATGCAAATTTTGAACATTTTTGAAAAACCTATTTATAGTAGATAACTTTCCGTTTTCAAGGATTTGAAAAAATATTTCGATTGACACCAAGTTTGATAAGATTGACACCAAGTTCAGTATCGTAATCATTGAGCGCAAATACCCCCTTTTATTAATGATTGGTTAAAATTTTTTCCTATGCTACCATATTATGAAAATATCAAATTTCGAATGCATTTCGAAGTTTTCTCTTGAATTAAAAAATATATATATATATTTAGTGCTATAATTTGCGATAGAAAAAGCGGATATAATGTTTTGTGAAAATCCATTAATATTTGTGGCAGCCAACGTATACACAATAAATCGACCACAGACAGACGGCAAGCAGACGGATATTATTCTGAAAATAATCAACAGGCGTTCAGGAGGTCCTAAAACATACACTCATGTGCTATGCAACCGTGGAAAGTAAAAACATAAAATGAAATAAAAGAAACGGCTGCTGTGGTTTATAAAACTGAATATGAGTTCCAGAGCAGGCATACGCAAAAATATTCACCGGTTACCGGACAATGAAGTCCTTCCGTTATAAGCGGGAAGCAAAATTACAAATTTTTATGCGTTTACTAAAAAATCATAAAAAACAAAATAATGCAAAAAAAAAAAACACATTCGTTAGAATGCGAGTATATACAAAACAACTTTGTACCAAACTACAGAATTGGGCAAAACTTGATTTTTCAGATATGACGAAATTATTAGACGTAATATGAAAGTGATATTATTATAACGTAATAAGAAAGCTCAATCATGCATACAGCATTGATTATGAAACACTTTTCAACTGCAATTCAATTTTAGTTAAACATCTCTAAAATGCGATACATTCAACGGTGATATTTCTTAAATTGTCACAGTACTACAATAATTTATTTAACTTGCAAATTTAAAATCATGGAGGTAAAAGCACTTTCTAACTCCATGTTTAAAACTTCGAAAACGCCAATGCTATAAAATCGTCTGCTTATTTATGTAAAATCAATAAATATCTCATTCATATCACCTTATTCCATATTCCAAAATTAAATAGTTTTGCGTTAAAAAAAATTCAGCAAGTCTTATACGACTCATATTACAGCTTGATTTGTTTACATTCTGCATACGTTAAAATTAGGCTTCGTTGTAAAAATAATCAAATTTTGATGATCATTTAAACTAAAAAATATTGTGTAATTGTGTTGGTGCAGAATATAGATGCACAGAAAATACGCAAACATAAAGCGGCTTTAGGACGGATGCAACACTAAATATAAATTTAAAAGAACTTTAAAAATCACGATTTTTACTTTGAGCAAAAAAGATGGATGCCATATTTTATTTTGAAATGGTTCATGTTATCTCTTCATCTAATATTGATGCAATTATTATTTTAATTTTTGTTTAATAAACTACCGAACAGATTTTTCTCAAATTCCTTTTATATATTTCATGGGATAATTTGAATGTTTCCTAAAATTTTCAAAGCAGTTTGTGAATTTTAACTTTGCTTAAAAAATGTTTGAAAAATTAGGTCCTATAGTGCTCAATATATTTCACTTCTTCAACCTGGATTCAATCCAAAACTAATTGGGTGATATTATTCATTTACATTCCTATATGTCCCACAGACCTTCTCAACAACATACTAAAATTTCATTTTGATCAAGTCGTTTTTACGGCAGTTATTGTGCGAACGGACAGACAAACAGAATGAACAAAGTCATAAACACTTTCAACTATGCTGTGTTAAAAAAACAAATTTATCTGGATTGGAAAATATAAATATGAAATACCTACTGATTCAGTTCAAACATCTTTGGAAAGAGCGCATCTACCTTCATCTTCAACTTTCCGAAGGTGTCAAGACGGAAACTCTGTGATAATACATTCGGTCGCTAAGAAACCGATTTGCATGAAAATTTCTCAAAATCGCAGTAAAACAAAAAATGACGTCTAGAAATATTGGTTCCACTTTAACAAATTTCGTCGCTGTCCGATGCTTATCTACAAACGACACACATACCCACACGCATGCCTCCCCCACTGGATTCCGGTTTAAATTGGGTGGCACTTCCCGGTCATCCAAACAGTTACCTTACACCTTTCTGGTAGGTCGGACGGTGTGGGTCTCAACAAACAACATCATACCCCCTACACAAACATCAAAAAATGACTAGTGGAAAATGACTAGTTATATTAATTGAATGGAGTTTTTTATAGAAAACATAAATCACTGTTTTTAAAAAAATAATTTGATTAACGAAATTTAGGAAAGTATTATTCACATCAGGTACTTTTTCATTTACACTCGTAGAGACTATTGTTGGCTCTTTAATTAAATACTTAATATCAGAGGAACGAGAGTGAAAAAAATTCTCAAGGGAAAAATAAAGTTACAGAGTACTTTTCTAATATCATACGAGCATTCTTTTCTTTATTATGTGATAAACATTATCTTTACTTTTAGTGCAAAAAAATATTAAATCTATGGTATTAGGATACAGAGTTGCGATGTGTAATTTGATGCTACATTTACAAAAGTGAACTTTGGGAATTTGATTTTTTATGCTCCCAAATACAATGAATGACTTTGAATATAAAAATATAGTAATTAGGCCAATAAGTATAAAACATGAGCAACGTATGTAAGCACAAGTATGATAATGCATCATACAGCTGTTTCGAGGATACGCTGGATCCTCTTCGTCAGTGCAAGAGAAGCAGCACATCCAAAGTCTAAGTAAAAAGGAAAGGTTAAAATTTAGTGTATTAAACTAATGGTTTCAGTTCGAATCAGTGGATCCATACAAATAAAAATTCAAAATTATATCGATGATTTTTCATATTACAATTTTAATCAAAATATTCTGTATTGATCTGTTACCGTGGAATCTTTTCAAGACACACTTAATGGTCGTTGTTGTTGTTGAGATCCAGACCGTCGGACCTACCAGAAAGGTGTAAGGTAACTGTTTGGTAACTGTTTGGAAGTGCCACCCAATTTAGACCGGAACCCAGTGGGGGAGGCATCCACAGAGACCGTACCCTACTTCCCCTACCACCAACCTCTCGGAAAGACTTACGGACCCACATGTTTAACGTGATCGTACTTCGCATGAACACGGCGGCAGTTGTGGCAGCGTGCAAATCCAGCGCGCAAACCACCGGGTTACCGCGCCCGAAATGTGCCAACAACACGCAGTGTTCCCAGGTGGTTACCCACCCAAGTACTAACCGCACCCGATGCTGCTTGACTTCGGTGATCTAACGAGAACCGGTGTTTTCAGCACGGTACAGCCGTTGGCTACACTTAATGAACGTATAAAAATAAAGCTAAATAAATATCTGGCCATAGTGCATTTAAGTTAGGTATGCCACAACTATAGTATAAAATGTATTCAAACCGAATAAGCCGTTTTTCAGATTTAAACTTCCATGTTTCCTATAATTTTTAAGTCTTTTAATGACTTTTCATTTGTGAGTAGATTTAATATGGAAAATTATACATTAAAATATTCCTTATATAGATAGATAGAGAGACGCAGACAGAGATATAGAAACACAGATAGGGAGATAGAGCTACGTAGACAGGTAGATAGATAGATAGATAGAAAGAGAACTCACTTTTATCGACTGGAGAACTATTTATTAAAATTTAAATTATTGGTGTGTTTGTAAACATCGCCAAGAAACGTTATTCCAAATCTGTACTTTCAAATAGATTTTATAAAAACTTAATCATTTCTATCTATAAACTTGAGTATATCGATTGAAAAAAATCTAATATGGGCAACACATGACTTTCCTTATATAATGCATTGAATATACTACTTTTACAGTTAAAAAAATGTTATTCTTATAGTAGATACTTATATTCTTTCCAAGGTATTGAATTTTCTTCAATTAGTCATCACTTTCATTGATTTAACGTCAGTTTTATCCATTTGGCGAGATTTTCATTAATTTGGCAACATTTAAAAATGTCGCCAAGTTGGCGACATTTCGCTAAATTCGTCGCTAAAATCTTGCGTTATGGATGGAGAAATAAGTTATTCTTACAACAATTAAATGACCATTGGCGTTCAAATACAAAAGTATTACTCAAAGTATCTTTTCTCGTGAATGGAAAGAGTTAGATCCACGAGAATGATGTCACCAAATTTATCACATGATATTACATATGAAAAGTGAACATGTTTCTCAACAGTTAATATTTTTTTTTTAATTTATGGATTTTTTTGATAAATATATTTGAAAAATGTGCGATATCTCGAGAAAGGTTCATACTAGAGTTCTAAAGTGTATGTCAATCGTTTTCTATGGAATAATTACATTAGAAATGTCTATTTGAGTAACTTTATTAAAGGTCTAGATTTTTTAATGATTTTTCAAAATTTCACTCGAAAATTTAGACGGGTTCTGAACATTCGATTGTGTTTTAAAGCAATAAGCTTCCAGTATTCATGGATTGTGATTTTTGTAATAAATTTCATTCAAATCGCTCAAGTCATTCATGAGATGTCATCTCCACAGTGTCACTGACACACAGACACACACACACACACACACACACACACACACACACATTCTTTCACACACACACACACACATACTTTCACACACGCACACACACATTCACACACACATGCTTTCAAACACACACACACCCGCACACACACACGGACATCACCTCAAAAATGTTCGATTCGTGATCAGGTTTGCTTGAAACGTGTTCTCCCGTCAATAACTCGAATTCAAATTTTCGAACCCGTCACAATACTTTCCTTATACATTATGTATATAAGAAAAGGGAAAAGACTATATATAGATTTATTAGCATGCTTTCGTTTTATGAAGATAATATCATAGAGACGGATATCTGTCTTGCAATTCCCGTTATTCTGCAGAGACGCATTCTGCAGAGAATGAGTCATTATACCTCAGAATATTTCCTTAGCATTACTGCATTTATTTAAAAACTTCATTGGAATTGATTTTGTATGTCAGTAAATTTCTCTTGAAAGCGAATTTTCATTTTTTTTCTTTTATATTTAGACTAGAAGCTTAGACTTTCCGGCGTGGACTAGGTCCTACAAAAACGTCCGCTGCAAATCGATCTGCTGGGTGGGTTTGATACATCCCAAGTAAGATCCTTTGATACGCTCTAAATAAGTACGAAGGCACATGAAAGTGAGTAATGATAAACTTTCTTAAAATCAACACTACATTCTTGATAAGAAATAAAAATATTTGCAGATAAAATAATTTCTTAGACAGAAGTAAAATTAATAAAATTAAATTTTATATCCTCCAGATTTTATCGGCTCTAAGAGATTTTTGAGCACAATACAATAATGATACGTTTAAAAAAATATAAATGAAATCGCTAGAATTCTAGATATTTTCATGCTTGATTGTAAAACCTTTTCCTTATAGTGCGCTAAAAGTCTGACACGTTTTCCTCCGAGACATCCGTCGATCACTATATTTTATTATTGCCAAAATCGTCTGCTGGAATAATATAATTTTAAAATGGCGAAATTCGCCCGAATTTAGGATTTACACGTTTACAATTGATGAACGAACTTGAATTGAAAAAATATCTATAGTGTGGCTCAACTTGTCTTTCTTAATCCATTTTTAGTAAAAAAAAAAAAATCGAATTTCTCTTTTACTTGATACCATAGATCCAAATGATTACAAGTATAGCGTGTTACCCTTCACTTTAAAGGGCTTGAAAAAATATTTTAATTGATACCATACCTGACAGTGTTCCCGCTGGGGACGGGTAACTTACCTCCCAAGAAGGGGTAATGACGTCATGAACAAAAAAATTGTATCGCGACTACTTTTTACAGCAATGATTGAAACCATAAAGTCTCATGATAATTAAGCCATAAATAAAACCCTTTATGCATGAATATATCAAATTTTGTCCTATGCTGCGATGTTAAAAAAATATACAATTTCAAATAAATTTCGAAATTTTCGCGCGAATTAAAAACAAAATATCTAGTTCTATATTTTTAAAAAAACAATACCGGATATGACTTGTGAAAACCCATTAATATTTGTAACCACTGTAATATATATAAGAAATCGATCACAGACATACATACAGGCCAACGGCCCTCCTGTGCTGAAAACACCAGTTCTCGTTAGATCACCGAAGTCAAGCAGCATCGGGCGCGGTTAGTACTTGGGTGGGGGACCACCTGGGAACACCGCGTGCTGTTGGCACTTTTCGGGCGTGGTAGCCCGGTGGTTTGCGCGCTGGATTTGCACGCTGCCACAACTGCCACCGTCTTTATGCGGAGTACGATCACGTTAAACATGTGGGTCCGTAAGTCCTTCCGAGAGGTTGGTGGTAGGGGAAGGAGGGTACGGTCCCTGTGGATGCCTCCCCCACTGGATTCCGGTCTAAATTGGGTGGCACTTCCCGGCCATTCAAACGGTTACCTTACACCATTCTGGTAGGTCGGACTGTCTCAACAACAAGAACATACATACATGCAGACGGGAATCACTCAAAAAAGTCAAAATGTGTTCAGGAGATCTTAAAATATATATTGGCATTAGTATCTCGAAATAAAAAATTTTCGTGATACAATTACTTTCTCAATACTTCGCATGAGAAAGTAGAAATCATATCAAAGCGTACTGTCGCAAAAGCCCAGTTACCCATGGACTGGATTTTGTGGCCATCCTTAGTTTCGATTTTCTGCTACCCTCAACACAGGAAAACACATACATAGATAACTTTTATTAAATAAGGCTATTGTCACATATATTACTAACATCTATAACGTATTCAAAATATTCTATACTTAGTCAACGTTAAATCAAAGTGTACAAACACGGACAGGTCAAGCTCCGGCTACTTGGATGTTTGCCTTTAATTCCGATGCTCACATTGGATAACGACACGTCTCTATCAGTCAAACTTAATCACAGTATTAAGTCACCCTTCCCACGGTGATTGTGTATTTGAATTCCAGAGGCGTGGGTACTTCTCATTAGCCACTTGAATTCAATTTATCGGTTTGGTAAGATAATTCGAATCTCCCATTTTCTCAACGTCGGGATTATATGTAATTCGGGATTTACGAACATTCGCTTTAATAACTCTTCACAATATCGAATCGATACAACATTTCATAGTCACAACACGCAGATTTGCTTTGATAACGAAGTCTGAAATAATAAAGGAAAATGGATGTTTGTCTGTTTGTGTGGCTTATACACTGAAATAGTTGCAAACATGTAACTGAAAGAGTCAGGGGACTCAGATGTCCGTAATGGGGAGTAAGATTCTTGATAGTTATGACAATATATATATGATAAAAAATTACGCTTCGGCAGACGATAATTTGCCTAATGTTTCAAAAATGAGGTTGCCATTTTCATCAATGACTTTAATTGTGACTTTACTTATCCGTTTGCCGAAATTATCAACAAAGTAGCTGAAAAAATGAGCAAAAGTCGCAAAATGTTTTACAGTATAGAGGACATTTCAAGCATTGTACAGCCATGAAAATTGGTACAAGGGTTGTTCAGGAAAAAAGGAAATACGCTTCGGTGAGTTTTTAACACTTTACAACATAGTTGAAAAGTGTTTATGACTTTGTTCATTCTGTCTGTCTGTCCGTTAGCACAATAACTGCCGTAAAAATGACTTTATCAAAATGAAATTTAAGTATGTTTTTCAGGCGGTCTGTGGGACTTATGGGAATATAAATAAATAATTTCACACAATCAGTTTTTTATTAAACCCGGGTTGAAAAAATGAAATACATTACCTAATTTTTCAAACATTTTTTAAGCAAATTTAAAATTCACGAATTGCTTCGAAGTTTCTAAGAAATATTCACATTATCCCATAAAATTTATAAAAATATTTTCAGTAAAATATATTAAGTAGTTTTTTAATTAAAATTTATTTAATATAGGGAAAAAAACAAATTCAATTAAATTCTGACTTTTGGGATATCCTCCAGAACGAAAAAAGAGATATATTATATAATAAATATCTTTCTAAGAGTTTAATCATCTTGTATATGAGAGAGGCTTCACATTTTAAAATACATTTGGTAGATAACGATTTTTCAAATGTTTTTTTAATTTTATATAACTCTTCATGATATACTTATTTGATGGCATTTTTAATGCACTTTTCTACGTCCTAGAGAGTTAAAATATGGTACACACCTTAAATTTGTTGAGCATTTTATTCTACAAAAATTTGGTGGATCTTTAAATATAGATCATACATTTTTTTCGAAATAACCTGCAAATAATCCTCGTTCACTTCTATAAATCATTGCTGTAATATTGTTAAAAATTCTGATGTGGGCAGCACATGTCTTTCCCTGCAGACTCATATTCACGTTCTCTTTATTTCTTCAATAATAATTTGAGTTTATCTGCACAAAATGACAGCCATAAGTATTTTAAATGACATTGAATTTGCACGTTAAACTTAAATTTGGTTCTCATTTGATAGCTGGACTTATTGTCAAAGGAGTCGTAGCGAAAATGCGAAAAAACTAGAATATCTCAAGAACGGCTAGTCCTAGAGTAATGGAGTTAGTCTTATTCTTTTGGTTGTCAAAAATCACGTATAAAATAGGAATTTAATTGATATAATTGAGCGCACATAGTCTTTTATTTTTATATTTAACGATTTTTGCAGGCCATTTCGCAAAAACCCTTTTTTCCCGAATCGTACTAGAATAACCTACAAGTGATTTATACACCAAATTTTGTTAAATTTGGTATATAAATCACTTGTAGGTTATTGAAATATTATACACCTAATTTTGTTAAATTTGTTCCATTCCTTTTTAGCTAGAGTGGGAAAAGGCAATTTCTGCCGGCCATTTCGCAAAGAAGGCAGATTCTTTTATTACGAATCGTACTATAATCTAATGAACATCAGGATTTCCCACAAAAAACATACCTACCAAATTTTATGAAATTCGGTCCATTTGTTTTTCAATTAGAGTGGATGTAATATCCTCACAGACACACAGAAACATACACAGATACACCCTTACACACACAGACGTCTCCCAAAAAATAGTTTTTTCGTGTTCTAGAAGTCCCAAAACGTGTAGATCCTTCGAAAATTCTAGTTCCGATCTTCGGCACGATTCCAATACTTTGAATACATACACACACATATATTATCTGTGTATCTGTGTATTATCTGTGTATCTAAATTCTGTGCCAATGCAATTACAATAGTTGTGATTTTAAATGATCCCTAAACATTTATTTTTTCTTCAACGAAGCCTAATTTTAACTTATGCAGAATGCAAATACTTCAAGCGATTGTAAGGTGAGTTACATAAGAATTGCTGAATTTTTTTCACACAAAAGTATTTAGCTCTGGAGTCTGGAATACAAGTTATATGAATGAAATATTTATTGATTTTGCATAGAGAATCAGATGATTTATATTTCGATATAGTTTTAAATATTTAAGTATAATAAATTACTGTAGTACTGTGATAATGTAGTACTGTGATATATGGCATCCATCTTGCTTCAAAATCGTGATTTTTAAAGATCTTTTTAATTCATATTGAGTATTGAATCCGTCCAAAAACCACTTTATTTTTGCCTAAATTCTGTGCATCTTCATACTGAAACAACTCAATTACAATATATTTGAGCTTAAATGCTCATCCAAATTTGATTATTTCTACAACGAAGCCTATTTTCACCTATGTAAAATGTAAACAGCAAAATATATAGAATGAGTTGTATTAGAATTGTTGTATTTCTTTAACACAAAATCATTTAGTTCATGGAGTCTGCATAGCTGATATGAATGAAATATTTATTGATTTTACAAAGAGAAGGACGATTTTTTTCGATGAAGTTTTACGCATAGAGTTTAATTACTTGTAGCTCCATGGTTTTATTTTTTAAATAAAATAAATTGTTATAGTATTGCGATGAATGACATGAATGGGAAATTATTTATGAATGAAATGCTGCTTTTATAGAAAGAGTCAGGCGTGTTATTTTTTCTATTACGTCATTTGAATGAATTTCAGTTGTTTTCGATGAAGATTTCAAATATAATAAATTATCGTAGTATTATGATAATTCTAAAATTATTACCGAGGAATGTATCACATTTTAGAGATGTTTTAACCAGGCGATTTATATTCCAATGCCGTCGTTTGTATGAAGTTCATTTTTTTCGATGAAGGTTTGAGTTTTCAAATATAATAAATTAATGTAGTATTGTGATAAGTTTTAAAATATTAGCGAGGAATGTATTGCATTTTAGACATGTTTAAATAAAATTGCATTGAAGTTGGAAAGTGTTTCATAATCAATGCTTTAAGTATGATTGATCTTTCTTGTTTTATTTATTTTTATTTTGAATTAATTTTTTAGTTTTTTATTCTGATTTGGCAATTTCACATATAACGACCTAAAATGTTATCGCTATCTATATTTTTCATTTCTGTCTTTTCATTATTAGAAAGATTGGAAAATTCTCTTTCAAATCATTTTGAACGGAATCTTATTACATGAATTTTCGTGAATTTTTAAATATATATATATATATATATATATATATATATATAAAAGAGAAAAATTCTACAAAGAAATCTCAAAAAAAGGGGGGGGGGTGGAGAAAAGCCAACAGGGAAATTTGAAAAGGCCTAGAGGAGTGGTGACCCCTAGTTCCCCGGTTAAAAGTCGACTTTTATTCCTTAGGAAACACTCCCGGAGCCGAAAAATACCTGAGACCAATCTCCGTACAAACGTCAAAGCAAAAGACGCACAAAACAGTCCGAACAAGGAACAAATGGACTCCATTACGAAGTTGTAAAAGCAAGGGTATACATACAAAGTCAGAATTCAGAGTGACAACACACAAGAAAAGTAAAACGGCCAACTGAAATCCCTCAGTCAAAAGAGAGAAGGGAGTAGAGTGTATAGGACTAACACCATCGTTGCCATTTATAACCCAAAACAAAACATTTGCCAAAATCATTTTCAAATGCGTTGACTGTTTTATTATGATAGGTATTATAAATATGTCTGAGGAATCCAAGGGGATAGTCTTGTTTGATAGCCTCCTTGATAAATATAACATCACTTTTTATACGGTCTTTTTTATAAGTATGCAAGCGGGCGTTCCGTATAAAGTGATTCATTACGATATTACGAAAAACTTACTGACTTAAATTAGACCTCCAATTGATAATATAATTCACTTTAATCTTGAAATGTCGTCTTTTATCATAAAGTATCGTATACAAGGGTTCATCTTCAGCGAAGTGAATGATAATATCCAAGTAATTAATTTCATCGGCAGAATCTGCAGGAGTTTCAATTAAATCCAATTGTGCAGGGTAAAAGTCGAAGTTAAATTTAATATTGGTTTTTTGATGTGCCACAAGTATATCATCCACAAAACGGAAATACGGCATTTCGTTTAATATATGTGTGCCTTTTTCATAGTGATGGAGGTATAGATCTGCCATCATCGAGGAGCAGCCTCCCCCCATAGGTATACCTTTTACTTGCCTATAATAATTCAAACCATTGAATAAGACGTTTTCAAAAAGCACAATATCCAAGATAGCCTTGAATTTGTGTAAAGCTATATATTTATGTAGGTGATATTGACTATGGATTTCTATCATAATATCATATAGATCTTTCAGATCTATGTTATTAAAGAGATCTTTAAAGTCATAAGACTTGTAAATCAGGCTTGTGGGATGTTTGTTCAAATACTTTATTATATCTCCACTATTTTTAATCATTACTGAACCACCTTGCATAATTTGAGTCATAATAGGTTTTAAAAGTGTAATAAGTTTCGTATTTGCTGTAGTAGTATAAGCTTTATAGGCTACCGTTACTGGTCGAAACTTTACAGGTGTTTTGTGTAGTTTTGGTATCAATACCAAGTACGGATATCGAATATGATTGATGTTGATACCTATGCGTTTATGTAAAGCCCTTATTTTATTTTCGATTTCCCTTCGTTTTGATTTCAACAAAACATACATGTCTTCGTTATTATAATTGATATGGAGTTGATCGATGTAATATTTCATACAAGTAAAGGTAAAATTCGATGTAACCTTATCGGTATACGTAATTGCGAATATTTTCCATACATTTTCCAGTATGCGTCTATTCATTGTGTGACGTTCATCTTGTCCACAAGAATGATGATAATAAAAATAAAAATTCTCCATAGTGTGATCGCGCCATTCATTAAAAGATGATAAAGGCATGCTGTATCGTACTGCCATTTTATATATGAAATCACTCAATTCATGACTAAATTTCATGTCTATACCTTTAAAATCCTGCTTACGAAATTTCGTTCCCAATTTCAATGCATCCTTAAGGTCATTATTGGTGATTATGTCCAAATTACCAGTTATAATATGACCGTGATCGTGATCAACAAAGAGGCTAGAAGCACATTGACAGGTCGGATTATCGTAAAGGTTCAGATTTTTACCAATATGATTATAGTTAAAAACTTTACGTCCTAAAGGAACAACATATCGATGAGTGATAGTGATCTTCGTATTAGAAATGGGAAAACAATGAGCCTGACCCTCAAATATTCGATTAAAAGGTATATCATCAAAATTCTTATTACTAAAGGTTGTAATAAAGAATTCCTTATTAACAGGTTTTTTCTCTTCATAACTCAAATTAATGTTAAATCGTGATGCTCTTAATTTAATCAAATCCAAAAATATAGCATATTTATTGGTTTTATTGTCAGATTGATTTTGCCTTGTATCTTCATAATGTTTAACACTATAGTGCGACCAGATACGTCTTACATATCGTTTACGAATGCCAAAAACGGCATTTTTAATCCAATTAGTACTTATTTCTTCCATATTGTAAATTTGTTCTATTAAAACATCTAATTTTTGGAGAGTATTAAGGTAAGATGTTCTTGATGTACATTTTCCTCGATTATGTCGTGTAAGCGTATTACCATGTGTGCGGGTCAAATTTGATTGTACTCGTCCATCTCTGCAGGAATCCATATTATGTATATCCTTATAAAGTATTGAATTCAATCCATAAGGATAAGTTGTTCCAAATTGTCTAATATGAAAACATTCCCACCATAACCTTTCGTCCAGATTAGTCACAAAATCTAATATTTCTACGGTAATTTCTTTAAAACCATGTTGACTAAAATGACACAATTCTAAAGTTGTATGTTGTACAGCTTTACTGCTGTATTGCTTGATTTGACTTCGGTGTAGATTTATGCGTAAATTAAGTGCATTTTTAGTCTGTCCGATATATTTTTGTTGACATTTACCGCAGGTTATAGAATAAATGCAATTATAAGATTTACAAAAAATACGATAATTATTATTGATGACAGATATTTGTTCATTTTTAGCGACAGGACATAGTTTGCATCTACTTGATCCACATTTTTTGAATTTAAAAGAGTCCATACGCGTATATTTATATTTGTATAGACAATTCGAAGTAGTGTAGTCATACATATCGTACTTGTCTGCTTGATTATCTTGTAAACAAGGTAATGTGTCCAATACGTTATTTATGTTATCATCAGGTTTATTACGGCTAGGCTTAAAATAGTGCAAGATAGTGCTCATAGAGGGTAGCTTGATTTCGATCACACAGTTACCCGTAATCGCTGTGCCACCGGGCAAATATATGAAGCATATATTGTTGCCAGTCGTTATATTCAAAGGTTGTAATCATATCATAAAAGTCAATAATTTATACTCGTATTGTAGAGTGAGTAATTCAATATAACGAAATGGTTGATATTAAATCAAACAAAATGTGACTAGCACGTTCACACATCCAGAAAATAATCATATACATAATGCAGAAGCTTATAATAACATATCTGAATAGCTATATCCTATACCATTGCCGTTCATACCAACACCATGATGATAAACTTTTCACAAGTTTAATAATTTTTTTGGTGATATTTTATAAAATTCAATTAAAAATATCGTTAATGTATAAAAATGGAGAACAATAATAACACATAATTATATATCTTAAAGTAGATATCGTCATACCATAAAAAAGGGGGGGGGGTATTTTATAAAATTCAATTAAAAATATAATTAAAAATATCGTTAATGTATAAAAATGGTGAACAATAATAACACATAAATATATATCTTAAAGTAGATATCGTCTTACCATAAAAAAAGGGGGGGGCGAAATATAAACAAAGTTTCTAGACAAAAAACATGCAAATACAAAATAATAGTCATACATTCACTCCCCGTCCAGACCACAGCTGCAAGACCCAAGCAAAAACGTCATACGGAAGACCCCAGCCAACACGACTGAAGTCCGAGAGGTAACCCAAAGAGATAATAATATATATATATATATATATATATATATATAATATATATAGATATATATATATATATATATACTTCTCGAGTTTTCCAAACGTCTTCGATTTTCAAATTGCGATATAAGAAAAATTGACAGCCAAAATGACGGGTTTACAATTCAACACCAGCTATTTAAAATATAACACGCAGCTCCATTACAAAAAACAATTTCTTGAACCATTCAAAATACATTTTATATAAAGGAGCTGTAACATTTCAGATGATCCACGTTTTCCCCAAGAAAGCCGGTTTAAAAATGAGGTCTCTTATCAAGTCCATTTGCACATGCGCATAATGGATATATTCTGGGTATTCGAAAGGAAACGTCTGGAGAATATTTAGATGCGCGATCAAGAAGGGGATAGCAGCCATTTTGTCCCTCTCGAGGTTTCATGGGCAATATAGATATAACCATCATATAAATTGGTCCTTTCTCCATAAACCCAATAATCCTTTTTCCGTAAGTTTCTTCCCGAGTGTCAAGAATCCATTCATACAGCTCAGCACTAACACTTATAACATTTAATATTTTTTTGTTAGAATGAAAATTCAAATACGCCCCACCCCACCTCGACAACATCGAAAACTGTTTGTTTTACGACCATTTAAAATCTCAATTGCCAATTAGAAGTTATTATGATAGAAAATATATTTTCAGGGAATGCGTACAATACTGTTACAATCCTTTATTTAAAATTTAAAATCTCTATCAGAAAAATCAAGATTTTAGAGATTAGTTTAAATCCTACTACCACAGCACGAGTTGTCTGGGATTCGCGGTGTTGCAAGCGAGACGGCTGACTTTAACACAAGGGACTATGATCTGGCCGCCGTGCCACGAATGAAATTAGAGCCGAAATTTTCTCTGCATTTTATGGGGTTTTATGGATCGCAAAGGAATATCGAGTCCATCAAATAACTAATAAACTAATTCGAAAATAAAAAAATAATATCAAACTGCACCTTTCTGGGTTCTTAAGAACTTGTGTATAAAATTTCATGGCCGTACGACGCTCAAATCTCTCTCTCCCCTTTCTCTCTTCCCTTTCTCTCTCACCTCTCCCTCTCTCCCCCTTTCTCTCCCCCTCTCTCTCCCTTTTCTCTCTCCCCTCTCTCTCTGACACACACACACACACCGTCTTTTATTATGTAAAATTAAAATTAAAATAGATTTTCTCATAATTTATTATAATGCACATAGTTTCCTTTTATTCTATTGTATGATATATGTCGCGTACGATAAGACATAATGTAAGCGTTATAATAACCGTGAGACCAGAAATAGATCTCACACTTTGATGAGACAGTTTTATGTACATCATTTATTGTGTCTGAAACGGCAAACAATACTTCCAGTCTGAATGACGCCAGATTTTACAGCTTGTGAATCGAAGGATAAAACCATAAACCAGGAGTGTCAAGACAGAGGGGGCCGAACGAACCCTTACGAAAATGGAAGTAACGACATTGGATAAAAGATTAACCAATGGAAAAGATGCTTGTTGCGTCACTATGAATGCTGTAAATGAAAGAAAAGGGGGAGTAACAGATCCGAGGAAAAAAAGCCACAACCTGTGACTTAAGAACAACACTTGTAGAAGATACTAGAATACGAGTTTGACATAATGACTTATATATTCGAGTTCGAGATTCTGACAATAAGAACGATGACTTTGAAATATAGCATGACGACTAGAGATGTAGAGTGTTCCGTAGATGTTCCAAAATAATGGCTAGATATATTGATGTGTGCAGTGCAAATCAGAAGTAGGGGACGTAGCCAAACACCCTGAGTTATGGCAGGTACAAGTTACTGATGCAAGCATTATGGTCTATGTTCAAAACAGACTTAAAGGTATGTGCCCATTGATACACCAGGTCTAACACATATTTTAGATTGTCTCACATGATCCCTCCCCCGAAATGCTTAATGAGAAGAGTAATTGTTGTAATTAAATAATTAAGTATTTTATGTTGTTAATAAATGTTTTATTGTTAAAGTTAAAATGGTGTGATCCATTTAGTATTATAATAATTAAATATTCTTTTACAGAACTCGCGCGAAAGATAATAATTAGAGGATTAATAGCGGGCACACAAAACGCAATGTACTACAATAATAAATAAGTCCACTGTGTACGTGTTTACGGCCATGTTAAAAGATATAGATTAGATATGTTAATGATAATTAAGCTAAAAGTTCAACTTTAAGTTTCGCTTTTTAAAATGTTTACCACAATAACATATATTGTCCCTGCATTAAAATGACCCCGATACATCTATATCATACAGCTGAGACTGAATAACTAAATGATGAATTAAATAGCCCAAATTGCTGAAGATAGAAACTTGAAACTTTATACACACGTGACACATGACCTATAAGTAAAAAGAAAAATGTAAAATATTAGAATTTTTTTGTCCCAACATTCTTCCAGATATAATTAGAGAACACCCGAAATTCGTTTGCCATCATGCACAGAAAATATATATATATTCTATATATTCTTAAATTAAACTCTATTGGTGTACAATCAATCGTATTTAAGATATTTCAGTTTATATTTATAGTTGACATTTTTTTTAATATTTTATAATTACATTTTTATGCCGGTTCTGATCCCATATGTTAACACAGTAACAGAGTTACGTTTCATATACCAAAATCGTCTGCTGGTGTATTCTTTTAATTAAACTATTGAAAATATATCTATTAACGATTGATTTTTAGATTAAAATTGTCGAATAAGTTGAAAATTAGGTAAGATACTGTGATCGGAGATGAAAGATTATGCTACTTACTGCAACTTCCTTGTAATTTGCACTGTTTTTAACACTTGCCAACATAGTTGCAAAGTGTTTATGACTTTGGTCATTCTGTCTGTCTGTCCGTTCGCAAGATAACTGCCGTGAAAATGACTTTATCAAAATGAAATTTTAGTATGTTGTTGAGACGGTCTGTGGGACTCATGGAAATGGAAATACATAATATTACCCAATATGTTTCGGATTTAACCTTGGTTGAAAAATTGAAATACATTGAACCCTATAGGACTCAATTCTTCAAACATTTTTTAAGCAAAGGTAAAATTCATGAATTGCTTCGAAAATTTTAGAATTTTTTCAAATTATCACATAAAATGTGTAAAAAAATTTTCAACAAAATATATTGGGTAGTTTTCTTATATAAAAATTGAAATAATAATTACACTCATGATATATGAAGAGATCACGTGACTCATTGCAAAATAAAATATGGCAAGCAACTCCTTGTCCACAAAGCTGGGGAGACGATTATATTTCCTTGTATATTGAAAGTGAATCTTATTACACGCTCCCCCAGATTTGAGATTGCACTTTAAGTTATGATCTGTGCAGCTTCCACACTCTTTTGATTTATTGTACAGTGTAACTTTTGCATGAATAGACACTGCTTTCCAATTATTTGTGGCTCTGAAAAATATTTTATCGTGGTATTATAGGGACACCAGTGACCGACTGCGCTCAAAATGCATAGAAAAGTTGCGTATAAAGAAGTCTTCTCTTTGCTCAGAGTTATACCGCCTATCTCCATTTGGCCAGACAATGTTGTATTCATTTAGAAAGTAAGCCGATTATTATTTCCTTTTATACTTAATTTAACCGACATGTGATATGAGATCAAAACTTATCAAATCATAAGTAAATAACATCTTATGACCTGAGATCTCAAGTCAACATGTAATCAACTTGTAATCTTAGATCACATGCTGATCGTATCATGTTGACGGCAGCAAACCGCAAAAAAGGAGATGGATGAACTTATGATCTGAGGTCTTAAGTCAGAATGTAATCAACTTGATCTCTCAACTTCTAATTTTAGATCTCATGTTGATCGGACTTTACGGCTGCAAACCGTGAAGAAGAAGATGGATGGGAATTTAACTATGCTTGAGCCGCAGATTATCAAATCACTATGAATAGATTAAGCTTAAGGATTGTCTAAGATAAGTAATGTTAAACTTGCAGTAATTCCAGGCGTTTCTCGGAATAATACCGAAATAAACTCAACGCGATATGAAATCTGATATTTCAACCACATAACTGCTCGTCAAAAGCTTAAACCAGTGAAAACAGTTTTAAATCTGTTGCGCTGTTTTTGAGCTATAAAGAGTCATTATACCCAGACAGAAAGTATTCTAATTCCCCGTATTCTGCTGATAAGAGCAGGGGAATAAAACGTAAATGAAAACATTCCCTGAAGCTCCTTTATTGAAAAAAGTTTCAAGTAAATCAATTAAGATTCTAAATCAGTTACTAAAGATACTAAATTAAGTACTAAATATACTAAATCAAGTACTTAAGGTATTACATCAATTAGTTAAGTTACTAAATCAATTAATAAAATATACTTAGGTTGACCCTATAATTGTAATTAGCAGCTTTATTAATTGAATAAAGTATTTTATATTAAATATAAATTCCTGATCTCAAATAATTAGAAATGAAAGTTAAGTAATGTGCTAATCACATCACATACTCTTTTCATGTGCACTTGTAGGGACAGTCACTAGCTCTATAATTAAAGATTATAAAACTAACGTAAATAAAAAAAATATCTCATGGGAAAAATCAAATTACAGCGTACTTTTCTAATATCAGAAAAAAGGGCCTTTCTTTAGTGTGAGAAAAATATTTTTTTTTTAACTTCTACTGCAGAAAGCAGAAAAAGAACATTTAAATCAACTATGTCAGGATACAAAGTTGTAATGTACCTTTTGTTGTAAGTTAATGCTCCATTTGAAAAAATGAACTTTGGGGATTTATTTATACTTTTCTTTGCTCTCTAATGTAATAAAAGACTTTGAGCATAAAAATGATATAATGTGACTTCAAAAGAAAAATGCTGTTATGTATTGGTTTATAATAGTATGCGCCATTGCGAACAAATAATATATAAATGAAATAGAATAGAATTAATGTGAAAATAATAAATTTGCAGAAAGCATGCGGTGGTAAGCTTTCACTGCAATCCATTTATAGTGTGATTGTGCATTTTGCACTAAATAATATTGTATTTTTACACAAAATAATATTGTATTTTTACACAAAATAATATTGTATTTTTACACAAAATAATATTGTATTTTTACAAAAAATAATATTGTATTTTTACACAAAATAATATTGTATTTTTACACAAAATAATATTAGATTTTTGTGTATCCGAAGGTATATCCGTTTACAGTTATCGCGCGCGCACACACACATACACACACACACACACACATGCACTACCCATCCACACATTTACACAAGCATATACAGAGGGTGTTCACACATTTTTGTAACTATTTTGAAAAAATATATATATATAAACAAAGATAAGAATTTTATTTTCTAATATGTTCAATCTGATAGCCTTTTTGTTGAACTATCATATTACATCTTGATTTCCAAGATAAATGAGCATTTCCTAAAATATCAAGGTTGATTTTGTTCCACTCTTCCAACACAATCTTCCAGAGTCCGTCCAATGTTTTGGGACGCCGCTTATAAAGAGCTTGCTTTAAAAGTCCAAATGCACAGTAATCCATAGGAAATAGGTCGGGGGACTTGGGCGGGATGCATTTAAATGGAATAGCCTCAACTCCGGTTTCAATTCTCATTTTTTCAAAACCTATAGCAGTACATTTAGAGTATGACTGGTAGTATTATCCTGATGGAACTTGACACAGTGAAGATTGTTTGGGTAAAATGATGGAATATTATGTTTGAAAACAGGCGTTAAAACATATTTCTGATAGTAATCCGAGTTAATTTTGCCCTTTTTATCTACTTCCCTTATTTTAAGTTTTCCGTTGTAAGAGAATCCAGCAATAACCATAAAACTTTCAGCAAAAGTTTCCTTGTTTTCCCTGAACCAACCTTTATTGGGTATGCATTTTTTACCTTTTACCCAGTCAAATGTAAACTTTGACCTTTCTTTCCTTTTTGATTAACTATATCACTTAATTTGTGTGTAGAAACATTAGAATCATGCTTTTCACATCTTTTTTAATAATCGAATAAGAGTATTATAATTTAATAAGAGTATTTCTCTTCGGAAAGCGTAAAAATATAACCTTCGATCCATTGTTTATTTTCTAGCGACATTTTGAAGCAAAGAATATTTTTAATGATGCAGACGATAATTAAACTCTATTCCGACTTGATGCCATTCAGGTTTTTTTTATTCATTTAAATTTAATTAATGGAGAAAGTCAAAATCGTTACAAAAATGTGTGAACACCCTCTGTACAATATATATACACGCACAAATGAATATGAATGAACAAAGTTTTCGAAATGCATTCAAGATGTCCTGAAACGTGTTTATGCGTCAATATCTCGAATTCGAAGAAAATCAGGAAAATAGTATTTACTCTATACATTAATATTGAAAAATAAAAAAAAAAGTGTTGACGGGAAAAAAAGACAAAAAATTTATGAAGGAGCCTTCACTTGGTCGTAAGTAGTGTGTATACTTTATTTTTGAGGGAACCACCCTCAGGTATGTTCTGCTGAATCCATATGAGTCGTCATTTAAGCTCTGATTATAACCGATCCTGCAAATACATGTTTCAGAGAAAATGCCAATTTTTGAATTGGAAGTCCCATCTTCAGAACAAAAAGTGAAAGTCCATATAGTAAAACCCCATCTCCCTTTTCAGAATTTGATGTTTAACCCATATTAATCATGATCCAAGCTCTGTCGATAGAATGTACTGGGAAATAAATGTTTCAAGGAAATTTTTCTGTAAAAACTGTAGAATGGCAGCATTTTTACTACCAATAATACTGTAATGGTAGAAAATATTTAAAAAATTTTAATGTCTTTTAAGAAATATCACGATTGACACGCACCCAGTGGCTATGTCAAGTAATTCCGTTAGGGATATCCATCTGGGGTCATATAGTTTTGCGTTCATGTTAATGAACGCAAAACTATATGACCCCAGATGGTGTTGCGTTTTAACAATGGTGTTGCTAATGGTGATTGCTATTCTAACAATGGTACCCCAGATGGTGTTGCATTCTAACTAAAACAATGATGTTGCGTTCATGTTATATGTTACATTCTTATCATGATAATATAGCTATATATAGCAGGGTGAAGTATTATGTAGAAAAATATTTATTGTTTATATATTCACAAGAGAAAGGAAAATAAGAAGTACTAAATTTTTAAAACATGGAACAGTAATTGAAAATTGTGTTTAGGACCAAGGTTTTCCCATTTTACCCCGAGTCCTCATTTTTTTATTTTTTTTTTGTCACGGTCCTCTTTAGCTTCAAAAAATAATTGGAGCTACGTTAAATGAACTAAAATGCATTGTCACAACCTAGTCGTCTTAAGTTGTAAAGAGCCTTGCTGCCGCAACTGGGAATCGAATCTCAGATCTCCAAACTGGCCAGCCGACGCTCTACCGCCGCTGAGTTACTGGGACGAAATTGCAAGATCTTATTTTTGAAGTGGACTCTGCATTCTACACCCTCTAATGTCAGATTGGCGGGCTACTTACAATCTGACTAACCACCTCCTACTATTATTACCTCAGGTTAACTTCCTACTACTACTTTTCTTACCTAGGTTAGTACCCTGCTTGGCCATTAACATCTGAATTTGAAATCAGTTCTCAATCTTCCAGAGTTCACTGAATCTGTAATTGTCGTATTAAAGTCACTTTCAGACCTCCGGCATTGCAAAGAGAAAAAAAAAATCAATTAATCTAAAATTGCTGCTATCTCTTGTTTCCCTCTTACTATTATTCCCTTTCCTTACTCGCTCTTCTCAAAATTTTGTAAATCTCATATCCTTAATCTTTGGCAAAATTATCTTAATGATTATATTTCCACCAGGACTGGTAATCCCGCTAGAATCCTGTCTTACCTCCCTATCGCGAATCATAATTTACAAATTTTAAATAAATACCTCATTTACTTCCTTACTGGTCATGGCCCCGTTCTTGGTTATCTATGCTTTTTCAAAATTAAATCCACCTATAACTGTATTTGCAATAAATTCGGAGACGTTGACCATTACATTTTCGATTGTCCTTTTTCTAAAAATTTTCATCTCTGCAAACCCTCCCCCTCTAATAAATCAATTTGGTTCTCCAAAGTTCGTTCAAACCCCTCTTCAGTAGATAAAATTGAAAACTGTATTTTTGTTGCCATGGAAATTTCTAATAAAGTGATCTAAGCTTATGAGTAGATTCTGCTCTCAATTAATTTTAAACAATGAATCCCTTTATTCTTATTAACTTATATGAACTTATTGTGTTCCCTCCATTTTTTCTTTAAAAAAAAAACAAAAAAAAATTATGTCAATTGTTCTTATTTTCTCGGTTCTTTCTTTTTCCTTTGACCCTTTTTATTTGTATTTTTTCTAATTTTTATTTTCTAAATTTTATTCTACATTTCTGTTTTGGTTTTTCATATGCCTAACTCTTTTTTCCTTTTCATATATTTTTTTTTATATATTTCTCTAAATTTTACTTTTAAAATTTTCTTTAATTCTAATCTATTTTTCATTATGTTATTATACCTCACTCTAAATTTTATTCTTCAATGGTCTTTTTATCTATATTCGCAATAACCCTTTTCCAATTTTTGCAAAATGGACGTACTTGTCAAGTTCAAATATAATGTAGAACTGTCTGTTTAATCACATTATTTTTCATCAATTGTTATCTTTTTGGATCTAAATAAATGTTCGTTTGGCGGGATGGTAGACCTTGAGTGCCTCCTTGCAGAAGGTATCTTTTCCCGGCCGTGCAGCTAGCTACTTTAAACCCACTATGTGAGTCGCACGGTCTGGGGTCTTCAGACCTCATGCATATTTGCACTAACCTACAGGGTTGATTTGTTCGGGCGTCATGGTAAAGAGCCTCGCTGCCCCAATCGAGAATCGAACCCTAGATCTCCGAACTGGCCAGCTGACACTCTGCCGTTGCGAGTTCTTATCTTTGAAGTGGACTCTACAAAGTCTTATCTTTTAAGTCTCAAGATCTATATTATTATAGTGTATTTCAATTCCAAATAGCTTTATTTTACAGATTATAAGACTAACATTCCTGCTCGTCTCTATAATATTAAATGAAATAATTAAGATGTATTGGGTACATTTACACTGCCAAATAAACATATAGATGAGAGAGAACTCCTGCAATACGATTTGTTAAACACCTGAGGGTATTTAACCTGACTGAAATACTATTTAGTTAAACAACATATGTATCGATATAACAACTAAATATCTTGAGAATATTAACTATACAGTATATTGATAAACTTTATGCTTAAAAATGGTTTAGAAAAGTTTAGTATTAAGCATTTCAGGTTATGAAAGAGTTTTGACAAAACAAGTGATAAATATTTCAACGAATTCTATTGTTTGTTAAAAATATTTTGATAGAATTGTCAACATTATAAAAAATCTGATGTGGGCAACATATAACTTTCCTTATATAATGCAATGAATTTACTACTTTTACAGTAAAAAAAATAGATTATTTTTATAGTTGTTATTTATATTCTTTCCAAGATATTGACTTTTCGTCAATGAGTCGTCATTTTCCATGCCGTCATCGTCAATGAGTCCTCATTGATTTAGCGTCATTTTTATCCATTTGGCGAGTTTTTGGTTAATTTAGCATCATTTTAAAAGTCGCCAAGTTGGCGACATTCCACCAAATTCGTCGCCAAAATCTCGCCAAGCGTTATGGACCAAGAAATAATTTATTCTTACAGCAGATAAATGACTATTGGCTTTCAAATACAAAAGTATTACTCAAGGTATCTTTTTTCATGAATGGAACGAGCTAGATCTCCGAGAGTGATGTCACCAAATTTTTCGCATGCTATTGCATATAAAAAATGAAAATGTTTCTCAATAGGAAATATATATTTTTTATTTTATATGACTTTTTGATAATATTTTTCAAAAATGTGCAATATCTCGAGAACGGTTCATGCTAATGTTCTAAAATTTGTGTCAATCGTTTTCTAATGCAAAATTACATACGAAATGTCTATTTACGTAACTTTATTAGCGGTTTTGATTTTTTGACGTTTTTTTCAAAATTTCACTCGAGAATTTTTGGGGGGGGGGGTGTCTGAACATTCAATTGCGTATAAAAACAATAGACTTCCCGTGTTTACGGATTGTGATTTTTGTACCATAATTTCGTTCGAATCGGTCTATTCGCTCGTCAGTTATCGTCTCCACAGTCTCACTGACACACACACACACAGACAGACATCACTTCAAAAATGTTTGATTTGTAATCAGGGATGCTTGAAACGTGCTCTCCCGTCGAAAACTCGAATTCGAATTTTCTACCCCGTTACAATACTTTCCTTATACATTACGTATATACGGAAAATAATATCTTGACAATATTGAGCATATAGTATATTGATAAACTTTTTGCTTAAAAATGGTTTAGAAAAGTTTATTATTAAGCATTTAAGGTTATGAAAGAGTTTTTACAAAACAAGTGATAAATACTTTAACGAATTCCATTGTTTGTTAAAAATATTTTGAAAGAATTGTCAAGATTATAAAAATTTTTATGTGGGCAGCTCATGACTTACCCTGCAGACTTATATCCACTTTCTCGTTATTTTATTAAAATTTAATTTACTGTTAATTCAATTTTCGTTCTTATTTGGTAACTGGAATTATTTTCAAAGGTGGCGTAGAGTAAATACGAAAAAACTAAAATATCTCAAGAATGGCTAGTCCTAGTGTATGTTGGTCTTATTCTTTTCATCGTTAAAAATTATGTATAAAACAAGAGATTAATGGATATACTTGAGCGTACGTAGTTTTTTATTTTTGATTTTGAAGATTTTTGCGGGCCATTTTGCAAACAAAGGCTGATTATTTTTCCCGAATCGTACCAAAATCTAATCCGCACCAAAGTAACCCACAAGCGACTTTACAGAATTTTGTGAAATTCGTAATAAAAAGTAATAAAAGAAGATCAATTTTTGCGGGACATTTCGTAAAAAAGTCTGATTCTTTTATCCCGAATCGTACTAAAACCTAATCAGCACCAGGGTCACACACAAGTGAACTTCCTACCAAATTTTATGAAATTCGATCCATTAGTTTTTGAGTTAGAGTGGATACATACTTTGCACAGACAGACAGACACACAGACAGACATCTAGATACAGAGATACACACACAGAGGTCACGTCCCTGTGGATGCCTCCCCCACTGGGTTCCGGTCTAAATTGTGTGGCGCTTCCCGGCCGTCCAAATGGTTATCTTATACCTTTCTGGTACGTCAGACGGTCTGGGTCTCAAACAAACAAACACACGGAGGTCACGTTAAAAATAGTTTTCTTGTATTCTAGAAGTCTCGAAACGTGTAGCTCCGTCGAAAACTCGAGTTGCGATATTCGGAATGATTCCAATACTTTCCCTATACATTACCATGTATTGCAGGGAAAGTAAAAATGCGTCCATTTCTTTTGTAGATGTGGCAATACAAAATGTGATTAAGTTACTTTTAATTATTAAATTCATTAAAAACATCAAATGTGGGACGTGGAATTGAAATGAGTTAAGTTTTAAGATTATATTAGTATTAATTGTTTATTAAGCATTAAAAACATGGCCGTTGATCTCATAAAGTGGAATTAACATTTAAACGTACATTACTCGTCGTTTTGCCGCAATAACCCTCCAATTAATTTTGCTTATGTGTAAGTCCTGAAAAGAATTAATTAATCATTATAAAAAGATCAGCCTATTTAACTTTAACAAAATAATTTATTTACAACATCAATTGATCACTAACAACAATTTATCATAACTATCAACTATCATTTAATTACTCTAGTAATGGGAGATATGTGACCAGAAATATTAGATTTCGATAGCGTCTATGACCTGGGGAAATGAGGACATACCTTACAGTTTAATCTTCGGCTCATCACGCTGAGGCTTGCATCCGTCTTATTGCTGACCGTACGGCCATAACTCTTCTGTGTGTGGCTTGCATCTCGTACTTATAGTCAACTGCAACCTCTTTCGTATGAGTATCTGCTCCCAACTCCTTTCGTATCCGTCCCACTGCTACAAATTTCGTATCAGACTTACTTCTGCAACAACATTTCGTATGAAAACTAGCTGCACCAACACTTCGTATGAGACTCCTTGACTTGTGGTTCCTTCGGCGGGGGGGGGGGGGGGGGGGTAGTAGCTCCGCCCTTCTTCTCCTTGGCGCTCATTGGTTCCCCTGAACCGAATGGCATCACTTCACATATATCAATGCTCCTCTTAGCCCCTGTGGCCTGGAACACCCAAATTTATTGTATTTGACCTAAAAGTTCACACTGTTGTAAACTCCGGCGCCAGCCAGACTAAAATCTTTGTTAGCCATTCTAGGCACCATAAATATTGCAATAAAAATGTCTCATGTGAGGACATATTCTGGCCTCACAGTAGATAACATCAGTCCAGCTGACTGAATGGATTCTTTTGTTAAATATATTAAACGAGAAAATTTTGCACTTCCATTCCATGAATACGCAAGAAAGCTCCTTTTTTCAAAACCTACAGTTTACAATGGACCCCAAACTGTTATAATAATATATGCCTGCACAGCAGGTTATGTCAAAGAAAGAAGTTTTTCTAATTTTAATTATGACCAGTATTAAAACACCCGATTTACAGGCCACACAAGTTGCACAAACAGAATTTATCAAAATATTCGAAAAATTTTTCTTCTCCCTGTGATACTGTAATCACATATTTGTATACGTAACCCTGGGAAAAAAAAAAAGGAAATGTGTATTGTAATTGAAATGTATACAATGTTTGTGATTTATGTTTATAGCTAGGCCTTTGCACAGACGGAATTGGGATTTTTTGGCGCCGTTGGGTTGTGTGCGCACTGACATATGGATTGCAAATATTCAGAGATTTAATTGCAGCAAAATGTCAAAGTTGAGCTACAAATCTTTGAAAATTTATAGCCCTGTCAGGTGTGGCTCGCGTCGGGGTTTCGGTCCTTGGACCACCCGGTTGTAGAGTGCCCTCTGGTTCTTGTGTTTGAGTGGAGCGCATAAAAAATGAGCGTCGCTTCAAAAACCAATGGTATGAAGCATTCTTGGACCGCCTTTTAGTGCGTTTTGGGAAGCAGCGAATGGGAAGTGGGGGACTTCCTCCCTGTTTTTGTCGCTCCCCTTGTATTAAAATTCTGGAAGTTTTAGAAAATTTGAAAAAAAGTTCAGATGCAATCTGATGTTTGATGGAGAAAGGTCTCCTGGGTTCCTTTGAGCACCTGTGCGAGGAACGCATCCGTGCAACGAAGTAGGCGGCCTTGACGGCACTTGTCGTGCGGAAATTTCTACAAGTTTCACTGAACCGGCGCATGTTACCTAACCAGGGGTAACAGACTCTAGAGTAGCATATATATTTCTCCAGAAACAGCTTTCTGTTTATTTGCAGCTGTGACAGGGCTTAGTCACAGCTATTTTAGAACGATTTCGACTATTTTCAGCCAAATCTTCACTACGAAAGTACGTGGACTGAGTCTTGTAGGGGTATCTATCCCGGGCTCCTAAGCAGCAGACCACATACGAAGTGGAGCTTCTCGTCATTGGTTTTGTGGTTGCAGTGCAACACAGCTCTGCCTCCAAAACGGCGCGGTGTAGGACCTTTTGCTCCTTTAGCTGCATTTAAGCCGTGGTAACTGTAATACTGTGTGTACGGAATATTTGCGGAGCATCAATCCAGGGCTCCTAAGCAGCAGCCAATCTCTACAAATAAAGTATCTGATCTCCACTCTTTAGGCAAGGGCCTGTACGTAGATCTCACAAGATCCACTGGGATCAAGCCAAAGTAAGAGGAGGAGAAGGAAAGTGGACAGTGTGCCCATCTCCAAAATAATACTTGGCAAAAGTTTTCGTCACCTGGTGATACGCAACCGTGTTTTCTCAGACTGGTAGTGTTTTCCATGAACTATTCAAATAAATGAACCAAACTTCAATTAAGCGTGCCACCCATTCCAACGTGCAGAGGTCAGCTACAGCACTCAGTGGAGTTCGTATGTAATGAAGGTATGAGAATTATATATTGATTTAAAAATGTGTATATGAATGTTTAAGCTTAATTTGTGTGAGCCAATAGTGTAAGGGCAAAGTTATGCTAAATGGGAGATTTGCGAAATTGAATATATATATATATTGTTTCCTTAACAAAAGTAATTAATTACAACTTTGGATGATAAATAAGATAAATATGCAAATTAATGCAAAATAAACGGTGCACCCTGAGGTCAAGCTTAGGTAAATTGGGAACTCATTTGTAATTGTGTATTTTGTATTTGATGTTTGAATTGAGATTTCATGTGTTTTGTAAATAAATTGTTAAGTGGCCACCAAAAAAGGGAGTGATTAATTGTTTCAGCAAACGCAATGTACTTAGGTCCAATCGAACCCTACTATACTTTAACGCGCTTGAGCCTGGTGGAACTATTTGGTGAGTATCGGTAATGTAATTAAGTGTTTAATATTTATTGTATTTATGTGTAAAATCCACCTCACCACACTCCCCCCTCCCACTAAGTTTCAATTGTTTAACGGTTCCTTAAACTATGAATAAAAATTCCGGTAGAAAGCAATTAACTCGATTTTAAAATTCGTCTTAAATAATTCGACTCATTTAAAATAAGTATATTGTTGAAGGAAAACATCATATTTAAGTCCAAACAAGGTAATAATGCAGCATATGGATGCTTCGAGTATACGCTGGATTCCCATCGTCAATGCAGCAAGAGAACTCAGAAACCAGAAGTCAAATGGACGCAAATAGAAGAAACAGAAGTGTTTATACATCCAAGGCCTGGATTAAGAGTCCGCCTGGGAGAGCCAATCAGAAAGAGTAACAGTTCAGCCAATACGAAATGACAAGTAGCACATAAAATTGACATACTAAAACACAACAAAAATATCAATATAAAATGAGTCGAGTTCGAACAAGAATACCAAAAATTAGTCAAAACGACCCATACGAGTCCCAAAGGCTAAGACATAGCACAAAGAAAACTTGCAGGGAACTCGCAAAGAAAAATTGCAGGGAACTCCGCCAGATCCAGGACAGAAATGGAGTACTGGACAAGGCATTAGTTAAATTACTAGATTTTTTTTGGATATGGCAAGCTTTAGGGAATTCAAGATCATAGACCGACGTGTATTTTCATATGAACATTACTAAAAGGAACACAAAACGATGGTCAAAATTGTAACAATGTTGAGCAATTATTTTATTAAGTTACTTTTATTAAATTATGAAATAATTTATTGATTTATTAAATTATTTTTATTAAACTATGAATTTATTTATTGATTTATTAACTTTTTTTCATTAAATTATGAAATTATTTGTTGATTTATTAAATTAATTTTATTGATTTAGTTTTCATGTTCCTTAACACGAAATTTGGAAAAACGTTTATTTTGAGCAATATAGAACCATTTATTTCCGCGAAAACAGTCAGCAGATTGCTAAAATTCTTAAAAAATCCAAACTTAATAGTGTCTAACCATTCTAATAAGATCTTTAAGATTTTCTTATAGGACATATTACATATTTTCTCATCTTAAAGATCCTTTAGAAATTTCTAATAGTTGGGGCATTTAGAGAATTTCTTGCCAGGGTGGTATTTCTTATATTGGTCAAGCTAAACTTGCTTTAAAATTTCATATTACGGAACATGAAAACCGTGTCAAGAATTTAATAAATCCTCTATTGCTTACCATTGCAATAACCACCGAAAACAGTATTTTAAACTATATTCTACAATACAAGAAAATAAATATAAATCTTCCGCGGAAGAAGAGATTTAAATTATAGCAACTAAATTTCAAATCTCAGAACAAGAAATATTTCTTAAATTACGAAATATTTACTAATAGTCCACGTACAATAATATTTTATTTACTGGATGTTTTTATTCAGTATTTCAGTGATGCTTCTTTCGAAAGTCATTAGGACGAAATTGCCCTCATTATACGATAAGTAGTAAAAAATATTTTAATGGGTCTTAATCGTATTAAGATGCTTTAAATACTTAAGGTGATTTTTTTTATTAACAGTAAACAAATTATCATTTCAACTCCTTAAAATAATCAGATCTGAAATGTGATGTAATGTTATTACAACATTGTCTTTAATTGACATTATTACTTTTCCTGCAATGCATGGCTATATATATATATATATATAGGGAAAGTATTGGAATCATTACTTTCTCTGCAATACATAGTAATGTATAGGGAAAGCAGTGGAATCATTACTTTCTCTGCAATACATAGTAATGTATAGGGAAAGCAGTGGAATCATTACTTTCTCTGCAATACATAGTAATGTATAGGGAAAGCAGTGGAATCATTACTTTCTCTGCAATACATAGTAATGTATAGGGAAAGCAGTGGAATCATTACTTTCTCTGCAATACATAGTAATGTATAGGGAAAGCAGTGGAATCATCACTTTCTCTGCAATACATAGTAATGTATAGGGAAAGCAGTGGAATCATCACTCTCTCTGCAATACATAGTTATATATAGGGAAAGTATTGGAAACATGACATTCTCTGCATTTGATAGTAATGTATAGCGGAAGCATTGGAATCATTACTTTCTCTGCAATAGATAGTAATGTATAGGGAAATTATTGGAATCATTACTTTCTCTGCAATAGATAGTAATGCATAGAGAAAATATTGGAATCATTACTTTCTCTGCAATAGATAGTTATGTATAGGAGAAGTATTGGAATCATCACTTTCTCTGCAATAGATAGTAATGTAAAGGGGAAGTATTGGAATCATCACTTTCTCTGAAATAGATAGTAATGTATAGGGAAGTATTGGAATCATCACTTTCTCTGCAATAGATAGTAAAGTATAGGGGAAGTATTGGAATAATCACTTTCTCTGCAGTACATAGTAATGTATAGGGAAAGTATTGAAATCATGACTTTCTCTGCAATAGATAGTAATGTATAGGGAAAGTATAGGAATCATTACTTTCTCTGTAATACATAGTAATGTATAGGGAAAGTATAGGAATCATTACTTTCTCTGCAATACATAGTAATGTATAGGGAAAGTATAGGAATCATGACTTTCTCTGCAATACATAGTAATGTATAGGGAAAGTATAAGAATCATGACTTTCTCTGCAATACATAGTAATGTATAGGGAAAGCAGTGGAATCATGACTTCTCTGCAATACATAATAATGTATAGCGGAAGCATTGGAATCACTACTTTCTCTGCAATAGATAGTAATATATAGCGAAAGTATTGGAATCATCACTTTCTCTGCAATAGATAGTAATGTATAGGAAAAGTATTGGAATCATCACTTTCTCTGCAATAGATAGTAATGTAAAGGGGAAGTATTGGAATCATCACTTTCTCTACAATAGATAGTAATGTATAGGGGAAGTATTGGAATCATGACTTTCTCTGAAATGGATAGTAATGTATAGGGGAAGTATTGGAATCATCACTTTCTCTGCAACAGATAGTAATGTATGGGGAAATTATTGGAATCATCACTTTCTCTGCTATAGATAGAAATGTATAGGAAAAGTATTGGTATCATCACTTTCTCTGCAATAGATAGTAATGTATAGGAAAAGTATTGGAATCATCACTTTCTCTGAAATAGATAGTAATGTATAGGGGAAGTATTGGAATCATCACTTTCTCTGAAATAGATAGTAATGTATAGGGAAAGTATTGGAATCATCACTTTCTCTGCAATACATGGTAATGTATAGGGAAAGCAGTGGAATCATGACTTTCTCTGCAATAGATAGTAATGTATAGGGAAAGTATTAGAATCATCACTTTCTCTGCAATAGATAGTAATGTATAGGACAAGTATTGGAATCATTACATTCTCTGCAATAGATAGTAATGTATAGGGAAAGTATTGGAATCATCACTTTCTCTGCAATAGATAGTAATGTATAGGGAAAGTATTGGAATCATCACTTTCTCTGCAATAGATAGTAATGTATAGGGAAAGTATTGGAATCATCACTTTCTCTGAAATAGATAGTAATGTATAGGGAAAGTAGTGGAATCATTAATTTCTCTGCAATAGATAGTAATGTATGGAGAAAGTATTGGAATCATCACTTTCTCTGCAATAGATAGTAATGTATAGGGAAAGTATTGGAATCATTGCTTTCTCTGCAATAGATAGTAATGTATAGGGAAAGTATTGGAATCATTCCGAAAATCGTAGCTCGAGAAGTCGACAAATCTACAGATTTTGTAACCTCTAGAATACGAAAAAACTATTTTTAGCGTGATGTGCAAAATGGTTAGAAAAAATCGTTACAATATAAATTACAACACTGCTAATGCTTAAATATATCAATCAAATGCCTGTTTTATTCGTAATTTTTCACGATGAAAAGAATGAGATTAACCCCATTACTCTAGAACTAGCCGTCCTCGAGATATTTTTGTTTTTCCTCATTTTCGCTATATCCCTTTTGAAAATAAGTCCAGTTACCAAATGAAAATGAAAATTGAATTAGAAGTGTAAATTCAGTGTAATTTACAATAATTAAGCGTGTTATTTTGCGTAATTAAACTCAATGTAATGAATTTTTGAAGAAATAAAGAGAAAGTGTATGTGGGTCTGTAGGGAAAGTCATGTGCTTCCCACATCAGAGTTTTTCACTTTTTATATAAAGTATATATACATAAGAGAAACATTATCATCGGGATCGAATATTCTGTACCAAGGACTGGCCGTAGAAATGACCTTCGTTATCAGGCAGAGCTCACCAAAGCTTATTGGTAAGATTCAGTATTGTCTCAATTTTAAATAATCTGCCTAATTTATTTGCAATATAGGGACAGTCAAAAGTTCAAAATCGTCGGCCCTATAACAATATCGAAAAGTATCGCACATCTAATATTAAAATTATATAATGTACAGAGAAATTGAAATAGAAGAATAGTTTTACTTTCTCATAATATGCCGGAATATATAGAGAAAGTTTGGTTTGAGCCGGATGTATAGACAAAGTATGATTTGAGCCAGATGTATAGAGAAAGGATGATTTGAGCCGGATGTATAGAGAATGTATGGTCTGAGCCGGATGAATAGAGAGAGTATGGTTTGAGCCGGATGTATAGAGATAGTATGGTTTGAGCCGGATATATAGAATATGTTTGAGCCGGATGTATAAAGTAGGGTTGGAGCCGGATGTATAAAGTATGGTCGGAGCCGAATGTATAGATAAAGTATTGTTTTAACGAAAAATTTCGAATTCGAGATTTCGGTGCCAATATATGTTTTATACCCCATGAACCCGTTTTGAATATTTGTGGAGTGATGTCCGTCTGTCTGTTTTTCTGTCTGTCTGTGGTCGATTTCTTACGAGTACGCGACAACGGTCACAAATATCAATTAATTTCACGAAATTTATATCCGACTTTAATATAAAAAAATATAGAACAAGATAGAATTTGTTTGAATTCAAGCGAAAACTTCAAAATTTATTTGAAATTGTATATTTTTTTATAACATGGCAGTATAAGACAAAGTTAGTCCATAATACCAATAATTGGCGTAATACGGGTTAAATTGAACAAGCCCATAATACCAATTTTTCAACATTTGTTTATTAAAATTTAAAAACAAAGCTACTAAACATAAATTCTGGTATAAGAAATTCGAGTTCAACCACACTCTTGTTAATTTTCAGTTAAGTGACACTAATATACTATCATAAATACATCAGAAATATTGTCTTATTAACAAGTCATCATATATTGACCATTACAGACATACAAGTACTTGGATTTTCTATGAATCAGGCATATTTTTATGGGATTTTTTTCCCACCAGAGTTAAATAATTATTTTAAAGTAATATTTCTTTTGCCATTTTTATAAGAGTGTCATTTAATAGTTAAAAAACAAATACCAATGCTATAAACCCCTTTAAAATTTATCAATTACGAGTTTAGTGAGGCGTAGTGGAAAAACTGGATCTGTTCAATCAACAAGATTTCCATTTTAACTCAGGACAAACTGTCCGAAGTAGAATTGCTTATGCTCTTCAACGGCATAAGTGTGGTTAAAGAAATATTGCTGTAAAATAGAAATTACTTCGCTCTGCAAAAACAGCAGATTCTTCAATTCTCCTTCTTCGACCTAGACCGTCCGATCTACCCATTTCAGACCGGAACCCAGTGGGGACGGCATCCACAGAGAACATATCCTTCATTCCCTACCACATAAATTATTTTCCAAAAAATAAAATATAGCATAAGAGACAACGACTTACCAAATTTGGACTTTTTAGTTGCTCCGATTTTCTAGTAATTTCCTAAAAACGAAAACATTCCTATAGTGGATCCAAGACAAGCTGGCTTCATAAAGTTCAAAATCCAAAAAATTAAAATGTACCACAGACTTTCTAGCCGTTCCATTTTTCTAGTTATTTCCCAAAAAGGAGTACATTCCTATGGCGGGTCCAGAACGGGATAGGCGGAATATAAGATTCGTATTCAAAAGAATTAAAATGTCCCACAAACGGCATACTAAATTTCATATTACGTCATACGTTAATTTCATATTATTTCATCCAACGGAAGCTGATTAGTTAGTGTAACTCAAATATTTGAAGAATACTACTACCCCCCCCCCCCCACACACACACACACACACAACGCATACTAAATTTCATATTACTGTGACCAACAGAACCTGATTAGTTAGTGTAACTCAAATATTTGAAGGCCTGACAGACAAAAAGTTAATAAAACACATGAAGATAAATAAAAGGTTTCAACAATTAAAGAACATCAGTACCAACATAAAACTAAAATTTCATGTCCCAAAGATATGCACAGGTTTAAGTAACATTCAAGATTCCTACGAAAGTCCTTAGCATTTCAATAACTTTGAAAAATAGAACAGGCTAATGAACGTTCACGTTAGATCTATGCATGGTAAAATAACCATGCTCGATCGAATAAATGTGATTGCAGCGCTCCTGGTGGAGAACTTAAATAGTTTTGATAACGAACTCGGAAAGGTAGACGAAAAAAGTCTAGGAAGTTATACAGCATTGTCTAATGTCAAAAACCCAGACTATTCACTGACCTGAGAGCTTACAAGCATTGTCTAATGTGTAGGAATCGACAAAAAATGACTATTACAGAAAGCTTTTATTTGATACATGCCAAAAATTTTCTGCCCCAACTCAAAATCGAAGCCCGGATCTTCGAACGGGTCAGGGGATGCTCTACCGTTGTGCTAGTGGGGCAAAATTGAAGTTCCTATCATCGAACTGGACTCTACACTCTCCACCCTCTAATGTCAGATTGACGTGCAACTGAAAATCTGACTCCCTCTGCTATTTCGACCTCGGGTTATACTCCAGCTATTTTGAGACTCCAGGTTAGCTTACAAGGACGTTATCCCCCCGATTTGAAATCGGCGCTCAATATATACCAGTCTACTGCATCCGTGCAAGTCGTATTAAAGGATCACATTCAGACCTTCGACATATTTGCAGTAACCTACAGGGTTGTTCAGTTCCTTCCCGGCCGTTCATTCAACTGTACCATACTCTTGAGTGAGGTGGATGATCTGGGTTCTCAGGGTTGCACAGTCGCTATTATAAAAATTTGATGTGGGCAGCACATGACTTTCCTTATATAACGCAATGAATTTACTACTTTTACAGCAAAAGAAATAGGTTATTCTTATAGTAGATACTTATATATTCTTTCCATGATACTGAATTTTCGTCAACTAGTCGTCATTTTCATTGATTTAGCGTCATTTTTATCCATTTGGCGAGATTTTCGTTAATTTGGCAACATTTAAAAAAGGCGCCAAATAATTTTATAGCCTGATATCACACATGAATAGTGAACATGTTTCTCAATAGTTAATATATTTTTTTAATTTATGGGATTTTTTGATAAATTTATTTGAAAAATACGCAATATCTCAAGAACGGTTTATGCTAGCGCTCTAAAATTTAAGTCAATTGTTTTCTAAGGAAAAATTACATAAGAAATGTCTAGTTGCGTAACTTTATTAAAGGTTTTGGATTTTTGGTAATTTTATTAAAACTTCACTCGAAAATTTAGGGAAGTTCTGAACATTCAATTGCGTTCAAAAACAACAAGCTTCCAGTATTCATGGATTGTGATTTGTGTACCAAATTTCATTCGAATCGCTCCATTAGTTCGTGAGATATCGTCTCCACAGACTCACTGACACACACACACTCACATACTTTTACACACACACACACACACATACTTTCACACACACACACACATACTTTCACACACACACACACAGACATCACCTCAACATTGTTTGATTCATGATCAGGGATGCTTTAAACGTGCTCTCCCGTCGAAAACTCGAATTCGAATTTTCGACCCCGTCACAATAATTTCCTTATACATTATGTATATAAGGAAAGTAAAAAACCTTGTTGCTCCAAACGGGAATCGACCGACGGATCTTCATACTGGCCAGCCGACAATCAACGGTTGACTTACTGGGACAGAATAATAAACTATTACCGTCGAAGTGGAGGCTGAATACAATATGGCTATTAGCAAATTTCTGTAATATTACAAAATGATAACAATAAATAACACTTACTGGCACTAAAATCTAATGCATGCCCTTTTCAATATTCCATCCGTCAGCAACAACACACATCTGAATTTGAGAAAATATGTTATGCCGTACTTTGACAAGCTTTGCAGGTATCAGCATGTTGCAGACTCTTATGATACGATTTATCAATAGCTATTTATTGCCTTCTGTATGTGCGTTTCTGCTATCAATTTCTATAAATTAAACAATGCTCTATAAATTTGTAATTGGCTTTTTTTCGTCTATCCCCGCTTTGTTGCATAGTTCATTGTCCTTACTTTTTAAATTCCTCGTTAGAGGCGCTGGAATTATTGCTACAGATCTAACACGTGCAATCATAGATATTTTTCTTATATAGTGACTGGGGTGCTTTAAGACTACACAAATAACACTGTGTGAATTTTGTACTCCACAAATTTCAAAGTATTTTGTAACGAAAATTATATAAGCTATAACAAATATATCTTCAGATTTGATTTTTTGAGTTTTCTAGATTAAAATTTCTGATTAAAATGGACTAGATTGCGACAACGTAAAATAAAAAAGAATATTAAATGAAAGCAGTTTGCTTTTTTTTTTCACTTTGATCGTATATTAAGTTTTTAACTCAATATTTAATGCAAGCAGCGATTTTTCATGTTTTAGTAGATTAAGCAGAGAAAGAAATTTTATTTCTAATTTTCTTATCACACAAATTTAAAATGATCAATAGAATACTTCTTAAATTATTCGTAGGGTGGTTTCTCGTGCCGTTACATTTTAAATCAAAGAAATGTATTTTAAAATTTAAATCGAAGAGTGTCTTGGGTATTAAATGAATATTTTTCACCATTTTTTTTTACAGAAAATAGCTTTTATCATTATAATTGTGGTTCACGAATATAAAATATTTAAAATGCATGTATAAATTTAATTGTGAAAATGCAGAAGACCGAACTTTTTTTTAATTTTTTACGTATTGTTACGCTGTATCTTCATGAATTGTGGGTGTACACACATGATACAAGAATGAGTCAAAGAGTCTGGATGACTAACGTTTATTCACAAGCACAACGTTAACAGAAAAATATACAGACAAAAGCCCTTAAATGCTCCATTAAATGCATAGAATAACTAATATTATTCTCAAAACATTGACGAAAGTAATTCCACAAAACAACAGCTACCATTTTCGAGACATTGACAAAAATCAGAGTCCAATGAAGTTCGTATCACATCAACTGCCACCCATCTGAGTAATCTCTTCTTTTATAGACTCTTTATAGAAACTTCTGGAATTCTCCAATATCTCGTAGACTATTGGACTTTCAGAAAGTCACCAAATGTCGCCAAATTGGAGATAAATCAACAAATCCGGCAGTCCCTCTCCGACCTTCGGCATTCTAGAAACCCGACGCTCACGTTATGGTAAAGAATACATTTACGGGTATTTTCTCCGTCTGGTCTTCGAAAGAGACGAAAGCCTCTATAGTAAGAAAAGCGAAAGCCTCCCAGAAAGACTACGTTCGCAACAATGTCTTCAAAAGCGTATAGTGTTAAGTGTTTTCATTTTAAACTACATTTTATTTTAAAGAGTTTCATTGTCGCTGTAAAAAAACTGCTGTCTCGAAGGATAAACTAAGTGATGAAAAAACAAACAAACGTTAATTGCCACACAATAAGTACAATTTCAACCGATCTTATAGGTAAGTACGTAACAGTGCGGCAAGGAACTGCGATAAATAGGTCTGACTGGTCGATAATCCCCCAGCCAAACTGGCAACACGCAAGAATAGATACAATATACTGTGGCAGTGCAAAAATGATAACGAAACAGACTAAAAACAACTATTGCACACAGCCATACTATATTTGCATACTGTCATCTACGTCCGAAGCGGTTTTTAGCCACTCAAATTCAAATACGCTTTCAAGAATTGAAACTTTGCATTGCACGCTTAACTTTTGGAAGTCAGTGTACACTTCATAAAAAAGAAATAAAAATCGAAATAACACAGTAAACACAGTAAAATGTATAAAAAATATTTGTATACATAAGAAAATAACCGGACCTTAAATTGAGTACTGAGGGACACCAATTCGGATAGTTTCATAAGTAGAGTGTAAATTTTGCAACTGAACTAATTGTTCAAGATCAGTTAAATAATTTTTAACTTGAGTCGTTGGAGTACAATCCCCGCGCGCTAACCACTGGACTGTCCCTCGCTTCAACTGATCATCTTGAAAATCAATACAGCCTATGATATTGTATACGTAAATTAATATTCAAAGTTTTGCATCAGTTGTAGTCTGCGCTTGAAAGATGGAGCCCATACATTCGAGCCAAATAGTTCAAATCAAGGCTGGCATTCGAATGCTTTGAAATCTAGTTACAAATATTAATCAATATTCTTTATGAGGGTGAATTTAGAAACTTTTAAAGAAAATATAAAAGGAATGACGAAAATGTTTCCAAATAACTAAATAACTGCATACTTTCCCTTATATTAGAAGGAATTCAATACTATTTATGAGGAGCGTTGTTTTCCTTCCTGGTGTTAATATCTTCATTCTCATTTAATTAAATACTTAATATAAAAACGGTGGAATCTAAAAGATCCCAGTAGAAAAGAAAATTGCTCTCTTTTGTAGCAGTTTCTCGTTTGCGATGCAGTTTTGCTACCGATATAATATGGCATTTAAGATGATGAAAAAAAAAAATACTGTGTGATAAAGGAGCTAATTTCCAAAGTAAATGCGACGCTGAAGAACTAATATTAAGAAGCTGATGTGACTCGCATATTAGTACATTACTGCATGTGCTGACGCTTCTATGTATTTTCTTCCGCAAGATTGGCGATATTTTGTGTAATACGCTAATATAGAAAGCATTCAAACAAACTTCTAAAATAAGAAAATATATTGGAAATTTATATGAAAAAACTCTTTTCTTGGGGTTTTACTGTTTTTTCTGTTTATTTGTTTTGCAAAATCTTGTATCAAATAATAAATTTGATGAAAATATGAATTAAAAAAAATGAATGCTATATTCACGTGATCTCTTCATATAATATAAGTGTAATTATCACTTCAGTTTTTATTTAAAAATCTACTTAACATATTGTTATGAATTTGTTTTCACATATTTTACTTAATAATTTGAATATTTAAAATGTTCAAAGCAATTTATGAAATTTAACTGCCGACGCAATGGTCGAGGGGTCCAGACGAGCTTTTCCACAGCAATCGCTCAACCGCCGCATTGTGGGTTCGAGTTCCACGTAAGGCAATGGATGTTTGTGTTGTGGGCGCAATGTGTTCCGCCCCCATCTGGTGCGCCTGGGGCAACGTCCTAGGACGGTTAAATTGTTCACGTTCTGGCGCTGACAAAGGCGAATGATGAAAGTCAAGTGCCTGATCATTTGATAAAAAAAAATGAATTTTAACTCCACTTAAAAAGTGCTTGAAAAATCAGGCCCCCTATGGTTCAATTCATTTTTTCAACCCGTGTTGAATCCAAAACCGGGTGATAATATTCTTCTACATTCCCATATGTCCCAAAGACCGTCACAAGAACATACTAAAATTTTATTTTGATAAAATAATTTTTATCACAGTTATCGTGCGAACGGACAGACAGACAGAATGAACAAAGTCCTAAACACTTTACAACTATGTTGGAACGTATTAAAATAATCTCTCAAATTGCGGCTTTAAATAAATTGAAAACAAAAGTGCTGCGTCAGTAACAGCATAAGCAGCAGACTAAATGTTTTGTCCAGTTTCAAGAGTAACAATTAAAGCAAGAAACAGATTTTTAAAGTATCTTCTTTTATTATTTGTATGTAATTTAAATGTAAAGAAATGTATTTATTGAAATGAATGTAACTTAAATGAATAAAAAAAACGACATGCCAAATATGAACTTTCTAGCTGCTTCTCGAGCTATTTCCAAGAAACGAATACATTCTTATGACTGATCCAAGTCGGGCTACTTCGAAAAGGCTCTAAATTTATAGAAATAAAATATGCCAAAAAAGATAACGACATACTAAATTAGGACTTTCTAGCAGGTCTGGTTGGCCTAGTTATTTCTAAAACACAAGTACATCCCTATGGTGGGCCCAAGACTTGTTAGCAATATAAGATTCAAAATCTAATTAACATTTACTACTAATAATTACTTTATAACTAAAATTTACTACAAATGACAACGATGCAGCTTTATGAATGCATAAAATACTCCTAAGTATGCCTTCTTCCAACAAGGAGAAAAAACATTTACAGGTGACCATTGCTAATATGTGAAGCAATGGGTTGCAAGATCTTGGCGATATTTTTCTTGACTTTATATCAGATTTTGCGAAATATCACCGACTTGGCGACTTAGGACGCGTTTCGGAAGACACTGGAACTTTCGCTATTTTCCCATTGCTTTCGAAGTTACGCCGTCTTTCTATAAATTTCTATTGCGAGTATATGTAAAAATAATCGTTCGGTTGGACAAAGTTGACGTTATATGGATTGAATTGAATTGTAAGATATATAAGTGTTTGAGAACATATTAGTATACCATTTTGTGAGCTAGTTGAGCATTTAATTGTTGTTTTATTGTACCTGGCATTTGTTTTGTGATCTTTCAGGATAGCTAGCTATATGTATCTGTAAATTGATTTTATTTACGCTTATTGGTGCTTTAAAATAAAAGTGTTAGTTATCCAGAAATCCAGACTAAATTTTGTATCCTGAAAGTGCACGCACGATTTGAGATGAAGCGTTGTGTGACAATACATATTTCATGTTACTATAGACTATAATGAATGGAAACTGGTTAGTTAAGGGCTGAAATATTTTAATCACAACGACAAAAAATCTGATGTGGGCAACACATGACTTTCCTTATATAATGTAATGAATTTACTACTTTTACAGTAAAAAATTAGGTTTTTCTTATAGTAGATACTAATATTCTTTCCAAGATATTGAATTTTCTACAATTAGTCGTCATTTTCATTGATTTAGCATCATTTTTATCCATTTGGCGAGATTTTCATTAATTTGGCAACATTCCAAAAAAGTCGCCAAGTTGGCGACATTCCGCCCAAATTCGTCGCCAAAATCTTGCCAAGCGTTATGCACTAAGAAAAAGTTATTCTTACAGCTGATGAATGACTATTGGCGTTCAAATACAAAAGTATTATTTAAAGTATATTTTTTCATGAATGGAACGAGCTAGATCCACGAGAATGATATCACTCAATTTATCGCATGGTATTACATATGAAAAGTGAACATGTTTATCAATAGGAATTTTTTTACGTTACTTTTTCATAATTTTTTTGAAAAATGTACAATATCTCGAGAACGGTTCATGTTAGCGTTCTAAAATTTATGCCAATCGTTTTCTAATGAAAAATTACATAAGAAATGTCTATTTGCGTAACTCTATTAGCGGTTTTGATTTTTTGACGATTTTTTCAAAATTTCCTTCGAAAATTTAGGGGGGTTCTGAACATTCGATTACATATAAAAACAATAGGCTTCCAGTGTTTACGGATTGTGATTTTTGTACCAAATTTGGTTCGAATCGGTCCATTCGTTCCTCAGTTATCGTCTCCACAGACCCACTGACACACACACACACACACACACACACACACACACACACACACACACACACACACATACTTTCACACACACACACACACACACACAGACATCACTTCAAAAATGTTTGATTCGTGATCAGGGATGCTTGAAACGTGCTCTCCCGTCGAAAACTCGAATTCGAATTTTCGACCCCGTCACAATACTTTCCTTATACATTATGTATATAAGGAAAGTAATAAATATCGGATCAAGTTAAATTAAGGGTTGCTCACGATGCATGAGATATAATATTATTTACAATAAAACGAAATATATGCCAACAATATAATTTTAATGTCACCCAGGAAGATAAACGTTAATTCGAAAAAAAAAACCAAGAAAGATCAATCATGCATAAAGCATTGATTATGAAACACTCTCCAAATTCAATGCAATTTTGTGCAAACATCTCTAAAATGCGATATAATATTTTTAAAATTATCGCAATACTACATTAATTTATTATAATTGAAAACTTAAAACTTCCTCGAAAAAAAATGAACTTTATTCAAATGACGGCATTGAAATATAAATTGCCTGGTTTAAGCATTTCTAAAATGCGATACATTCCTTGGTAATATTTCGGTAATATTTTTTAAATTATCACAATACTACATTAATTTATTATATTTGAAAACTTCATCGAAAACATAAGAACATTTCCAAATGATGTTATCGAAATATAAATCGGCTGGCTCTTTAAATAAAAGCAGCATTTCATTCATAAACCTTTTTCCATTCATTTCATTCATCACAATACTATAAAAATGTGGAATTTGACTTATAAAAAATTTGAAATATATAAACTCGAAGAATTTATTTTGAAAAATGTATAGATCGCGGAATTTTTTTATTCTAACATTTTTTCGAGCTAAAACTCGAGAACAACCTGGCATACAAAATTCGTTTTCATACCATCAATCTCAGAAAATACGTCCTGAATATTTGAAAAAATCTGATGTGGGCAGCATATAACTTTCCTTATATAATGCAATGAATTTACTACTTTTACATTAAAAAAAATCTGATGTGGGCAACACATGATTTTCCTTATGCAATGTAAACTACTTTTACAGTAAAACAATTGGGCTTTTCTTATAGTAGATAATAATATTCATTTCAAGATATTGAATTTTCGACGATTAGTCGTCATTTTCATTGATTTAGCGTCATTTGTATCCATTTGGCGAGATTTTCATTAATTTGGCAAAATTTCAAAAAAGTCGCCAAGTTGGCGACATTCTGCCAAATTCGTCGCCAAAATATCGCCAAGCGTTATGCACTAAGAAAAAAGTTATTCTTACAGTAGATAAATGACTATTGGCGTTCAAATACAAAAGTATTACTCAAAGTATCTTTTTTCATGAATGGAACGAGCTAGATCCATGAGAATGATGTCACCCAATTTATCGCATGATGTTACATATGAAAAGTGAACATGTTTCTCAACAAGATTTTTTTTCTATTTTATATGACTTTTTGATAATTTTTTTGAAAAATGTGCAATATCTCGAGAACGGTTCATGTTAGCGTTCTAAAATTTATGTCAATTGTTTTCTAATGAAAAATTACTTAACAAATGTCTATTTGCGCAACTTTATTAGTGGTTTTGATTTTTTGATGATTTTTCAAAATTTTTTCGAAAATTTAGGGGGGTTCCGAACATTCGATTGCGTATAAAAATAATATTCTTCCAGTGTTTACGGATTGTGATTTTGTAATAAATTTGGTTCGAATCGGTCCATTCGTTCGTCAGTTATCGTCTCCACAGGCTCACTGACACACACACACACACACACATACTTCCACACACTCACAAACAGACAGACACACACAGACATCACTTCAAAAGTGTTTGATTCGTGATCAGTGATGCTTGAAACGTGCTCTCCCGTCGAAAACTCGATTTCGAATATTCGACCCCGTCACAATACTTTCCTTATACATTATGTATATAAGGAAACTAATAATTAATTTTATTTAAAACTTAAAATCAAGGAAGTGCAAGTAATTTAACTCTATACTCAAAACTCCATCAAAAATCGTTTGCTTCTTTGGAAAACCAAAGATTGTTTCATTCATATCAACTATATTGCAAACTCCATGGGCTAAATAATTTTGCGTTAAAGAAATGCAGCAATTCTTATACAACTCATTCTACATCTTTTGGTATTTACATCCTCTATAATTGAAAAGTAGGCTTCGTTATAGAAATAATCAAAGTTGGATGATCATTTAAACTAAATTATATTGTAAATGCGTTGTTTCAGGATGTAGATGCACAGAATTTAAGCAAAAATAAAGCGGTTTTAGGACTGATACAACACTAAATTTGAATTAAAAAGAACTTTAAAAATGACGATTTTGACACAAGATGGATGCCATATTTTCTTTTGAAATGGGTCACGTGATCTCTTTATATAGTGATCACATGATCTCTTCATATAAAGGATGTAATTATTATTTTAATTTTTATTTGAAAAAACTGAATATATTTTGCTGACTTTTTATATATATATATATTTTATGGGATAATTTGAATATTTCCTTAAACTTTCGAAGCAATTTGTGAATTTTAAATCCGCCTAAAAAATGATTGAAGAATTAGGTCCCTTAGGGTTCAATGTATTTCATTTTTTCAACCCGGGTTCAATCCAAAACTGATTGGGTGATATCATTTATTTATATTTCCATTGGTCCCACAGACTGTCTGAACAACATACTAAAATCTCATTTTGATATAGTCATTTTAACGGCAGTTATCATGCTAACGGACAGACAGACAGACAGACAGGCAGGCAGAATGAACAAAGTCATAAACACTTTTCAACTATGTTGAAAAGTGCTAAAAAGTCAGAAACACTTTTCAACTATGTTGTAAAGTGTTAACAAAGGCATAAACACTTTTCAACTGTGTTGTAAAGTGTTAAAAACACTTTTAAACTATGTTGTAATGTGTTAAAAACACTTTTAAACTATGTTGTAAAGTGTTAACGAAGCCATAAACACTTTTCAACTGTCTTGTAAAGTGTTAATAAACAATTAACAAAAGGCCATGATGTCGTGAAATAGAAGGATAATTGCAAGAAAATGTCTGAGAAGATTTCAGTTAAAAAAATCTGATGTAGGCAGTACATGACATTCCCTATAGATTCAAATTTATTTTCTCTTTATTTCTTTAATATTTCATTCAATTCAGTTTAACTGCATAAAATAACACGCATAATTATTTGAAATTACACTGAATGCGACCTTTAAATCCAAATTCCATTTTCATTTGTTGACGACGTATTTTCTAAGGTAGCAAAAATGCAAATATACTAAAATATCTAGATAACAACTAGTTTCAAAGTAATGGTGTTGATCTTATTCTTTTCATTGTCAATAATTACTTATAAAACAAGCATTTAATTGACATATTGGGGCATATGTAGACTTTTACTTTAGATTTTGATGATATTTGTCATTTCGCAAGAAAACAAGTTCTTTTTCTCGAATCGTACCAAAATACATTGTTTTGGAAAAAAAAAAAAAAAAGAATCACTATGAAGAAAGGGACTGTTTTTATTGAAATTAAATATGCGCGTGCAGCTCATACACAGATAATGAAATCATTACAAAATCAAGGTTGCAGGACCCATCAATGTTTAGCAATTTCACATTGAATTTTCAAATCAGTAATAGGTGAAACCCCCTTGGCGGCAATGCAGGCTTATTTACGTCTAGGTAAGGAGCGATAAAATTCCCTAATGTCATCCTGCGATACATTCTGTCAGACATTCCTCAATTTTTACTCCCGATCTGCTACATTTCGGGGTATCCGAATCTGGCGGCCTAGCATGTCCCATACATGATCGATTGGAGACAGGTCTGGTGACCTCGCTGGCCAAAGAACAGTATCAACAGCACGGAGACAGTCCACAGATATGCGAGCCATACGTGGCGTGACATTATCTTGCTGTAAAATGTCCCCCGAATGACATGCCTTGAAGAGTAACTCAAACGGTCAAAGGATTTCATCAACATATTGTTGAGCTGTTAAAGTTGTACGCAGGATGACTAGGGGCGACCTGCTATCGTAAGAGATATCACCCCACACCATCATACTAGGGGTTATGGCTGTGTGAGTGTGTAAAATAAAGTCGGATTAGGACTATCGGCCCTGGCACCTCCACACACGTACCCGATGGTCATTGTCGCGCGGATCTTCCGCGAGTGTACCACCGCCTTCTGCCATTTTAAAATTTTGATTAAATTCTCCTTTATTCCCCTTAATTCTCTAACATAAAATATTACTCTCTCCTAACCACATTCGCTCACACATATAAAAATAATTTCCATGCAACATATATACTACTGATACTTGAAATTCCCACACATAAATCACAATTTTACACATAAAATATTCTCAAATCTATTCCAGTAACATATTATAACATATTGTTCATTTTCCCAAATTTCCTCCCCTACTTCAGAATGTAAATCCTGCAACGCCTTTTGTATAAACACCTCATAAAAATATGGCTTAACAGTTGTGGTAATGATTTTTTGTTTCTTTTAAAGTCCTCATTTCCTTAAGTTAGAATTTTATTTTAAAATTTGCTCACCACCAGGCCTGGTATAATTTATCACAGCACATGAACTGGTCACGGCAGCATTTTTTCGCGTAGATCTTAGCCGCACGTCTTGTCAGGCTGCGTAAATTACTGTTACACTTCATTTTATTCAAACTCGAGAATGGCTGTATCGTAAATTGTAACATAAAATCGGTTAATCTAAAATAAAAGGACAATGAGGAAACCCAGTTAAATATAAAACAATAAAAAATTTATTTACATTAATTATTAATAGTAACACAATTAACATCCTACCTTCATTTTATTCAAACTCGAGAATGGCCGTATCGTAAATTGTAACATAAAATCAGTTATTCTAAAATAATAGGACAATGAGGAAACCCAGTTAAATATAAAACAATAACAAATTTATTTTCACTAATTATTAATAGTTACACAATTAACATCCTACCTTCATTTTATTCAAACTCGAGAATGGCCGTATCGTAAATTGTAACATAAAATCAGTTATTCTAAAATAATAGGTCAATGAGGAAACCCAGTTAAATATAAAACAATAACAAATTTATGTACATTAATTATTATAGTAACACAATTAACATCCTACCTTCATTTTATTCAAACTCGAGAATGGCCGTATCGTAAATTGTAACATAAAATCAGCTATTCTAAAATAATAGGACAATGAGGAAACCCAGTTAAATATAAAACAATAACAAATTTATTTACACTAATTATTAATAGTAACCCAATGAACATCCTACCTTCATTTTATTCAAACTCGAGAATGGCCGTATCGTAAATTGTAACATAAAATCAGTTATTCTAAAATAATAGGTCAATGAGGAAACCCAGTTAAATATAAAACAATAACAAATTTATTTACATTAATTATTAATAGTAACACAATTAACATCCTACCTTCATTTTATTCAAACTCGAGAATGGCCGTATCGTAAATTGTAACTTAAAATCAGTTATTCTAAAATAATAGGACAATGAGGAAACCCGGTTAAATATAAAACAATAACAAATTTATTTACATTGATTATTAATAGTTACACAATTAACATCCTTCCTTCATTTTATTCAAACTCGAGAATGGCCGTATCGTAAATTGTAACATAAAATCAGTTATTCTAAAATAATAGGACAATCACGAAACCCGGTTAAATATAAAACAATAACAAATTTATTTACATTAATTATTAATAGTTACACAATTAACACCCTACCTTCATTTTAATTCAAACTCGAGAATGGCCGTATCGTAAATTGTAACATAAAATCAGTTATTCTAAAATATTCGGCATCTAATTTCATTGAAAACAATATTTTCTCCATTAAACAATAACAGATCTCATAATTATACATGATTGACCACATAACTATGTTCCCTCTAAAATTTGTAATTAAAAATCACCAACTTAAATTTAAGTCTTCGATCAATTTGCTTAAATCCCTTTACCTATTTATTTATACAATAATTTGCATAAAGAGCTATTAACTCAACTACGATCAATTTCTAACTTTATTCGAGAGAGAGTGAGAGTATTTGGATATCAAAATGTACGTAAGAGACATGCAAAAGCCTCGAGACTCTTGTGGAAGTTCCGTTATCTGATCGGAAGATGCCGAGCTCTTAGCATCGTTGCGGTTCTCTCGGAAACCTTCTCCGCTCATAGTTGAAAAATCAAGTGTCGATACTTCTCTCCAACTCTGACTCTCTCTCGAACATCTGAAAATTGTTGCCTCCTACATAAGTACGCCCCTGGTTGCTATTGGTCTAACATTGTAGCCCCTGCTATGTAATTGGTCAGCATAGGGTTACATGTACGCGTTATTGGATAATGTCATCTCGGAGGTTTGGTTAGATGCGATGGAATTAATGTGTCAGCTGGTCCAGTTTCCCACGACCTCGGGCGCACGTGCTATCAGTGGCGGTAAAGATATCATTTTCCCCGTTGGCCCCCCGCCATGGCGTCCACTGTAATCCAGGCGTATCCTTTGACGAAATCGAAGGGGCTCTGATCTTATTTCCGTTCCAGGTGCCTGTCCGGAGAAGCTTGTATTCATTGCTTAAAAATAGAGGAACCATTTTCATTGGTTGTGAATCTTTCCACATTGCACGATGTTACATATTGTTATATATTAACAATGTAACAGTCATCTACTGAAGCGTGATTTATTGCTGAACACTATGCAATGCCAGTCTGCTGGCAGCCATGAAGTTCGGCTACGGCACCACTCCAAACGACTGTGTCGATGTTGTGAGGTTATGGGCAGATGTCTTAAAAGCCGCCGTGAGCATAAACCCAACTCAGTCAAGCTCCGTGAGATGGTGGAAGGTACCACGGGTGGTATAGAAGCTGTAACACGTTTACTGGCGGACAATGATACCGTTGGGTCAGTTCGGGCCTGTCACACAATCATCCGATCTTGTCTCGCACTCAGGCACTTTAGTCTTCCAGAGCCTTCATAACTCCGATGAGTTCCTTGCAGCAACCATTGCTGTCAGCACCTTTGTGTCCGTTCGGTGCAGGAGATGGCCTATTGCTCGGTACGACCAGCCAGCTTCACACATCCTGACTATACGACTACGTTCGAACTTGTCTAATTGCTAATAAGGTCTTCGGCAATGTCGTAACGGCATTATTGACTATGTCTCCACGGAACTGCAATGCCGATAACGAGCAGAGGTAAACCGTCCACATTTTTAAACTGTTTTATAGGATGCTAGTTGCGCAGTTGAAACGCGCTATAATACGCGTATTTATGCTCATTGCCCTTGCAAATTTAATCATTTGTATACTTGGTGTAAAGGAATTTGCATGCGAAATTTTGAGATAACGGATTATTTTCTAGGGGCGCTTCGTATTTTTTTTTCTTTTTTTTAGCAAAAGAGTGTATAATTAGAACCAGCGTAACCCATAAGTGACTTATCTACTAAATTTTGTAAAATTTGGCTATTTAGGTTTTTAGCTAGAGTGGATACATACGAGTTTTTTTTACCATTTTGCAAGAAAAAAAGTAGGTTATTTTATATTGAATCGTACCCAAATCGAACAGCAAGGTAACTTATAAGTGACATACCTAGAAAATTTTATGAAATTTGGTCCATTAGTTTTTGAGTTAGAGTAGCTACATACATTGTACAGACACACACATACACAATTTTAGTGTTAATACAATTTTAATGTTTTCATTTAGTATATACAAACGAGATCAGGATGTTTTAATCAGATCTGCAAATTCAGAGCTACGAATTTGGCAGGATATTACTAACTTGGCAACTTTTCTTAAACGTTGCTGCCAAATTGACGAAAATGTCGCTAAATTGATAAAAATAACGCAAATCCATGAAATTTATTTTATTTTGTTAGGCGAGAGTACTGAAATGATGTTTCGTTAGCAGTTATCTGTCAACCAACCGCCCTACTTAGTAACACATTTAGCGAATTTTTAAAATGTCACCAAATTGATAAAAATATTTGTAAATCCATAATCATATCTTTAAGTTGATAAAATTGCGCAAAATAAATGAAATTATTTGTGTTTTGTTAGGGAATAGTATTGTGATGATGTTTCGTCAATTTGTCGGCAAGTGGGATTGTCAGTTCTTCTGTCCTACTTGGCGATAAATTTGACGATTTTTTACAATATCGTCACACCTTCCATAGAGATAGCATTATTCAGATGATAGTTCTCCACCAATTTATTTGAAGGAAATAATATTATGTCGCTTAGCAAAGGATTTGAATCCAATGTGATTATGCGGCAGACGATTTTTATTAAATCTTTTCCGATTTGAATAAACAAGATATGTACATAAAATAAATTTCATTGCCATTGTATTTTTGACTGGATAATATCAATTATGGTCTTCAGGTTTAAACAATATTATTACTGATATTTTCAATATAAACATTATTATATTTCATATAAACATTATTATTATTGGAATTATTGATTCAGCGATTATTGATATTTTCAAGTTATTATGCCATTCTTTTATTGCGGCAAAAAGTATTGATACTCATATATTGCACGTTGTACGACTAATATTCTACAAATGCACGAGTATATCTTCTGATCTACGAGAACATAAGTAGTACAGGTATATTGGCATATATTTTAACATATATTGGCATATACTGGAACCAAGTGCGGCCTTCTGGTATGAAGATTAAGGGATTATTGATATTTTCAATTTATAAATACTTGGTTATAAATATGTATTAGTATTTAATTGCGTTCACAATACTTTCCCTATACATTATAATATGTAAAAAAGGAAAGTACTAAAATTCAATAGATTTATTACTTGTTTTAGTAATGTCTACTCAGGAAAATATTTATCTTATTCAGAATTAAGATCTCAATAAAGCAATTCCATTAACTATATTATATTTTCTTTACCAAGTTAAAATATCAGTTACATGCATGAAAGTATTTGTATAATTAAAAGAGAACGAAAAGCACGCATTTGTTTCGGCAAAATGAATTGCTTATCGAACTACAATCATAGAAAGCAATCACAGCTGAAAGAAAATTTCATCGACGTTTAGATAAGCGGAGGAAAGTATCTATAAAAATATAAGCGCATATTAAACTAAATATTTTAATAAAGCACAGTCATAAAAAGGACAACCATATGGTATTACTCTGCCTAATGAAGTACTCCAAAACAGATACATAATTCTGAATAAATTTTCTAAATAACTTTGGTATTCATGTTTAATTCTTCACTCACTTAGGATATTAGTACTTATAATTAAGTAACGTATTGTTACTTATGTGCTTAGGTATTGTTACTTATAATTAGCCTCTTTTATAGAACTCTAACTGTGTCAATACTATTTACATGTTAGTCGTGGGATGGAAAAGTACCTTTGAACTCTTGTTGATATAATATGTAAATAACTTGTGTGTAATAGCAGGGATTTATAGTATATAAATAATGTAGATAGTTGTCGCTTTATCCTAACTATGGCGATTAAAGCCGTAGCAAGAAATTTATTGTTAATACTTGTGAAGGGGGGGGGGGGGGGTACGGGAAATATGATACTTCTTATTTCAGTCGTATCTTAAATTGTAAGAATTAAATTTTTGTAATTATAGTTGCTTAGGTTATGATGCGTCACTGTCAGTCAAAGACAAAAGAAGGAACTTTTAAAAATGTGAAGCAACTCATACAGCTATGAAGATCATTATACAACGAAATAATTGATAATTAAAAGTGAATCTGATCGAAAATTTCATGAGGGGATTGAACCCCCACCCCCACCCCCCAACACCTGTCCCTTTCTGGCTACGGCTTTAATTGGGACGATGTTATATTTTTTATAGTTGAAACTTAAAAATGAAGCTTTAGAGATCAGTAACAGTGTTTACAAGAAGCTTTAAATTACAAACGGCGGAGCTACTGTGAACTTCCTACTCGTAGATCCAATTGAACTTAAACATAAAAAATTGAAATGTAATATAAAAATTAACTACATGGGTACTATAAAGCCATTTCAACATGAAATACTCCAATATAAACATAAATATAGAACTACAATAACAAATAATAATTCGTAACATAAAAATGGCTCTGATTATTACATTAATGTTACTATAATACCAATACGAATATAATGTTACGAATATCTATATCCCTATGGCATACCGTTTATCCCTAAAGAAAAACAACACTTACAGGCAACCATTGTTAGTGGTCAAGTTAGTTGGCAACCTTGGTGACAAATTTGGTCAACTTGATCAAAAATTTAGTGAAATATCGCCAATTTGGTGACTCTTTGCGAGTTTTGAAAACTGCTGGAATTTTGTAGATATTTTAAGAATTTATCTACTTCGATTTTTCTAGAAATGCGACAGATGGTATATGTACATTCCGTTAGAAGTTGTAGGCAAGATACGAGTAAAAGTGAACTGTGAATACGTCAGTGTCTTGAGAATGTAATCGTCTGTTTCGTAAATTAGTTGAGCATGTAATTGCTGTTTTATTGCAACCGATAATTGTTTAGTGATATATTAAGATAGCTAGAGAGTTATTAGCTGTATATTATTTCTGTTTCCCTTTAATAGTGTTTTAAATAAAAGAGTTAATTACCCAGAAATTCGAACACATTCTTGTACTCGGAGAATACACTCACGATCCCAGAGACATAACAATAGACATAATAAAATTTCTTTCTGTTCCTGCAATACATAATATACGCATAAAGATAAATTATTGCAATTAGTTCGGAAACTCGATAAGAAATTTTCAACGAATTTATACGTTTTGCGTATCCTAAAACACGTACCAAAAATTTTAGCGTGTGTATGTGCCGTATGCCTTTCAGGACTTTTTAGCCAGTAGGGGGATAAAAGTTTAGGGGGCAGTGTTATATTGAATTTCCAATTCCAATCAAACAGCTGTCTGAAGAGAGGGAACAGTACCTACGAAGATGGTCCCTAAAGTAGCTATACAATATAATATGTAAGCCACCCTCAGAAAACACCTTCAACGGATGTGAACAGGGACCCGAAAGGATACGCTTGCATTTCAAGAGAGCCCCCGACACTGCACCAGCGGAAAGGTTTGACCCTTGGGGTCAGGCCATATCATATGAGCGGCGGGAAAACGGTCATAGCGGTTTACCAAACGGAACAAATATTCGGTGTCCACAATTTCAATCAGAAAACCGAGTCAATGGTGATACCGTATGGCGAGTTGTAAATATCTGCCGAGCCAATGGTAGGCAGGGGTGCCTGTGGGGGGGGGGGGCAGAAAGAGAGAGTGAAAGAAAGTTTTTAAAATTGTGCAATCGAGGAGTTGTTAAGATGTGCTGGTCGAGAGAAGTTGCCGAGAGTGAGCTGTACTGATCCCAACTACAAGGCAGCGGTTCCTGAAGGCTCAACAGCAACGGTCATATGGAGGTAGGCCAATTTTATATTCATGGAAGTATTTCATGGAAGGTTAATTTCAACACTCTCTAGCCCTATTACGTATTTTTGCCTCATATGAAAGAGGGTGCCAAGTTAAAGGAGATTATGGGATGTTAGTATGGTGCACATTTTAATAAAACTGTTTATGTGTCATTTGCGAGACCTGAAATAAAATATTTATCAACATAATACCACTCAAATCATTGCACCATTTTTAACTTTAAAAATAACATTATTTATTAATAATATTTGGTTAATTATTAAATTACTTACAACAATTAGCATATTATTAATTTGCGGAGGGAATAGGACATGTGAGACCAGGTAAATTATCCTTATCAAAATGGTCTATGACCTGCTACAATTATTGATAGGAACACAAACCATAAAATTCGCCTTTGACCCTACACACAGCTACCTTTGCCTCCATTAGGACGGCACACTACAGTTAGGCACAACTGAATCAATTCTCATCAACTCTGCAATCAATTCTCATCAACTCTGTATCTCTGTCATTGAAGTTATACTCTCGGGACATTTCGTTGAAGTCTATGTGGCATCTGACGTTCAAGTATATATCAGGACTTTTAGTACAAATCTCTATGGAAAAACTGACTTTCAAGTGTATCTGGAATATCTGGAACCTTTTGGTTGCCGCCTCTATTTCCCTGAGGTCTGATACGCCTCTTCGGCTATCATTGGTCTAACTCAGGGCTACCAGACACCTTCCATATTGGTTAAAATTTTTAACCAATCTCGTGGCTTCACTTTGGCCTCCTCTATTTATGTCCTACTTGACCTCTCGGGTCAGGGTGCTGTAAAACTGGCGTCCTTAAGTCTGCTGCCATTGTCAAACGTTACAGATCTAATAAATAATGAACATAAAACTGTCTCACATGATAGTGACCTTAAATCTGGTCTCACAGCGTGTAGGTAAAAATATGTGGGACTGAAGGTTCTTGAATTGTATTTCAGTTTGTTTTGAAAGTCTGAAATATTAAGACATAAGTCGTTAAAGAATTTTATTATAGTTGTGTATAAATATTATTGATGAATATCACCAGAATGCCAGAAGTGTGTAAATTAAATGTTATTATTATATATATTAATTACTTGTCCTCATTTAAAGTGTTCGTGTATAATTGGGATAGTTGACTATAATTGTTTTATTTACAATCCTACTTATTCCTCTTTTATTCGCGTCCCTACCAGAAGTGCAGATTTTCCAAGCAGCAAGCAGGTTTTCTATTTTCCCTATATAAATATATCTAAATGCTACCATATAAGTAGAAACCAGATAAAGATAAAATGTCTCACGGGGGGACCCCCCCCCCCCCGATATGTATTTTTAAAAGAAACACTGTGTGTGTGGACTTCTGTATGCAATATATGCATACATTATAGCTAAAAACTATCAATCTGAATTTTATGATAATGTTATCAATGATTTTAATGATCTGATCTTATGTCATACCAACTATCCGTTATTCTGGTGTTAGTAAAATATGTGGTAGAAATTTGAAAAATGGAAATGGCCTTTTTGTTATTTGGTGTATCAAAGCAAAACATTTAAAACTGCTCCCACTAATCAAGGGTATGTAAGTTCTTTAGATATTTCCCGAATGAAATTCTGGCAACTTGGCGTCCATTTAAGGGGGTATGGTACCAAAAAATCCCGAAAAATCTCATTTCTTTTTTCCATTATTTAAAAAAAAAATCATAATTTTCTGAGTCCAATGACATCAAATTCATCTTGCTACGTTAAATAGAAACGATTATATTGCAATGTTAAAAATTGAACTACTGAAATTGTCACCAATCACACCCATTTTTGTCTGTTTTTTTCTCAAAGACGTGATTTTCGACATTTTTATAAATTTAAATTGATATAAGTCAAATTTTACTGCACAGATATGAATGAAATTTGGAACAATTGTTATATATATATTTTTCTTTAATTTACCTTTAGCAATTGCTGAAATATGTGTTTGTTTTTTATTATGATTTTTGAAAACAATATTTGTGGTGTAAAATCACGTTTTTTTACATTATTTTTTATTAAATTTTTTCTGATTCATATTTACAAAAACTGTAAGGACAATTTATTTCTTACATATTTCTATGTTAAAAAATGTTCAAATTAAAATTTTAGAAAAATTATTTTTCTACTTATATCAAAAAGAAGACTTGTCAAATTTTTGAAATTTTAATTTTTAAAAAATGATATTTTTAATTTTTAAAATTTTGAATATCGCATTTTGTTTACAATACTTAAAATCTACCGGAATACAAAAAATTACAACTATAACTTCAAAATTGCAGATTTCAGCAATTTGGGTACAATTAAGAGGCAGCTGTATACAGAGCGAATAGGAAACTTTATAAAATAGAAAATTTGAGGTAGTTTGAAATAAATATAAATTTCGCTCAGTTTTGAAAGATGCGAGTATGCTATTCAGAACTTATAATTTCTTAAGAATCGACAAAAGACGACAGTATACGAAATCCGTGTACTTTTTTGATAGAAGCTTTTATATGAAAATTAAGTGACTATAATTATTTCAAGATCCTTATCAGCCTGTGAGACCAGGAGACACCATATGCAGTTTTTGATGTTTACGAAGAAACAAAGCATGGAATTTAGTCACCGTTTATGACAGTCTTGGCCCGGAAAATTATGACCCCAATAAATACATGCCACACAAATTGAAGGTGTGGTTGGAGCAATATATCCTAGGGCCAAGTCTTAAACCAAGCTTCATTGGAAACTGAAAGAGCCAATACTGCAAAGATACGACATCGCACTGAGGAGCATCCAATGAGAGCAAGGAGGACATATATGAACCTCAGACAAAATGATGGAAGGAAATCAGGCAAAGAGGAAAGTCAACGAATATATTTCGATGATTATTCGAGCAGTGTTGCAAAAGGATAAGTCATGTTGTCAAGCACTGTAGTGGTTATTCATTTTGAGTAGTAAAAAACGAAGTCAGACTCCAAATGTCAGAAAAGAATCGACAAAAGGTGATAGTCGCAGTCATGTTGAGCTACTGACCCGAAATACAGAGGTATGTGCTAATTGATGAGACTGCAAGGAGGAATGTCAATGAATATAATTTAATGATTATTCAAGAGTTGAAGAGAGAGAGTCGTATTTTCCAGCAGTGTTACTCAGAGAAAGTCGTTATTCATTTGAGTATTGAGAATGTTGTAGAAAAAGGCGATGTCTGACTCCAAATGCCAGAAAAAAAAATCGGAAAAGGTGACAGTCAAAGGTTACAGACCAGAATTACAGAGGTGTGTGCTAGTCTTTATGTATGTAAGGCCAATTTTTAATCTTCAGAATAAGATTCAAAAGACCTGGTCTCACACGGTGTTGTGTTTGTTAACAGCTTGTAAATAAATTCATGTAATTTTAATCATAATAATATAGAGGTGTAAATAAATGATTATTACATTCCTTATATACATAATGTATAAGGAAAGTATTGTGACAGGGTCGAAAATTCGAATTCGAGTTTTCGACGTGAGAGCACGTTTCAAGCATCCCTGATCACGAAACAAACATTTTTGAAGTGATGTCTGTGTGTGTGTGTGTGTGTATCAGTGAGTCTGTGGAGACGATAACTGACGAACGAATGGACCGATTCGAACGAAATTTGGAACAAAAATCACAAACCGTAAACACTGTAAGCCTATTGTTTTTATACGTAATCGAATGTTCAACCCCCCCTTAAATTTTCGAATGAAATTTTGAAAAAATCGCCAAAAAATCAAAACCGCTATTAAAGTTACGCAAATAAACATTTCTTATGTAATTTTTCATTAGAAAACCATTGGCATAAATTTTAGATCGCTAACATGAACCGTTCTCGAGATATTGCACATTTTTCAAAAAAATATCCAAAAGTCATATAAAATAAAAAATAAAAATATTTCCTATTGAGAAACATGTTCACTTTTCATATGTAATACCATGCGATAAATTTGGTGACATCATTCTCGTGGCTCTAGCTCGTTCCATTCATGAAAAAAGATACTTTGAGTAATACTTTTGTATTTGAACGCCAATAGTCATTTATCTGATGTAAGAATAACTTATTTCTCCGTCCATAACGCTTGGTGGGATTTTGGCGACGAATTTGGCGGAATGTCGCCAACTTGGCGACATTTTTAGTTGTTGCCAAATTAACAAAACCTCGTCAAATTGATAAAAATGACGCTAAATCAATGAAAATGACGACTAATTGAAGAAAATTCAATATCATGGAAAGAATATAAGTATCTACCATAGGAATAACGTTTTTTTTAGCTGCAAAAGTTGTAAATTCATTGCATTATATAAGGAAAGTCATGTGTTGCCCACATCAGATTTTTTTTATAGATTAAAATGTGGATTTTATAGTGTTTTGATTTAATGATTATGTTAAGGAACTCATGCAAAGAAGTAATGGTGGGTTTTACGGTCATGATAACAATGCACAAATGTTACGATTCGTGACCACTTTAATTAAGATTAATAATTTAATCTACACAAATCATTTTAAAAAAGTAAACCTAGTTTCAATGCCCTTAAAATAATTATAGTCACTTGATTTTCATACGTCTGCTTCTAACAAGGATGAAGTATTTCATATTTTCACAAGCAGCAGTTGCATTCATTGTGAAATGACGTCAGAGTAATACTGTCTTCGAAAGAAGGGAAGACACTTGCCGGTTTCTGATCATCAAATTTTACAATCGTACGATCGATAATTTAGGCGATGTCAAAAAATATAAATTTTGGCCATTTTTATATGCATTTTTTTTTTCATAAAAATTTTAAAGAAATGTTACGGATCCAATCAAAGTTAATTTAAAAGATCTGATTTATTTCGCAAACTTTACAATTGCCGTAAGATTGAAACTGTAACAGTTTTTGAGAATGAAATGAATCTATTGGTGCAATAATTGCGCAAAATTCCACTTCAACATTAGCAAAATGAAACACTAAATCGCATTTTAACAAACATCGCTCAGAGGTGGTTTGACCATTGTCGAGTATTTTTGTATCAAATTTCTCAGCTTAGATCAATTGAATATTTCGCTGGTCGTCAACAAATGGACACACACATCACAGATTTTTTTTCTAATTATAGATTACATAGATAATCGGGTTACGTGGTGACATCCTAATTGATCCATTTTATTTATGTGAAAAATATTATGGAGAATGATTAAGCTATATTTTCAAATTAGACATTACAGACAATATTGTCGTGACGGAATTCGTCACTCTTATGTAAATTATATAATTATGATACTTTTTAAACTTTTATATTAATATTTAATTAATCTGTGTCCCGGAACCCTCTTGTCATTGTATATATTTCACCATATTTAAATGTATCTGAATCTGTATAGAATTGTAGCCATTTTCATTTCATAATAATTCTTTCACACTCGAGGAACAGCGACCGTTATTCAAGGTCGCACTTGTTAGCTGGTGGAGACAGTGGTCTTAGCTCTTCTTGATTTAACGTGGCAGCTACACGTGCCTTGAACTTTGCCGTTGATGGTGCGGATCCCTGGATATATTTGAAATGGAAGGATTTTTGTATTGGTGGATGAGAGAAGATGTGAGCCCCTTGTGATTTTCTATTGGCCGGGCTCTGGATCCACCTGGAATGTTTAAAAGCTGTGTGATTCGTGATTCTGCGCTCTCTCTCCCTGGAAAAACATCTTCGAACCCACGTCGGCTCGGAATTTAACCCTCATGTTGAGTTACCCTGCTGTGGGGGTCGGGAGAGACGCCACTGCAGCTACCGTCGCCACTGCTTGACCGGACCTGCTGATGCCTTGCCCTCGTCGACCGTCGACCGCCGTGTGAACGTTGGAGAGATGCCTCATTTTCCTTGATCGCGTACCGGGACCAAAAGAAGCAAATATGATACTGATCCCTTGGCTGGCCTGATCCGGTATCATACCGGAAACTGCGGTTCTGCCGTTTCTGCTGGAGCGGGGCAATGTTTGCCCTGAGGGAAATTACCAGTGGATGCCTGTGCTCTTTCTGCCATGAGTCCTTCCAAGAATATCTTGAGGTAAGACTTGAATATTTAGACGTGTCGTTGGCAGTCGTCTGGACTTGAGCGTCGACTCCGAAGAACTCTTAGCCCTTGATTTCAGCTGCCAGCAATAAATATATATATCATTTTACTTCAGTTTCCTTCTTTCATATTTAAGAATTAATACTTCAAGGAAATATAAAATAAATTAATAATGTTAAATTAGAATTGAAATACAGTTACTATTAAGCCTTATGCGTTCCTCGAGTGTGTATTCTCTCTTTGACCATACAATGCTTTTGCTGAATAATTGAATATGTGATATTAATATGTAATTCTAGTAAATTTGGATTTAAAGAACTGATATTTAAATTCCGGCAAAGAGCCGATGATTTTTAGTAGAAGTGGTCCAGTGGTTTAGAGCTGATTATAAATCAGCATATGTATTTGATATGCTAACTCCATTCTCAAGTAATTAATAAATTTGAATTTAAAATTAAATCGAGTTTTTATTTGTGTAGAAATTGTGTTAATTTATGTATTTCAGCTTTTGGATGAGTTCTTAAAGATAAAGGTATTTTTCTGTTTATTTTGGAATTTTTTTGGGGGAGGGTTTCCGCAGGTCATCAATTGGAATTTTTCCGATTGTCGAGAGGTGTGTTTAGAACCTGGGTAGTGAAATTTCTCTGAGAAAGTTAGACTTTCTCGGTCAGCCGTGTCTGGCAGGAATCCGTTGCGACTTCTGATGCCCTCGGAATTCCCGGCTTGACAGTATTATTGAAATGAGAATCACTATGATTTTCCGAAATAATAGGCAAATCAGGTGCATTTAATTTTCCTGCTGCGACTTCTGCAAGCTATTATACGTACTATAAACAAAAAAATGGCATGACTTTACAAAACGCAATAGTGTTGGCAAGCAATAGTGGATTTTACCCTCCATTGGACGTCAACAAGAAGATTAAGGGCGAGTGTATAGTATGGTACCTAAGGTCCGTGTCCAGCGATCCTTGTTTCATTAGATGTGTTATGTCCCAAAAGTATTACTGTCGTAAACGATGTATAATAACAGTACAGAAGCTTTGTGAACATTACGATGTTTCCGTGAATAACAAATTTTGTCTTAACCGTGAGAGCCAACGTACTTAATTTGAAAAGCAATATATTGGTCATTAATTATGCTATTTAGATCTATAATTTATAATATTTATTTAGGTAGCATTTAAAGGTTATAAAACAACATTTGCAAATAACACTATTTTGCAGAAACTCGTTTAAGCTTTTGTAGAGCTTTTAGGCGGAGATGATATGAGATTAAATCAGTTATTTACCGAAAAGTCTTGTCTCAGCATATATATTTAAATATAGAGTTGGCACATACATTGTATGCATGTTAAATGCGTTACAGAACACTTTGTCTGGCTATTGACTTGGGGTACTAGGCGCATCTAGTAGCCGCTAGTTTTAAATAGTTATAGTTTTATATAGTTCAACGTAATTTTAAGTGTTGTCATCCAGAAAAGCACCATATGTACGATTCAACGTTAAAAGCAATGTGCCGTATATCTTATACATCATATTTTCACTGTGAAAGAATTCGATTCATTGCATTATATAGGGCAAAGTCATTTGTTGCCTACATCAGATTTTTACATTCCTTATATACATAGTATAATGTATAAGGAATGTATTGTTACGGGGTCGAAAATTCGAATTCGAGTTTTCGACGGGCGAGCATATTTCAAGCATCCCGAACACGAATCAAACGCTTTTGAGATGATGTGTGTGTGTATGTGTGTGTGCGGAGGCGATATCTCACGAACGAATGGAGCGATTCGAACGAAATTTGGTACAAAAATTACAATATGTGAATGTTCAGAACCTCCCTAAATTTTCGAGTAAAATGTTGAAAAAATCATCGAAATATCAAAACCTCCAAAGTTAAGCAAATAGTCATTTCTTGCGGAATTTTTCATTAGAAAACGATTACATTAGAAACACAACATTTAGAACACTAACCTAAAAAAACCTAATTTTTCTTCCGTAACGTTTAACAAAATTTTGGTGACGAATTTATCGAAATATCTTCAATTCGCTGACTTTTTAAATGTTCCCAAAATATTCTCAAAATTGCATAAAATGAAGCTAAATTGATATATTAATTATTAAAAAATTCAAATATATGGACTATATCGCTTATTGAGGATGCTATCAATACTGATCATTGTTTATGTAGAGTTGCGCGAAATAGAAGTTTATTGGGTGCTTTGAAATAGTTTTACATGTTGTCTTCCGAAAAATTGCCAAATCAACAATTCAACGTTAAAAACACAGTACCTTGGATCTTATACATTCTGTTTTTACTATAAAAGGAGTAAATTCAATACATTATATATTGTAAGTCATGTTATGCCTACATTAGATTATTTGTTCTGTAGTAATAATAACGGTTTTACTTTACCATTTTTACTTTCCTTATATACATAAGTATAAGGAAAGTATTGCTGTTGTTGTTGTTGAGACCCAGACCGTCCGACCTACCAGAAAGGTGTAAGGTAACCGTTTGGACGGCCGGGAAGTGCCACTCAATTTAGACCGGAACCCAGTGTTGAGGCATCCACAGGGACCGTACCTTCCTTCCCCTACCACCAACCTCTCGGAAGGACTTACGGACCCACATGTTTAACGTGATCGTACTCCGCATGAACACGGCGGCAGTTGTGGCAGCGTGCAAATCCAGCACGCAAGCCACCGGACTACCGCTCCCGAAATGTGCCAACAGCACGCGGTGTTCCCAGGTGGTCACCCACCCATGTACTAACCGCGCCCGATGCTGCTTGACTTCGGTGATCTAACGAGAACCGGTGTTTTCAGCACGGTAGGGCCGTTAGCATAAGGAAAGTATTGTGACGGGGTCGAAAATTCGAATTCGAGTTTTCGACGGGAGAGCACGTTTCAAGCATCCCTGATCACAAATAAAACATTTTTGAAGAGATGTCTGTGTGTGTGTGCGTGTGTGAAAGTATGTGTGTGTGTGTGTGTGTCAGTGAGTATGTGGAGACGATAACTGACGAACGAATGGACCGATTCGAACGAAATTTGGTACAAAAATCACAATCCATAAACATTGGAAGCCTATTGTTTTTATACGCAATCGAATGTTCAGAACCCCCCTAAATTTTCGAGTGAAATTTTGAAAATATCGTCAAAATATCAAAACCGCTAATAAAGTTACGCAAATAGACATTTTTTATGTAATTTTTCTTAAGAAAACGATTGACATAAATTTTAGAACGCTAACATGAATCATTCTCGAAGTATTGCACATTTTCCAAAAAAATTATCAAAAAGTTATATAAAATAAAATAAAATATTTCCTATTGAGAAACATGTCCACTTTTCATATATAATACCATGCGATAAATTGGGTGCCATCATTCTCGTGGATCTAGCTCGTTCCATTAATGAAAAAAGATACGTTGAGTAATACTTTTGTATTTGAACGCCAATAATCATTTATCTGGTGTAAGAATAACTTATTTCTCCGTTCATAACGCTTGGCGAAATTTTGGCGAAGAATTTGGCGGAATGTCGCCAACTTGGCAACAATTTTAATTGTTGCCAAATTAACGAAAATCTCGCCAAGTTGATAAAAGTGACGCTAAATCAATGAAAATGACTACTAATTGAAGAAAATTTAATATCTTGGAAAGAATATAAGTATCTACTATAAGAACATTTTTTAAACTGTAAAAGTAGTAAATTCATTGCATTATATAAGGAAAGTCATGTGTTTCCCACATCAGATTTTTTAAGGAAAGTGTGTGTGTGTGTGTGTCTTGAATTTATCTCTTTATTTCGGAAAGGACACATCTCGTAAAAGCTCAAATGATATTTTAATAGTCCCAATAACGTTTCAAAATAATAATTTAATTATTTTTAGATTGCAATTTTGCCCTAAATACTCCCTGTGAATTAAAGTTTTCCTGCCATCGCTACTGCCGAAGGAAATTATTTATTGCTTTTAATTCCTGTAAAATTTCAATTTTCGGAGATGTGACCTTTTCGAAATTCACTAGTCTAATCGTTAACCCTGCATTATAATTTTATCGCTTGACTTAAAAGTAAATTACCCGATATTTCCAGAATCATTATTTTTAAAATATTAATATAATTCTAAAAGTCCGCTTCTACTTTTCATAGTTCATATAAAATGATATTATAGTGAAAGTATAAAATTTCGGCTATTGTAGATTGAATGGCTTTGAATATTCCTAAACGCAAATCAGCCATTTTTTTTTCGATCTATGTGGGTAGGATATCAATACCAGAATTTGGGTAATTCGGAGAAATTTGGTCGGATAATTTTAATAGGCAAAAGAAGCAATCATATGTTTTTTGGTTCTAGCTTATTAACGATCTTCAACGCTCCGGTTTATAATATGAACCCTGAATTCAAGCAGCAGTGAACGTGGAATGTTAATGAGTGATCAGAAAAAATCTGATGTGGGCAACACATGACTTTCCTTATATAATGTAATGAATTTACTACTTTTACAGTAAAAAAATAGGTTTTTCTTATAGTAGATACTAATATTCTTTCCAGGATATTGAATTTTCGACAATTAGTCGTCATTTTCATTGGTTTAGCTTCATTTTTATCCATTTGGCGAGATTTTCATTAATTTGGCAAAATTTCAAAAAAGTCGCCAAGTTGGCGACATTCTGACAAATTCGTCGCCAAAATCTCGCCAAGCGTTATGCACTAAGAAAAAAGTTATTCTTACAGCAGATAAATGACTATTAGCGTTCAAATACAAAAGTATTATTCAAAGCATATTTTTTCATGAATGGAACGAGCTAGATCCACGAGAATGATGTCACTTAATTTATCGCATGGTATTACATATGAAAAGTGAACATGTTTCTCAATAGGAATTTTTTTTTATGTGACTTTTTCATAATTTTTTGAAAAATGTACAATATCTCGAGAACGGTTCATGTTAGGGTTCTAAAATTTATGCCAATCGTTTTCTAATGAAAAATTACATAAGAAATGTCTATTTGCGTAACTTTATTAGCGGTTTTGATTTTTTAACGATTTTTTCAAAATTTGATTTGAAAATTTAGGGGGGTTCTGAACATTCGATTACGTATAAAAACAATATGCTTCCAGTGTTTACGGATTGTGATTTTTGTACGAAATTTGGTTCGAATCGGTCCATTCGTTCGTCAGTTATCGTCTCCACAAACTCACTGACACAGACACACACACACATACTTTCACACACACACACACACACACACAGACATCACTTCAAAAATGTTTGATTCGTGATCAGGGATGCTTGAAACGTGCTCTCCCGTCGAAAACTCGAATTCGAATTTTCGACCCCGTCACAATACTTTCCTTATATACATCATGTATATAAGGAAAGTAAAAAGTAGTGTTCACATGGAGGGTTATGAAAATGCTGATCGTCTGGATTAGTATCTAAATTACAATGCTTATCCGTGATTGAAACACGTTTGGCAACATTTTGTAGCAGCGTTACCCAGAGATAGATAGATAAACGGACAGATAAATCAAGGTGTTTATATTATAAATGTTTATATTATAAAATAGGTGTTTATATTATAAAATATTTATATATATAATAATTACTCCCAAAACCAACATCTGTAGCATTACTACTGGGTACATATCAGTTAAGTACAGATCAGTTAAACTGTCTCCGTGTTCACGCGGAGTACGGGTACGTTAAATATGTGGGTTTATAAACATCCTCCTGAGAGGTTGGTGGTACGGGAAGTAAATTACGATCCTTGTGGGTGCCGGCGCCACTGGGTTCCAGTCTAAATTGGGTAGTACAGTCGCAGTCGTCGATACAAATACTTTACACATTATAGTAGGTCGGGCGGTCTGGGTCGAGCTGACAGACACTTGGAAAAGGGACCGGGAAATACCAGTAGTTACAGTGTAGGGATTGTTATCGAGGTACCGGAGTTCGATTCCCGCCGATGTCCAAACTATTCCCATGCCTACGCGAAGTACAGGCACGGTAAATATGGAGATCCTGAATATATTCCGAGAAGTTGATGGCATGGGGAAGAGGATAAGATCTCTGCGGATATCTCTCCTACTGGTTTCAGGTCGAAATCTGGTGGCACTACACTGGCCGTCCAAACGGATACTTCACACTTCCGGGTAGCCTTTCTGGTAGGTCGGACGGTCTGGGTTTCAACAACAACAACACTTCCGGGTAGGTCAGACGGTTTGGATCAAAAGAAAGAAAGAAACACTTGGGAATACCATACCTGTCTGAATATATCAGTGAAGAATATTCTGTGATGCTTAATACTCTGCACATTATCTGTACTAGGTATTGGTAACAGGCCTCCTCTGGCGTGGTATTGAAATTAAATGCTTACACGGTAATAATTTACATTTATTTAAATGAATGATTTATCTCCAGCTTTTGAATATTAGACAATACTAGCATAAACAGAAATTTGAACTACTTTTTTCAACCAATCAAAATTAAAATGCGTATTTAAAGATACTGTTAGAGTTATTAGAGTATAACAGTATTTATATTCTAATATTTTATCCACAAATTTACACATGTTAAGGTATTGTTAAGGTACACGTTAAGGTATTAATATGTTAAGGAATTGTACGTCAAAGAGATTGCCTTCATGAAGATACACGAGTAGTGTAAATTTTTACATATGTTTATAATTTGAATAATATTTTTAACACATTGACAAGTATAAACTTTCAGGATTAGTTAACAAAATCCTTCCATTTTTAACATTTTTAATATTAAATGAATAAACATTCATGTTTCGAAATTTTGATACTGTTACTTAAAATTTTAGATGTGTTCCTACTACTTATTACTTTCCTTATATACATAATGTATAAGGAAAGTATTGTGACGGGGTCGTAAATTCGAATTCGAGTTTTCGACGGGAGAACACGTTCCAAGCATCCCAGATCACGAATTAAACATTTTGAAGTGATATCTGTGTGTGTTTGTGTGTGTGTGTGTATGTCAGTGAGTCTGTGGAGACGAAAACTGACGAACGAATGGATCGATTGGAACGAAGTTTGGTACAAAAATCACAATCCGCAAACACTGGAAGCCAATTTTTTATACGCAATCGAATGTTCAGAACCTCCTAAATTTTCGAGTGAAATTTTGAAAAAATCGTCAAAAAATCAAAACCGTTAATAAAGTTAAGCAAATAGACATTTCTTATGTAATTTTTTATTAGAAAACGATTGACATAAATTTTAGAACGCTAACATGAACTGTTCTCGAGATATCGCACATTTTTCAAAAAAATTATCAAAAAGTTATGTAAAATAAAAAAAAATATTTTCTCTTGAGAAACACGTTCACTTTTCATATGTAATACCATGCGATAAATTTGGTGACATCATTCTCGTGGATCTAGCTCGTTCCATTTATGGAAAAAGATATTTTGAGTAATACTTTTGTATTTGAACGCCAATAGTCATTTCTCTGCTGTAAAAATAACTTATTTCTCCGTCCATAACGCTTGGAGAGATTTTGGCGACGAATTTGGCGGAATGACGCCAACTTGGCGACATTTTTCATTGTTGCCAAATTAACAAAAATTTCGCCAAATTGATAAAAATGACTCTAAATCAATGAAAATGACTACTAATTGAAGGAAATTCAATATCTTGGAAAAAATATAAGTATCTACTATAAGAATAACATTTTTTTTAACTGTAAAAGTAAATTCATTGCATTATATAAGGAAAGTCATATGTTGCCCACATCACATTTTTTTATAAAAGTTGAAATATACATATATTGCAATATTTGTTTTTTTACTAAAATGATTGAAAGTTATAAAATTTTATTGCATATTATATACAAAATAAAATAGCTATAAATGTTTTAAATAATGCTTGTAGGACTCGCTGGCATCCTTCCAGTATGGGATTAAAAAAAACAGTTTATTCATGAAATATCTGCTATAATAGAAACCACTCTCAATCACTGTCTGCATATGCACAACACAAAAGGAGTATAATAATCAAGTAATAAAATCCATCAATAATGAACGATAACCAGTAAACAGTTAATTCAGCAAGAAATCCAAGAGAAAGCAATGAATTTCAATATTTATATATACATTTGTTCATGTAATATAAATGTCCATATTTATATAACACGACCAATAAATTTCTATATTTATTGGGTAATTTATAATACTATTACATATAATTTGAATTTCGAAATTCGTCTGATGCAGAATTGTTTACTTACTTTCCTACAAACATCACTGCAACTATCAGTTTCCTACATGAACTAAATCGTAACCATTGTTCCGGGAATTATCAATATTCTACGTAAGGAATAATACTATGAAAGTCCTACATATCATATAAATCGTATATATCATATTGAACCATTCGAATTACAAAACAATGCTCTCCAGTATTTGTTTATTGCATAATTCTACATTAAAATTCTGTTTACATACTAGCTTTCACCAGCACTGCTCATACATCTTAGATATACAAAGAAGTGCACACACTCTATAGTAGATATACTCTGTCCTGGGGTTTTTACATCCTTTAGGACACGCCCTGTAGGACAGCGAAAAGAACAAGGGCGTGTGTACATTAAACCGATACAAAATTTATTTAGAAAACACACATAAAACTATTTACAAGTAATGTAATAACCCATAAACTTCATACCCTTCAGTGGGTTGCAAAATTACTTAAACTGAGTCTACATGACTAAATAAAATGGGGCGGAGGAATAGTAACCCGAAACTAAAGTTAAAATCTTATCCGCTGAAGAGGAGAGAGAAGAAATAGGTGTTCAAAATTTGACTCTGAGGAACCAACTTTCTGTCCGTTTCATGTTTATGACATATTTTTCACACACCAAAATAACACCACCTCTTTCGATGGTGTCTCCAGACCAACTCCTTGAATCTCCCCAAAATCCTCTCTCCCTCTCAAGTTTTAAAATCCGCAGTTAAAATTATTGAAACCGCTCTCATTCGCCTCAGGGGCGTCGCCCATGGGCCACAGAACAGCTTCATTCGTCTTTCACCCCCCTCCAGGTAACAACCACCTTAGGAAACCCCCCCACAGACGATACTCTTCAGACGTTAATTCAAAAGGCTCGAAAACTCTATGATCATCTCATCTGGCTTGGACGGAAATTGTGGCAAATTTTCGTTAGTATCTGATCTTCAAAGTCCATCCGCACATCCTGTTTTGCTGGGCACCTACAAATTGGGACTGAACCACAAAATACACTCTTTTGCAAAAAATACGAAGCACCATACAGAATGTGACTGTTTTTATTGAAATTAAATATGCGTACAGCTAATACACAGATAATGAAATGATTACAAAATCAAGGCCGCAGGACCCATCAATGGTTAGCAATTGCACATTGAATTTTCGAATCACTAACAGGTAAAACTCCCCTTGGCGGCAATGCAGGCTTGTATACGTCTAATTAAGGAGTGATAACGCTTCCTAATGTCATCCTGCGATACATTCTGCGAGGCATTCCTCAATTGTTGCTCCAGATCTGCTACATTTCGGGGTGTCCGAATTTGGCGGCCTAGCATGTCCCATACATGCTCGATTGGCTACAGATCTGGTGAACTTACTGGCCAAAGAACAGTATCAACAGCACGGGGACAGTCCACAGATAGGCGAGCTTTGTGTGGCGTGGCATTATCTTGTTGGAAAATGACCTCAGAATGACGTGTCATGAAGGGTAACGCAAATGGCCGGAGGATTTCATCAACATATCGTTGATCTCTTAAAGTTATACGCAGGATGACTAAGGAGCGGTGCCAGTCTGCTGGCAGTCATGATGCTCGGCTACGATACCACTTTCAAAGCCTCTGTTGATGTTGTGGGGTTATGGGCAGACGTCTTAATGGTTGCCGTGAGAGTAAGCCCACCTCAGCCAAGCGCCTTGAGATGGTGGAATGTACCACGGATGGTATGGAAGAGGCTGTAGCACATTGGATGGCGGACAATGATACCGTTGGGCCAGTTCGGATATGTCGTCCAATCATCCGATCTTGTCTCGCATTCATACACTTTGGCTTTCCAGAGCCTTTATTCCGCCGACGAGTTCCTTGCAGCAGCCATTGCTGCCAGCACGTTTGCACAGCAGTGTCTGGTTGCACAGCAGTTCGGTGCAGGTGGCGTCCTATTGCGCTGTATGGTTAGCCAACTTCACGCTTCCCGACTATACGACCACGTATGAACTCGTCTAATTTCTTATAAGGTCTTCGGCAACGTCGTAACGGCACTACTGGTTTTGCCTCCACGGAACAGCAACTCCGATAACGAGCAAAGACAATCCGTCCACATTTTTAACCTATTTTATAGGATGCTAGTTGCGCAATAGAAACACTCTTTGGCCTTGCAAATTTAATCATTTGCATGCCAGGTATAAAGGAATTTGAATGCGGAATTTCGAGATTATCGAATTATTTTTTAGGGGGGCTTTTTTTTTTTTTTTTTTTTTTGCAAAAGAGTGTACTATAATGTAACTCCTGATCTTAAAACCAAAATATTGGAGCATGAGTTTACAATGGGGCAGACGCATACCCAAACAGTCACACAGACCTAAACACACTCACAAACACAAAGACATACACATAGTCGGACAATTTAACGTGGTGAAACTATGTTCAGCATATCTTAAAACTTGATTTATGTCATTGCTTTGCTGTTGAATATTTTTGTAAAACAATGCATTTTCATACAGTAATATGAAATAGGCAAATTTAACTTTAAATTAAATCCTTTATTCTGATACGTATGAAAGTTTTCTAACTTGGATATGCGAACATTTTAAGGAGAAGTTTTATGTTAATTATTCAATAGTCATTTGTTTTAATTAAAGCTTTTAAAGATAAAATTACCGCCATTAAAACGAAAAACGATAAGAACCATTTAACGAGCTTTTATCTCGTCAAGATAATTTCAAGTGATTAGGAAATTATTTTCCTCGTTAACTGTAAGTAAATAATCATTTAGAAAATACTTCAAGCGTATTTTAGCTTAAAATGTGCATAAAATTAAAAATAAAATCTGTAATGATATCACATGATAATTGAAGGAGGCCCTGCATTATAATCGAAGAAATTTCAGATATTTTGATATTAAACGACATACATGAAATAATATGTAACATTGATATATAAATTATAAATTATAAGTGTTATAGTGAATAATTCAATGAACTAAAAGGCTGTGTGAATAGTTCGTGATTTTCGATATATAATGTACTCGATATATAACGTCTTATACTATGGAATATTATATATATATAGTGTTGTTATCTATAAAATTTTCGCTTTCAATATTTCGTTGTCAATATATGTTTTAAGACCTCCTGAACACATTTGGGCTAGTTTTAAAGCATCTGGTTCAACCGATTTCTTGTGTACAAGCTGCCACAAATATTAATTAATTTTTACGGAACTTCATAAACATATGAAACTTATCAAAAATATAGAACTGGTTTGAATTCTTTTGATATTCGAGCTTAAACTTCGAAATTGATTTGAAATTTTATATTATCTTAATACCGTAGCATAGGACAGAATTTGATTTAATTTGCATAAAAAACGCTGATTTATGGCTCATTGATCACAAAACTTAACAGTTTTAATCACTGTAGTTGACAGTAGCCGCGATCCAATTTTTGTGTTCGTGACATCATTGCAAGTGGGGGGGGGAGGGCGTAAGCTAATCCCTTCCGAGGGGTTACATCATCAAATTTGGTATTAATCGACATATTTTTTCAAGCCCTTTGAAATGAAGAGTAACACGCTATAATTATGAGTACTTGGAACAACAGTACAGATTCCTCGAAGTTTTTTTTGCAAAAAATAAATAAATAAATAAATCTGTTATAAAATTTTATTTTCTAATACGAGAGTCGAGTGGAGCCATCCCTCCAGTCAATTAGCTGTGACATTATCAGGTACAGATTCACGGTACACTATTTCTAGCCTTGAATTTAAATTTGGCGCTTCCTGTTTTTTGCAACTTTAAACATCATCTTGAGGTAATTAACTTAATCAATATTTGGTGCATATCTAATAGGAGAATAGTGGGTCCCTAGCAAAATCTTCAAGCACCCCAGTCACTTTGCAAGGAAAGATCAGATCCATACGTGTGCGGCAGCAGACGACTCTGCTCCTGCCTCGGGTATCCTGCATCGGTCGAAGATGCTAGGATACCCGAATTATGTGTTTGGAGTCGAAGCTAGCTTTTGCTCTAAGCTTATAATGTCGGTCTTGTAAACACGAGGTCCCGACTTCGGTCCTGGCGACTCTCAATCGCTACAATGATGACTGGACGTTTGAAACACGCAACCTTCTCTCTCCAACGATCTCACTTCTGAACAAGAGATGGCAACACCACACGGAGTCAGAGGCCCTACCCCTCACTCCCTTCCTGGTTGACCACGACTGACGTCACGCCCGAGGCGACACGCCTCCCAGCCATTCAGCCCCTCGGCTGAGTCTCGGATGGGTACACGCGGGGATTTCCGCAGCGGCCCCCCTCCTCTCCGAAATTCGACCGGGGCCTTCTCATCAGGTGAGGGAGTGTGCGGCAGCACACGACTCTGCTCCTGTCAAAGACATCGATCGAAGATGCTAGAATACCCGAATTATGAGTTTGGATACGAAGCTAGCTTTTGCTCTAAATTTATAATGTCGGTCTTGTAAGAACCAGGTCCCTGGTTCAGGCCTGGCAACAAGAACCGCTACACGTGTAACACGTCAGAACTAGATCTTTCTGCAGTAAAGCGACCATGTCGATGGAATAAAATGATTGCTGCTCCCGTAGAGAAGAATTTGAATAGTTAAGATGAAGAACACGGCAACAAAGTGAGATATAAGGATAAGACCAATATACAAAGTTGGAGATCATTTCTAATGTGTAGCAATAGGCAATAAAACTATTACAAAAGGTTTTTATTTTGCAACAATATGGTTACTAGCGAAGGAATCGGCATTAACAAATAAGATTGGGCAAAACCCGCACATGGAAGACAGTAAATACCTGTCATACATCATCGGTTAATTACATTTGACTGTAACATAGTGACACTTGCAATGCTTGTGAAAGTATGCACTGGCATTTAATTTATCATACGCAGTATTGAAAACGTATCGTATTCACGAAAATTTTTGATTTCGAGAGGTTTTGATGCCAATATATGTTACAATTAAGATTGGGCAAACAATTGTACAATTAAGTCAATTAACAATTGTAGGCAAACAATTAACAATCAGATTGTTAAGACAATTAACAATCTGGCAAACAATTAACAATTGTAACAATTAAGATTGGGCAAAACCCGCACATGGAAGACAGTAAATACCTGTCATACATCATCGGTTAGTTACATTTGACTGTAACATAGTGACACTTGCAATGCTTGTGAAAGTATGCACTGGTATTTACTTTATCATACGCAGCATTGAAAACGTATCGCTTTCACGAAAATTTTTGATTTCGAGAGGTTTTGATGCCAATATATGTTTTAACACCTCCTCTGAATACGTTTTTACTATTTTTGAAGTTATGTCTGTCTGTCTGATGTATGTGGTTGATTTCTAGTATACACAATAACAGCCATAAATATTTATGGAATTTCACGACACTTTATATCCTGCTTTGTTTTTGAAAAATCTTGAACTAGATAAGCTTTTTTAAATTCGTGCTAAAACTTCGAAATTTTATATATTTTTTCAACGTGGTAGCATAGTTTCAATCGGTGTTGAGAAAAATAGCCGCGATACAATTTTTTTTGTTCATGGCGTCATTACCCCCCCCCTTTGGGAGGTAAGTTATTCCCCCCAAGGAGGTACGTGACCAAGTATGGTTGTTGTTGTTGTTGTTGAGACCCAGACCGTCCGACCTACCAGAAAGGTGTAAGGTAACTGAATGGACGGCCGGGAAGTGCCACCCAATTTAGACCGGAACCCAGTGGGGGAGGCATCCACAGGGACCGTACCCTCCTTCCCCTACCACCAACCTCTCGGAAGGACTTACGGACCCACATGTTTAACGTGATCGTACTCCCCATGAACACGGCGGCATTTTGTGGTAGCGTGCAAATCTAGCGCGCAAACCACGGGGATACCGCACCCAAGATGGCCAACAGCACGCGGTGTTCCGAGGTGGTCACCCACCAAGTACTAACCGCGCCCGATGCTGCTTGACTTCGGTGATCTAACGAGAACCGGTGTTTTCAGCACGGTACGGCCGTTGGCCCGTGACCAAGTATGGTATCAATCGAAATATTTTTTCAAGCCCTTTAAAGTGAAGGGTAACACGCTGTAGTTGTAATAATTTGGGACCACGATACTGATTTTTCAAAAAATGTTTTTCTAAAATTTGAGCATAAAAATGAATTCTGATATGAGAAAGTCGTGTTGAGTCACACTCTAGTAAATTTTATTGAATCTGTATGTGCATTCTTTTAACGGAAGGTACACTAGATCCATGTGCATGTAAGTGTTGTTGTTTTTTTAGCATTCCGAATAATACAGGAATTCGTCGATAATCCTATTACGTCAAATAAATTCCTTCTCTTTTCAATTTAGCATCCATTTCCATTTTTTTATGCTTTACAACTTTGAAATTAGCCTTAATAGAGATAGAGAACTACTGTCTCTAAAATACACTGTTGCAAAGATAGAAAAGGCCGATTCACTATATATATTTTGCTAACGTGTCTAACAGGCTTTTGTCTTCCCAGCAACCTCCAGAAGCCCCCTGGTGAAATCGATGGCCCCCCAGACGACTGAAGCTTTTCACACTTATAGTATCAACGAGGCACAGAATTTAGCTTTGACAGTTTTGTGATTTAACTCTAGGGAGAGATTACGATTTTGTTTAATATTTCTCCTATTTCTCAAACAGCCCTCGGTTTTGAATGATAATTCTTTGTGCACTAATAGTATGGCTCCTGGACCGAAGCAAATTGAGCCGAATATTTTATTTTCTCATGAAGTGGACAATATCGGGAATTGAAGCCCCATCGGGGATATAAAAGTTTGAAATTCGACCACGGAACAGAACTTAAAAAGGACAACTAATTTTGACGCTCAGCACCACGTATTGTTAAAGGAAAAAATTAAAACTTATTAAAAAAAGCTGCAACTTAATTTTTAAGAGTGTTAGTTTCGCTGTCTTTGATAGGCTTAAATACCAGTACACTGAAAAATTTTCCTAACTGCAAAGTTTTTCCCGCAGATCTTTTCACTGAAGTTAGAGGAAAATCAGTTTTTTGTTCTGTACCATAGATGGTAATATGTGGTGCAGAACATGAAGGAAGTATTGGCATCAAATCTAAAATGGGAATTTGAATTTTGGACTAATTTTTAGGTACAACGCGAATTTAGAATGCCTTCGATGCATGTGACTGGACAAAGTGTGTATCCATTTTGACTCAAACACTACGCAACGCAACTTCATTAACATTGGCTGTTAGTTACCTATGGGCTATCCCTGGTGCTGATTACATTTGACGCAATTACTAAACATCACACTGGCCTTTTGCTTCGAAATGGCCGACAAAATCCTTCGAAATCCAAAATAAAAACCAACTATGCGTAAATGTATTAATTAATTTCTTGCTCGAGTGTCTTACTTTCTGGTCGGAGTTAGAATCCCGAGTAAAAGTAAAAATCTCTATGTCTTCATGCATGCACATTGTGGTATGGATCTACTTTAAAACGTAGCTTCCGTTTAAAAGAAGTTTCTGTGGACATGAAAAGAACTGTAAAACGCAAAATGTTCCAATCCTATACACTTAATTATTTCCTAAATAGCATGGCTGATATAAAAATGTAAATATTTTAACAATATTGATTGGCCATTTACAGTCAATATTGGCATGTCAATATATACCCAATATTAGGTTAGTATTGGTTTCCTATATATTTTAAATATGTTTAATGCAACGTCAATATTATAATTAATATTATAGTGTAAATATTTAGTCAATATTGGCGGCTAATGCATCCCCCATTATTGGTCTTACATTGAAAATATTTCCAATAAAGCGTCAAGATATAAAATATTGACATGCTACATAGGGTTGATACTACCAGGCATCTCAGCATATACTTTATACAGTGCAGATGTGTTGAGCACTACAATAAATATTATTTATTTTCAAGTACGTAAATGAAAAAAAAATATTGCTTTATGCATGCACATCTTGATAAGAATCTACAAGCTACTAAAAATATTCACACAAATAATGATCTTTGAATAAATTCTAAATTTACTGGCTAGATAAATAATTAGCAACTTAAAGCAGTTTGATAAGTGATTTATAATAAATTTCTTCAGCCATTCCTAGTATGCGTATATTATTAAGAATCACTTAAATTTTATTACCAGTAAAAGTTCATTTTACTATTGAAATACATTTTTAATTAAGTAGTTCAAAATAAAATAAACGCGATTAAAACGCAGATACATAAAGTTAATTTAATGACCGTTATCGCATCAGGATACATCAGCTTCAGAAATAATTTCTGGTCATTAACTGAAATCAATTCTATATTTAAAACCATATTCCAAGACAACTGTATGCGTAACGTATATTATATTTCAACGTTTGTGTGGACTTCAGGAGTTTTCTGTGATTTTTTACGCATTATTTAAATCAAATCAAAATGCTGAAAACGAAATAATGGCACTTTCGCACATTATAGCAAAAGCCTTATATTCAGTTAAATACTTTTTTACGCAAATGTTTAATTATGGTTAGTTTGTCTGCTTGCGTTTATAAATCTGAATAAAAAATTTCTAAATTATAATTTTAGCTAATTCCACAGGATTGTTTTCCCACAATAACATAAAAGTCACACATTCATTGAACATTTCACATGAGTATCACATGGCACCATTCCTGTGCTGTTTAGCACTCATTACTGGTCATTAGATGATTTGATAAAAATGAATATATTTTTATGTAGTTTGGTTCTGCCATACAAGTTCTGTCAAGTTAAGTTTGGTCATAAATTTGCGTACTGTCAAATTATTTCTGGACGTAAAGTTGTGTTCTGTCATATAAGTTCTGGTAAGCTGTGTGTGGTTGTGAAGTTGTGTTCTGTTATAAAAGTTCTATCAAAATCTGTCTGGTCATAAATTTGTAATTATATATATTATAATATATAAAGATTCTTATATTTTACTATAAATATTCTATCAAGTTGTGTCTGGTCATAAAGTTGGGTTCTGTTATACAAGATCTATAAAATTATGTATGGGTCTGAAGCTGACTACTCACTGCATGTGCTGCTGAAATGTTGCTACACCTGTAAACAAATTCATTGAAATTTCTCCACCAGCACAGAAATTACGTGGGATGATTAAAAAATATTGAGTGACTACATATTTCCTGAGTGACTGGCCTCAATCTCAGGGTTCCATTTTAAGAAATGCTTCAAACAATATGCACTGCAAGACTACGGCAGTTTTGGTCACGTAACTCATTTTAGTGAAAAATTACAAAATTTTAATTTTTATATGGATCCTACACAAAGGAAGCTCAAATAAGCAAATTCTTCTTTGCCCATTTAAAGATCTCTTGAAAGAAAACCCAGTTCTCTAATAATCTAAGTTGACAGTGGAACAATTGTCAATATTACCTAAACCACTTTGCCCGTTCAAAAGAAACGGCAAAAAGCATGCATTTTGAGGTCGTACAAAAATTTAATTTTGTCAGATAAAATTTTCATTCGAAATTTACCTGTGTACCTATCTTTAACAAGAAATTTTATACAGTCTCCAATTATCCATCGAAAACTTTAATCAATGATATATGGAGTAATTTTGATAATATGGCAATGGGACTTTTGATATTTGACTAATTGGGATGTAAAAAATATTTTTGTAATTGAAATGTTGTTGTTCTAGAGGAACGGTGTAAAAAGTTGTAATTTTTACTTTTTGCTAAAATGTATTAATGATAAAAATTTGCAGATAATGATAGTATTACTTAATTAAAGAATTTTTAAATTGGTACCATGGATGTACGATCAATCGTTCAAGGGAAATATAGACATGCAATATTTTTGAAACATACTGCATAATTAACTTTATAGTACTTTTATTATATGTATTACATATTATATATATATATTATATTATATATTTTATAAGAAAATGCAACATTTTCGGAACAAATATTAATATTTACAATAGATTTTCTAAAGAATCTTTGCAAGAGAAATTAACTGAAGTATAATGTCCAATTTCTGTATTAATATAATCTACTCCATTTACTACATCCATTTTGCATATTACCCAGGTTATCTTGTATCATAATAACAAGCAAACTGTAAAAAAGCATCTTTGTAACATTTCTGTAGATCTTAAATATGTTTTAGGTAAGAACCAGACGCGTTTTACGTAATTAATATTAAAAATGGTATGCTATGCTTATAACAAAGCCTGTGCTATAATATTCCCTAAAAGATTATAGTTTATAAAAGTGATAATAGATGCATTTATAGTTTCCTGGGAAGTATTAAAATAGAGAATAATGATAGCAAAATCATTTCTAATCATGCCTTTTCAAATCATGCATCAATATTAAAAGTACTCATGACCAATTTTATTTTTACACATCATAATTTCGGGTATAATGCTTCATACCAATGCATTCAGTCAAACATGAAAAATCATACACATACCTCACTAACGTATCCATGTGCACACGCAGTCAAAAATTTGAAATTACTTAAAATGTGATTTTTCGGTCTTAAGAGCGTATTACCGTCAAAATAAGGGAAATAAATTGACGAAATTAATATACAGGGATATGAGAAATTAGAAATGATTATATATTCATTATTCAAAAGGTAAATTAATTCGGATTCAAGAGTATGCACAGAGTTTGCTCTAAATTGCATTGCTATCATGAATCACAATTAAATTGCAATTGCATCATATTATAGATTTAACCGTAATGTCCTATGAATTATTCGCTGGCTCAACAATGAAGTTGAAAGTTCGGAGGTAAAACAAAGGGAAAATATACCAGAAATGTATGAAGGAGTCCTCATACAGTGGTAAGTGGTGTGTATAATTTATTTTGGACCGGGCATGTATTTTCATGCTCTTTTCAAGACTACTTCCGTACAGTCATGCGAATTTTCAGCAAAACTGAAATTAACATTTCGCTAAAAGTGGATATCTTTGAATTACATTAATTAGGGAAAATCTCCGGAAACTGACACTGAACTCATACCAGTTATAATCTAAACTCTATGTATGGCGGTTTCTGAAACACATTTTAAAAGATAATGAAAATTTTTAAACTGGAAGTGAAAACTGAACTGGAACTGGAAATCGTTAATGAACCTCCCTACCCTCTCTGGAATGTTATTCTAAATCCATATCAGCTTTGATCTAAGCAGGCTCTATGTACGAACTAGTCTTAGAAATAGATGTTTCAAAGAATTTCTTTGTAAAATCATATATGGTGAAATTTTTACCGCTAACAAAATGTGTCATAAAAATATTCATAGGTTTGTTTTATGTATATTACATATATTTTGCTAAATTTTAAAATTTTTCTTAAAAAGGTAGCACAAAGCAAATCAGAAAGAATATCAATTTATTTTGGAGGTTGTACCTCCAGCCTCCTTCTTCCTGCTAAAACCCAAAGTAACTATATCATCCAAGATAAGGAAGTGTAATTTTCTTGAATATTTTTACCGTTGTTGTTGTAGTTGATCCCTTCGTATATAATAAAACAGAAGCTAATTTTTCTCTTTGAAATTTGCAGATATCATTACTAATTCGGTTTATGCTAGTTTTAACGAAGATTTTATATTTTAATTCTTTTTTTTTCTTTTTTTTTTGTAACAGTTGGAACAATTTATTTTAAATTTACAAATATCTATACAGGGTGTCCCAAAAAGATTGAAAAGGGCTTTAATTCTTTACCTGTTGGAGGTAAGTGGGCATTGTAAATTTAAAAAATGTTGAAAGTAAGGTAGGAAAGAAGACTACGTTAATGTAGTAGCCCTTTCATTAATTTTCAAAAAGTTACACTTCTTTAATTTTCTTGCGACCCCCTTTAGACAAATTTGGTCAATCTTGAAAATTGAACATTTTGAATGACCATATCTCAAATTAGAAATGCAAATTTGTGACATATCACAAAAAAAAAAAACTGTATGATAATACATAGAAGACATTTTTGCGAATTCTGCGCAGGCTCACAATGCAATCAGGGATTCTTAAGTACTTTTCAAAAACTAGGCACTTTTTCCATAATTAAGTACTTTTAAGTACTTTTTTTATCTAAATAATTTTCATCTTCAATTTGTTTATGATCCCCATTTTCACTGATGAAGTAGCCTTTCACATGGTTCGTAAAAGTAGCATAAGTAAGATTTCTTCCTTTATCATAACTCAGTTGATTTTAAAGATACATGTATGCGTTTTTAACACTTTACAACAAAGTTGAAAAGTGTTTATGATTTTGTTCATTCTTTCTGTCTGTCTGTCTGTCTATCTGTCTGTCCGTTAGCACGATAACTGCCGTAAAAATGACTTTATCAAAATGAAATTTTAGTATGTTGTTCAGACGGTCTGTAGGACCTATGGGAATATAAATAAATATCATCCAATTAGTTTTTATTGAACCCGGGTTGAAAAATTGAAATACATTGAACCCTGTGGGACCTAATTCTTCAAACATTTTTAAAGTAAATTTAAAATTCACAAATTGCTTCGAAATTTTTAGGAAATATTCACATTATTCCATAGAATATATGAAAAAAATTCAGTAAAATATGTTAAGTAGTTTTTTAATTAAAAATTATTTAATATAGGGAAAAAAACAAATTCAATTAAATTCTGACTTTGGGATATCCTCCAGAAAGAAAGGAGAGATATATTATATAATAAATATCTTTCCAAGTGTTTAAACGATTTGCATATGAGAGAGGCTTCACATTTTAAAATAAATTTGGTAGATAACAATTTTTAATTTTTTTAAAATTTTATATAACTCTTCATAATATACTTATTTGATGGCATTTTTAATGCACTTTCCTACGTCCTAGCGAGTTAAAATTTGATACACAGCTTAAATTTGTTGAACATTTTATTCGACAAAAATTTGATGGATCTTTAAATATAGATCATACATTTTTTTTCGAAATGGCCTGAAAATAATGCCCGTTCACTTCTATAAATCATTGTTGTAATATTGTTAAAAATTCTGATGTGGACATCACATGTCTTTCCCTGCAGACTCATATTAGATTTCTTTATTCATTCAATAATAATTTGAGTTTATCTGCACAAAATAACAACCATAAGTATTTTAAATGGCATTGAATTTACACGTTAAACTTAAATTTGGTTCTCATTTGATAGCTGGACTTATTGTCAAAGGTGGCGTAGCGAAAACGCGAAAAAACTAGAATATCTCAAGAACGGCTAGTCCTAGAGTAATGGGGTTAGTTTTATTCTTTTTGTTGTCAAAAATCACGTATAAAATAGGAATTTAATTAATATAATTGAGCACACGTAGTCTTTTATTTTTATATATAACGATTTTTGCGGGCGATTTCGCAAAAATAGCCCGTTCCTTTTTCCCGAATCGTACTAAAATAACCTACAAATGATTTATATACAAAATTTTGTTAAATTTGGTATATAAATCACTTGTAGGTTATTGAAATATTATACACAAAATTTTGTTAAATTTGTTCCATTAGTTTTTAGCTAGAGTGGATAAAGGCAATTTCTGCGGCCATTTCGCAAAGATAGTTCGCAAAGACAATAGTTGTGATTTTAAATGATCCCTAAACTTTTATTATTTCTTCAACAAAAGCCTAATTTTAACATATGCAGAATGCAAATATCTCAAGCGATTGTAAGATGAATTACATAAGAATTGCTGAATTTTTTTCACATAAAATTATTTAGCTCTGGAGTCTGGAATACAAGTTATATGAATGAAATATTCATTGATTTTGCATAAAGAATCAGATGATTTATATTTCGATACAGTTTTAAATATTTAAGTATAATAAATTTCTGTAGTACTGTGATAATGAAAAAGATATCACCACTGAATGTATCGCATTTTAGGAATTTTTAAATGAAATTACATTTCAGTTGGAAACTGTTTCTTAATCAATGCTTATGCATGATTGATCTTTCTTGTTTTTTAATGATCTTGTTGCTTTTAAAATAAAAATTTTCTGAATGACCAAATTTATCTAAGTGGATCGTATAAAAATTTAATAAGTGTTACTTTTTGAAAATAATTGGGGGACTATTTCAATAACGTAGTCTTATTTCCTACCTTACTTTCAACATTTTTGCAATATACATTGCCCACTTATCTCCAACAGGTAATTAAAGCGCGTTTCAATCTTTTTGGGACACGCTGTATCTGAATACTTCTTTCGTAGTGAAATTATGGTGTAACCTTGCAGCTTTACGTAGCGTATGACATAAGAAAATGCAGCCATGATGTGGTCCGCCGGTGCCCTACGTAATGTAATGACTATAATGATTAGACTATAATATAGAGAGAATCTAAACTCGATATTGAACCCTTTTTAACGCAATTTCAAAAAATGGGTATCATAATATTTTGTGTTGCGGCTACACAAGTAGTAATTATGTGCTGTCCTTTGTTACAGTAAGATATCCCATAAAGTAACCGGTTTTTAACACCTTGCAAAAAAGTTGAAAAATGTTTATTACTTTGTTCATTCTGTCTGTCTGCCTGTCTGTTCGGTAGCAGGATAACTGCCGTAAAAATGATACTATCAAAATGAAATTTTAGTATGTTGTTCAGACGGTCTGTGGGACCTATGGAAATATAAATGAATAATATCACCCAATTAGTTTTGGATTGAACCCGGGATGAAAAAATGAAATACTTTGAACCCTACAGGACTTAATTTTCAAAAATTTTTTAAGCGGATTTAAAATTCAAAAAGTACTTCGAAACTTTTAGGAAATATTAAAATTATCCCATAAAATATATAAAAAGAATTTTAGCAAAATATATTCAGTAGTTTTTAAAATAAAAATAAAAATTAAAATATTAATTACACCTTTTATACGAAGCGATTATATGAAGCAATCATTCTATGACGAGATCACACGATCCACTTCAAAATAAAATATGGCATCTAGCTTGCGTAAAAATAGGGATTTTTAAAGTTCTTTTTAATTCATATTTAGTGTTGTATCCGTTCTATAACCTCTTCATGTTTGCTTAAATTATGTGCATCTACACACTGAAACAACGCAATTACAATATATTTGAGTTTAAATGATCATCCAACTTTGATTATTTCTACAACGAAGTCTAATTTTCACTTATGGAGAATGTAAATACCAAATGATGTAGAATGAGTTGTATAAGAATTGCTGCATTTCTTTAACACAAAATTATTTAGCTCATGGAGTCTACAAAAGAGCTGATATGAATGAGACATTCATTGACACAGAAAAGCAAACGATAGTTTCGATAAAGTTTAAAGTATAGAGTTAAATTACTTGTACCTCCCTGCTTTTAAGTTTTTAAGTAAAATAAATTATTATAGTATCGTGATGAATGAAATAAATGAAAAAATATGTATGAATGAAATGCTGCTTTTATAGAGAGAGCCAGGCGTGTTATATTTCGATGACGTCATTTGAATAAATTTCATTAGTTTTCGAGGAAGTTTTCAAATATAAAAAATTATTGCAGTATTATAATACTTTTAAATATGTTACCGAGGAATGTATTGCGTTTTAGAAATGTTTAAACTAGGAAATTTGTATTTCAATGCAGTCATTTGAATGAAGTTCATTTTTTTTCAATCAAGTTTTAAGTTTTCAAATATAATAAATTAATATAGTATTGTGATAATTTTAAAAATATTACCGAGGAATGTATCGCATTTTAGAGATGTTTAAATAAAATTGCATTGAATTTGGAAAGTGTTTCATAATCAATGCTTTATGCATGATTGATCTTGTTTAAATTACTTACGAGCACAATACCCTTGGGTCTCACTAGTTTTAATTAAAATTTACAGTTTTACGATTTCCTATAAAAAAATCTGACGAGGCACGTTTTAGTTGAATTAAACCATTAAGGAAATCATTCATAAAAATGTATATTACTGCAACAAAAAGCAATTGAATTTTGCTATGCTACACAGCAAATCAATGGAAAAGCATCTCTAATACTCAAACGATAATACATAAAAACTAAATACAATACTTACAGATCAAATAAATATCAATCAGATTAAAGAAAAAATAATTTTAATAAATTTCTTTAAGCATTCTTTCACTGCATTAAATATTTTACGTATTTGTATTTTATAACCAGCGAAAGTTTATTGTGCGACTACAATTCTCCATCTTTTTAATTGACTATTTGGAGATAACATTTCAGTCGTTTAAATGCTAAGCGATAAAAATCTTTTAATGGGACGCTATCTCATACGGGTACATTAAACATTTGCGGAAATGGTTTTGCTTTATTTGCTGGAATCAAATTAACATCTGAAATACAGTTAAAGGCAACTATTTCAATAACACTGATTTATTCTTTATTTTCAGATCGATATCTAAAAAGTTTAATAATTTTAATTATTTATGTTACTTTATAAAATAAATGCATCTAGTTGTTTTGCAGAATAAAGAAATCCAGTGAAAGAAGGAAGCTCTCTTTTTCTAGAAAATAAAGAAAAGTTCTCTTTATTAGATAAAGAATTTAATAAGAGAACCTTTGTGTATCGTTGAAACTTGCCACTCTGATATTGGACTGTATTGGACTGGATTTTTTGAAGGACTGCAAGAAGAAAGTTATTTTTGTCCAGAAAATAAAGAAAAGTCATCTTTGTTAGGTAAAGAATTTAATAAGAAAACCTTTGTGTATCGTTGAAACTTGCCACTCTGATATTGGACTGTATTGGACTGGATTTTCTGAAGGACTGGAAGAAGAAAGTTCTTTTTGTCCAGAAAATAAAGAAAAGTTATCTTTGTTAGATAAAGGATTTAATAAGAAAACCTTTGTGGATCGTTGAAACTTGCCACTCTGATATTGGACTGTATTGGACTGGATTTTTTGAAGGACTGGAAGAAGAAAGTTCTTTTTGTCCAGAAAATAAAGAAAAGTTATCTTTGTTAGATAAAGGATTTAATAAGAAAACCTTTGTGGATCGTTGAAACTTGCCACTCTGATATTGGACTGTATTGGACTGGATTTTTTGAAGGACTGGAAGAAGAAAGTTCTTTTTGTCCAGAAAATAAAGAAAAGTTATCTTTGTTAGATAGAGGATTTAATAAGAAAACCTTTGTGGATCGTTGAAACTTGCCACTCTGATATTGGACTGTATTGGACTGGATTTTTTGAAGGACTGGAAGAAGAAAGTTCTTTTTGTCCAGAAAATAAAGAAAAGTTATCTTTGTTAGATAAAGGATTTAATAAGAAAACCTTTGTGGATCGTTGAAACTTGCCACTCTGATATTGGACTGTATTGGACTGGATTTTTTGAAGGACTGGAAGAAGAAAGTTCTTTTTATCCAGAAAATAAAGAAAAGTTATCTTTGTTAGATAAAGGATTTAATAAGAAAACCTTTGTGGATCGTTGAAACTTGCCACTCTGATATTGGACTGTATTGGACTGGATTTTTTGAAGGACTGGAAGAAGAAAGTTCTTTTTGTCCAGAAAATAAAGAAAAGTTATCTTTGTTAGATAAAGGATTTAATAAGAAAACCTTTGTGGATCGTTGAAACTTGCCACTCTGATATTGGACTGTATTGGACTGGATTTTTTGAAGGACTGGAAGAAGAAAGTTCTTTTTGTCCAGAAAATAAAGAAAAGTTATCTTTGTTAGATAGAGGATTTAATAAGAAAACCTTTGTGGATCGTTGAAACTTGCCACTCTGATATTGGACTGTATTGGACTGGATTTTTTGAAGGACTGGAAGAAGAAAGTTCTTTTTGTCCAGAAAATAAAGAAAAGTTATCTTTGTTAGATAGAGGATTTAATAAGAAAACCTTTGTGGATCGTTGAAACTTGCCACTCTGATATTGGACTGTATTGGACTGGATTTTTTGAAGGACTGGTAGAAGAAAGTTCTTTTTGTCCAGAAAATAAAGAAAAGTTATCTTTGTTAGATAAAGGATTTAATAAGAAAACCTTTGTGGATCGTTGAAACTTGCCACTCTGATATTGGACTGTATTGGACTGGATTTTTTGAAGGACTGGAAGAAGAAAGTTCTTTTTGTCCAGAAAATAAAGAAAAGTTATCTTTGTTAGATAAAGGATTTAATAAGAAAACCTTTGTGGATCGTTGAAACTTGCCACTCTGATATTGGACTGTATTGGACTGGATTTTTTGAAGGACTGGAAGAAGAAAGTTCTTTTTGTGCAGAAAATAATCTTTGTTAGATAAAGGATTTAATAAGAAAACCTTTGTGGATCGTTGAAACTTGCCACTCTGATATTGGACTGTATTGGACTGGATTTTTTGAAGGACTGGAAGAAGAAAGTTCTTTTTGTCCAGAAAATAAAGAAAAGTTATCTTTGTTAGATAAAGGATTTAATAAGAAAACCTTTGTGGATCGTTGAAACTTGCCACTCTGATATTGGACTGTATTGGACTGGATTTTTTGAAGGACTGGAAGAAGAAAGTTCTTTTTGTCCAGAAAATAAAGAAAAGTTATCTTTGTTAGATAAAGGATTTAATAAGAAAACCTTTGTGGATCGTTGAAACTTGCCACTCTGATATTGGACTGTATTGGACTGGATTTTTTGAAGGACTGGAAGAAGAAAGTTCTTTTTGTCCAGAAAATAAAGAAAAGTTATCTTTGTTAGATAAAGGATTTAATAAGAAAACCTTTGTGGATCGTTGAAACTTGCCACTCTGATATTGGACTGTATTGGACTGGATTTTTTGAAGGACTGGAAGAAGAAAGTTCTTTTTGTCCAGAAAATAAAGAAAAGTTATCTTTGTTAGATAGAGGATTTAATAAGAAAACCTTTGTGGATCGTTGAAACTTGCCACTCTGATATTGGACTGTATTGGACTGGATTTTTTGAAGGACTGGAAGAAGAAAGTTCTTTTTGTCCAGAAAATAAAGAAAAGTTATCTTTGTTAGATAAAGGATTTAATAAGAAAACCTTTGTGGATCGTTGAAACTTGCCACTCTGATATTGGACTGTATTGGACTGGATTTTTTGAAGGACTGGAAGAAGAAAGTTCTTTTTGTCCAGAAAATAAAGAAAAGTTATCTTTGTTAGATAAAGGATTTAATAAGAAAACCTTTGTGGATCGTTGAAACTTGCCACTCTGATATTGGACTGTATTGGACTGGATTTTTTGAAGGACTGGAAGAAGAAAGTTCTTTTTGTGCAGAAAATAATCTTTGTTAGATAAAGGATTTAATAAGAAAACCTTTGTGGATCGTTGAAACTTTCCACTCTGATATTGGACTGTATTGGACTGGATTTTTTGAAGGACTGGAAGAAGAAAGTTCTTTTTGTCCAGAAAATAAAGAAAAGTTATCTTTGTTAGATAAAGGATTTAATAAGAAAACCTTTGTGGATCGTTGAAACTTGCCACTCTGATATTGGACTGTATTGGACTGGATTTTTTGAAGGACTGGAAGAAGAAAGTTCTTTTTATCCAGAAAATAAAGAAAAGTTATCTTTGTTAGATAAAGGATTTAATAAGAAAACCTTTGTGGATCGTTGAAACTTGCCACTCTGATATTGGACTGTATTGGACTGGATTTTTTGAAGGACTGGAAGAAGAAAGTTCTTTTTGTCCAGAAAATAAAGAAAAGTTATCTTTGTTAGATAAAGGATTTAATAAGAAAACCTTTGTGGATCGTTGAAACTTGCCACTCTGATATTGGACTGTATTGGACTGGATTTTTTGAAGGACTGGAAGAAGAAAGTTCTTTTTGTCCAGAAAATAAAGAAAAGTTATCTTTGTTAGATAGAGGATTTAATAAGAAAACCTTTGTGGATCGTTGAAACTTGCCACTCTGATATTGGACTGTATTGGACTGGATTTTTTGAAGGACTGGAAGAAGAAAGTTCTTTTTGTCCAGAAAATAAAGAAAAGTTATCTTTGTTAGATAGAGGATTTAATAAGAAAACCTTTGTGGATCGTTGAAACTTGCCACTCTGATATTGGACTGTATTGGACTGGGTTTTTTGAAGGACTGGAAGAAGAAAGTTCTTTTTGTCCAGAAAATAAAGAAAAGTTATCTTTGTTAGATAAAGGATTTAATAAGAAAACCTTTGTGGATCGTTGAAACTTGCCACTCTGATATTGGACTGTATTGGACTGGGTTTTTTGAAGGACTGGAAGAAGAAAGTTCTTTTTGTCCAGAAAATAAAGAAAAGTTATCTTTGTTAGATAAAGGATTTAATAAGAAAACCTTTGTGGATCGTTGAAACTTGCCACTCTGATATTGGACTGTATTGGACTGGATTTTTTGAAGGACTGGAAGAAGAAAGTTCTTTTTGTGCAGAAAATAATCTTTGTTAGATAAAGGATTTAATAAGAAAACCTTTGTGGATCGTTGAAACTTGCCACTCTGATATTGGACTGTATTGGACTGGATTTTTTGAAGGACTGGAAGAAGAAAGTTCTTTTTGTCCAGAAAATAAAGAAAAGTTATCTTTGTTAGATAAAGGATTTAATAAGAAAACCTTTGTGGATCATTGAAACTTGCCACTCTGATATTGGACTGTATTGGACTGGATTTTTTGAAGGACTGGAAGAAGAAAGTTCTTTTTGTCCAGAAAATAAAGAAAAGTTATATTTGTTAGGTAAAGAATTTAATAAGAAAACCTTCGTGGATCGTTGAAACCTTCCACTCTGATATTAGACTGTATTGGACTGGATTTCACTGGACTGGATTGGACAATTTTTGCGTTCCACTTGTTCTTATAAAGAACTGATCATAAACAACTGCAATGGGTATGTATTCAAAATTTGTGAGAAATTCCCCTTCATACAGGTTCTTTAACTCTGATTAAGTTAAAGGTTTCAAAGATTGGTTTCCTTAAAGTTCAGTGAGTAGATGAGGGGGTGATGTGTCAAAATTATCGAGCATTTCCACTATTTCTACAATCTTGATTTTGATGTCATTCAATTCGTCTAAGCTGCGAGACCAGGGGGGAAATGTAAAATTTTTAAAATTCAAATTAGCTGTGAGTTTGGGATGCAAAGGGGTGACGGTGTAAAAGGATAATTTCGTCTAATAAATTAAGCTAAACTCAAAACTAATTTGCTTAATTATCGAACACTTGCACTCTAGCTAAAATCTAGGTTTCGATCTCATTTGATCTGTCTCAACTTCCAGGTCAACGAAAAAAATTCTAATATCTCAACAATTCGAATTAAGCATTCGGATTTACAGAAAAAGGCAAAATTATCAAAAATTTGAATTCAGAGTGATGATACAAAGGGATTTAAAAGAAACAGTTTTGCAGTTTTGTTGTTAGCAGTTTTCTCTCCTATAAACTGCAAATGCACAATTTCAACAATTAAAACTAGTTATCAACAGCTTTGATTTAATGTGTAGGCGTCACATTTAATGGCCACTAGCCACTGAGAACGCACAAAACGCAGGTGAAATAGATAGTATATAAATATTGTATTCCTTCATTTTAAACATATCTATTTTGGAATTAATAATTCTTGGAAAGGCGATAATAGGTGTGGCAGTGTCTAGACCCATTTAAACAATAAATATTGCTGCTTGATAAAAAAAATGATTTTATTACACAATACAAATGTTAGTTTCTGCATATGACAGCATTTATAGGCATGATAGTTTACAGACTTTTTGTTAAAATACGCAGCCATGGGAGGGGGGAGAAACACAATATGCCACAAATTCACACAATATTTTTACAGAAATTCAGCACATGGTCCAATTTATACATAAATGTTTCACGTACATCTACAAACAATGTCCTCGAATGTGATAGAAGGTTTCAACTTTTACATTTTATGACTGAGGTTTCGAACAAGACTGGATATATTTGAAAACGGAAGGCTTTCCTTTGGTCCAAGTTAATCAAAAACCAACTATTCAATAGTTTATCAATACACTGTAAAACATTTGCAAGCATGTTCATGAAAGTTTCAGAGGACTCAGCTCTCTGTAATGGAGAGTAAGGTTCCTGGTATTTATAATATATATATATATATATATATATATATATATTTGAAAATATAACTATACATATTTTGGACATTAAAACAAATACTGCTGATAGATTATTCTTTGAAAACGTCTATATTAAATCACAATGTACTCTGTTTCCATATGGATTAAATCAATTATATCTCAATGGTAATATTGATAAGAATAATTTTGTAGATAATAAATATTCTATTTTTAATCACCTTTTTTTTAATCCTCTTTAACATAATAGTAAATTGGCTAAACTCAAAATATTTCAACGCGGTAAAGGAAGCTCCTCTCTACATGATTTTAAAGCGGAGATTAAAAGTATGCATCAACAATTCAATAACACATTTCAATGGAAATTTATTACATGGGTATTTGCAGTTAAGAAAAAACAATTAAACACAGTTTATGCTATTTTCTTAAAGTTAAATCTTACTAATGAACATTTTAATCATATTTTCTATGATTTGCTCATTACTAGATCAAAATATTTAAAAATAAAACTTAATCAATTTCATAATAATAACTGTTCTAATTCTTATTGTGTAATATCATTTAAGCATCCTATTTATATTTCCATAAACTTTAAGAATTTATTTAATCATTTTCATCATTTATTGCCTGTACAGGATTTGAATGTTACTAAAACTTTTAAATATAACAAGCCTATTGGAAGAACCATTTTTAATTACAATGCAATTTTAAAATCTCTCTCAGTCGACATAGATTCCTCAACAAATGTAGATGGTGAATGTATTTGTAGTGTTGATAATTATGCTGAATTTATAAATCCACACTTGGGTCATATAGTTACTGGAGACTTAGCCATTGTAAAAGATAAATCTTTAAGAACTATAATGTCATTTGGCACTAAATTCAGGTTACCTTCATGTAATAATTCTAAACAAGTCTTAAAGTCAATCAATCTGGACCTTGATAAATTTATTTATCGATTAGCTTCTAAATATGCTCAGCCTTTAGAGGCATTTAATATGTGGAAATTTACTATTTTAAGATCTACTAAAAATGCCATTTGTGGTATTAATTTATCTAGATCTATATATAGTATGGATAATATAAAGCACTCTGTTAATGATTTACATAGATCTTTTGTTATTACTTATGTTGATAAAGCCACTAATAATTATGCTATTATTTGTAAAAAATTCTATATTCAATATCTGCTAGATTATTTAAAAAATAATAGTCTATTTAAAATTGTACATTATTCTAAATAACAGTAAAGAATTAAAAAATAAATTAAAAACACTTGGTAAAATAATAGGATTTCAAACTTTTGATTTTAAAGATCTATTTAATAATATTAAGATCACTGATCTATATGATGTCATTTTAGCTTTATACAATGCTTATATTACTAATCATTCTCATCTTACTAAATTTACCAATTTTCCTAAGCTTCTCCATTTTGTTCTTTTCAATAATTATATCTTTCAAGGTGTGGGAGCTGGGTCAGTACAAACAGCACCTACTGACTCCACCACCCACAACTTCGTGATCGTAATTTCAAAAAAAGCCAAAGAGACATATATTTAACATATCTAGTCTCAAAAATTTATCAGCAAAAACACCAGGTTCAAGATTTAAAGGAGTTCCCAGTTTAGGGGAATTAAATAACCCTAAATGAAGTACAGTGAGTAAAGTAAATATACAGACACAAATAAACAGGCTCATTTTTACACAACTTAAATATTGATTTATTTTAGATTTTTCGAAGAATTCAATATGAATATTTTAACTTTCAAATAATAAATAAACTTCAGAGCTTCACTTATATTAGACATATTCAAGAAACCAATTGCTCTGGTAAAAATATATATATAGCATTCAAATAATCAAATTATTCATAATCATATGATTTTAAATCATTTCCTTAAATATTTTACTATGAGCCATTTTAATTATTGAATTTAATTTCATCATGCCAGTGCCGCCTCGGAATCATTGATTCCGGTAAAAGGAAAATTTACCTGATCTCTTAATTTTATTTAATTTGGAGCAACAGATTCGCATCAGGTAATCACGGTTTTGAGCTGAGTCAAAAGTTCCAAGGGGAAAAGGTCGAGGACAAGAAACCAAACTTTCACAGGACACAAGTCCAATTTTCACCGGTCTGAATCAATATCCGAAGGAATACGCCACAAATCCGGGGGTTTGTCGACGGATATAAATATACCTGGAATATAAAAAAAAAGATTTAGAAAATGCACATCATAATAATTAATAATGGGTTCCAGGCTCCGCTTCCTCCTCAGCTCCAGATGAACGGCTAGCCATTTTGGCTAAAAGCTCCCTTTGTCAATTTACGACAAAGCTTCGATGCGACCTTTCAGTCCAAGCGTTCCAGCACGAAGAGAGCGAAAAATGGGTCCTCTGAGCCCACGCAAGTTCTCTTTCGCAAAAATGCGCCTCTTCCCGATTGGACGGCGCGCTCACATAGCAACTACACATCCAACACGTCACGCTCCACGGCCAGACACCAAGTCCAGACAATTCAACGGTTTCTCGACGAAATGCGCTTTTTAATGTAATTTCAATGGAAACAAGTGTTAGTAAAACACTGTACTGGCACGAACGGAGAGAAGGATGTTTCTCTTTCAGAAAATACAAAAAGGCTCATGGCGCAGAATTGCGACATGACAGCTCTCCCCTTCTGGGAGGCAAAAATTTTCAGAACACAGTGAGGAAAATTTTTCTCTCACTCAAAAACACAAAAATTTACAAAGAGTTTTAGGAACCTGTAAGTGTAAAATAATTTAATACAAAATTTTGGGCGAGAAAAGTGCGATCGTTCACCTCTCTCAAAAGCAACAACACTGTAGATCTGAATGACTGGCCAAGCCACTCATCACCACAGGTAAAGACCAAAAGGAAACCAAAAGGATGACAAGGCGTCACCACATCTTAAAGGAACCTTTACAAAAATTCACATTTATTACACTAAAATTCAAAAGAAAATTTGTCAAGGCAATTTGCCTGACAACACACTATCTCAATCATCCACATTGAGATCAACCAGATGATACGAAAACAAAAACATGATACAATATGAATTTACAAACTTAACAACATAACAATTCAAAATTCAAACAATTTCAAACAATTTGAAATATTTGTCACTTTCAAAACACACAAGTGACACAAAAATTATTCTTAATTTTCATCAAAAGGTTAAATATTTTGAAAATTAATTTCTAATTTAAATTTGTCATATTCAGAAAATGAGATTCTTTACTCATTCAAAATTTGTCTCACTCTTTGAGAACAAAGTCACTTTCAATATTTCCATTTTTCAATTTCAATATTTAATTTCAAAACTTTCATTAAAATCTTAACTTTCACTTTAAATTACTTTCATTTTAACACATTAACTTTAAATTACATTCTCTTTCCAATTTTTCAACCTTTAAACTTTTCATCATTTATTCAACAAATTTAACATTAACTTTAATTCAACTTATTTTTGTCATTAAAACAATTCAGAATTTTCTTATTCTGACACCCTTTCATAAATTACTTTAAATTATTCATTTATTTACATTATTTAATTTATCTTAAAATTTTCATTTACTTTACTTTTAACAACTTTCACTCTGAAATAACTCAACAAGTGACAACTTCATGTCACAAAAGAAAAATTTACATTTACATACATTTGTCTACTGAGAGAGAGAGAAGGAGAAAAGTTTCTCCTGAAATTCACGTCAGTTATGTAAAAAGGCAGGAACACATCAAAAGAGCAAACTCGGCGGGGACTAACGAGTTGCCAAACAGAAAACGGGGGTGTAGAAAAAAGAAAAAAAAACTCGCGTGCAGGAAGCGATTGCAGCAGAAACAGGACGCCAGGACACGCCTCAGAAGCACGGATATCCTCAAAAATTTTGGACAGCATGCGCTGATCCCAACATCATCCTCATCATCATCATCTTCTTCATCATCATCATCCTCATAGCTTCACCAGTTTCCCACCTGGCCAATCACAACCCTCCTAGGTAGGCTCGGAGCAAGTTGTCGTCCAGGACTCCAGTCCTGCCACAAAAGTTCGGACAATTAATTTGCTAAGCTGCATCTTCATCTGTGATCCAATGTAAAAATGTCCAATGTTTGCGTCCACCAGCCAGCTTTCAGAAAAAGGGGTTGCAGCATAAAAATATGATGTCTAACTGAAACTTGTGTAGATGTTTGAAAACTGCTGGTCAAAAAAAAAACAATGTGAAATGGAATTTCAAGAGAACAGAATTTCAACAACATCAGCCAAAAATTTCACCTCTCTCAGCGACAAAGTTTCAAAACATTTTTCAAAAGAGATCATTTACTTTTGATCTTCAAAACATTTAATTTCAAAAATTTTCAAATTCAAACTTTTCATTTTCAAATTCAAATTACTTAATTTACTTCAATTACTTTATTTACTTTATATTTACTTTCAATTTTATTTTAATAAATCATTTACTTTCCATTATTTATTTATATATTTTTTTTTTTTTTTCAATATTCAAAATTTTCCTCCTTTTTTACTTAGGGGAACAACAAATTTACCAACACCATTTAAATTATTTTCATTAATGAACTTAAACAAATAATCGAACATTCTTTTACATTAAAACACATCAATATAATCAAAGTCAATCAAGACAGGACTCTCGAAAAATTTTAAAGTCCAAGGAGAGTCAATTAACAAAATTACTTATTATTTAAATTATAATATAAACATTCATAAATTATAGTTCACAAAATCAATTACTTATTTACTTTTTAATACTTAATGCAAGATTTCCAATAAATTTTAAAATCATAACAATTTTTTCATAAATTCTATTTTAAAAGACAATATTGAAATATAAAACTTAAACAAGTGTATACTTTAACTTAAAATGAAATCTTTTCTTGCAAAATTTAATTTCTGTAAAATTGTGAACTCAACCAAAATTTAATATTGTGAAAATCTTTGACTCCTAAGATTATAGGGTGTACGTGTATTTCTGTTTGTCATGTAATACTGATTTTGGTGTGGTGTATAACTATTTCTAAAGTTATTGTTGTAAATGATTCTTCTATTTCCTCTATTATGAAAGTTATTTGAATTATTTCTCTGCACATATTGTTGTCTTTGATTTGTACGACAATTTGATCTAGTATGAACAGCATTTTCGTTTACCCTTTTATTTGGCAAATTAAATCTTACTCGTTTCACAGTTTTTTTGTTTTGAGATTTATCTCCAGATCTTGTCAAACAAGATTTTAGTTTCACAGAGTCTTTCTCAGCGGTGATCACTGGCGTAAGTTTATTTGGCTTAGAGTTCAATTTTTGACTTTCATGAGTTTATTTTGAAAATTTCTGCAATTCCTCTCTTCTTGGAGGTAAAAGAGTCAGTCTGTTCACATGAACCAGTTGTTCATTTTTGGGATTCATTACATGTCTTACTAAAAAATTGACAGCAGAAGTTTGTTTTATCACTTTAAAAGGACCTTTATTAAAAGAGCTCAGTTTTCTTGACTGGCCTTGAGGTAAAAAGGGAGTGTAAAGATACACTAAATCACCAACTTTAATATTGGGCATCTTTGCTTTCTTATGCTGTTGTAAAATTTGTGAATTTTCAGCTTTTTCTAAGTTACTTTTTACTACATCATATGTTCTTTTAAGTCTGAATCTCATGTCTTCTCCATAATCATATGTTGATTCATATGTCGGAGGTTTAAATCCAGTGATCAAAGTATTTGGAACTGTTAAATCTCTACCATAGAGTAAATAAGCAGGCGATTCACCCGTAGAAGCATGTATGGCATTTCTATGTGCTAATAAAGCAAAATGTATCAGATTGTCCCAATTATCTTTATCGTTATATGCAATATTTTTCAAGGATCTGATCAAAGTACCATTTAATCTTTCAACACAACCGTCTACAGATGGCATGTAGGCAGTAGTAGTATTCTTTATTATTCCTAATTTCTTATAAAAGCATCTTGCTGTTCTAGAAACAAAATTCGTCCCTTGATCCGAGACGATGAATTTGGGTATACCATGCTGAGCCATGTAGTGCTCTAAGCAACTTAAAATGTCTTCAGTTTTAATTGAAGCCAAGGGATATGCTTCAGGCCATCTTGTAAAATAGTCAGTTATGACCAATATGAATTTATTTCCAGATCTTGATATAGGTAATGGTCCGACACAATCCATGGCGATACGCTCAAATGGGTATGTGGACTTCGAAAATCTTTGTATGGGTGCTTTGTTATTTCTAAAACCACGATTTACCACACAAATTTCACAAGAGGCTACATAATTTTGTGTTTGGGAATACATTCCCTGCCAAAAGTATTTTCTACTTACAGAAGCTAAAGTTCTTCTAAATCCACAATGTGCATAAGTGGGACAGTCATGATGTAACCATAAAATTTCAGACACAAGTTCCTGCGGAACAACAACTCTTTCTTGTTCTTGATGTCTACGCTTTGGGTGTTTGTGAGTACACCACAGGATATCATCTTTTCTAAAAAATACCAAAGTTTGTGGGTAAGGTTTTATGTTTTTATCTAAGAGATCTATAATTTTATTGCACCTTGGGTCAGATTTTTGAGCATTCTTAATTCTTATGAGCAAAGTAGGACAAGTAAATGTTTGTTCCAATTGACCAATTTGTATGTTATTTTCATTTTGCATTTCACTTTCATTATTATTAACAGCACAAATTTCATTTTCTTCATTTGTATTTGCTGGATTCAAATTGACTTCTGATTCTCTTCTATTATTACTATTAGTATTGTTTACATTATTAGAACTTTGAGAATTTTGATTTACACTTGGAAAATTTTGATTAACATTTTGATTTATAACTTTATATTGTGACACGAATCTTTGTGGAATATTGTCAATAGTATTTGTACATTCATCTACATTTCTTGACATATAATCAGCAACTACATTTGCTTTTCCTGGTTTATGTACTATTCGATAATCAAACTGTGATAAAGATGCAATCCATCTAGCCAATCTAGATGTAGGATCTTTTAATTTAAATACAAAGGACAAAGATTTTTGGTCACAAAAAATTGTAAAAGGTTTTCCAATTAAATAGTGTTTGTAATAGTTAGTAGCCCAAACAACAGCCAATGCTTCTCTTTCGACAACACTGTATTTACATTCTGCTTCACTAAGCTTTCTGCTTGCGTAAGATATTGGATGCAAAATTTTATTCTCATCTTCTTGAGACAAATAGCTACCTAAAGAGTGATTTGATGCGTCTGTATGCAAAATAAATGGTTTCCTAAAATCTGGAAGGGTCAAAATTGGTTTTGACAAAAGTTTTCCTTTCAAAATTTCAAAAGATTTTTGAGCTTCATTAGTCCAAATAAATTTCTTTTTGCTTTCATTATTCTTAGTTTTCAGTAATTCTGTTAATGGCAAGGTCAGTTCTGCATAGTCTTTTATGAATTTTCTATAGAATCCGGTGAGTCCAAGAAATTGTCTCACATTCTTAATTGATTTAGGAATTTTGAATTTCTCTACAACTTCCAAATTATGAGTATCAGGTTGTACTTTTCCATTTGATACCAAAAATCCAAGATACTTAATTGTTTTTCTGAAAAAATGGCATTTACTTGGCTTTAATTTTAGACCATGTTTACTTAATCTTACAAAAATCTCTTCTAGTTTTTTCAAATGTTCTTCGAATGTTCTTGAGGCAACTATAATATCATCTATGTAAATTCCAGATATGCCAGCCAGCACCAGAGACATGAGTCTCTGAAAGGATGCAGGCGCATTCTTAAGACCAAATGGGGTTCTGGTCCATTCAAAGTGGCCATCAGGTGTTGAAAAAGAAGTCTTTGGGTAATCATCAGGATGTAAACACAATTGGTAAAATCCACTGGTTAGATCCAGGGTAGAAAAATACAAGGCTCCAGACAAATTATCGATTAATTCCGATATATTTGGAATCGGAAAGTTCTCAACAATAGTGATCTTGTTGAGCTTTCGAAAATCGGCTACCAAACGGTAACTTCCATCAGGTTTCTTCACAAAAAGCACTGGAGTATTGTAAGGTGATGTACTACGCTGAATGATTTTTGCATCAAGGAGTTCGTTTACCTGGCGTGAAAGTTCTTTCTGTAAATTGTGTGGAATGCGGTATGGCTTCTGTCTAACAGGTATGTTAGATTCAAGATTAATTTCGTGCAAAATAGTGTCACATCCAGACAATTCTTTCATATTTTTAGCAAAAACATGTTTATATTTACTTAGTAATTTTAAAAGCAAAGATTTTTGTGCATAGTTCATATGTTTCAAATCAAAATCTCCTCCCCATGCATCAAATGTTTCATTTTCTTCAATACAGTTTTCAATGTCAACTCTATTATTTATGTCAATATCAGATTCATGGATGTTTTCGAAAGTTCCCAATTTCATTCCTTTGTTAATGTAAACAATTTTTTCAGATGGGTTTGCAACTTTAGCATACAAAAAGTCATTTTCAGGAATTTTGTGGATACTTCTGGCTACAAAAATTTTGTTTGCAGAAAATTCTTTATTATTGATAGGTTCAAGCAAAATTGTCGTGTCTTTTTCAATTTTGTAATTTCTTTTTAATTTAATAAAAGTTTCCGAAAATGGTTTTAGAACACATTTGTTGAAAGCTTTGGCAATCCCTATTGCCTGATTTTGTTGTGAACTTCCTTCATCATGTTTATCACAATCTGTCTGAAATATTTCATTGTCACCGGTATTGTCTTTTGTCAAAAATCTGTCTGTATGTACATTGTCATTCATCTGTCTTTCATATAAATCATTTTCACATTCATAATTTGACCTTTCATTTCCATTTGCATCAAAATTTCTAAAATCAACGTCTCTAAATTCATTGTGAAAATTGTTTTGTTCAAATAAATATCCATTATTACATCTATTTTCATAATTTCTTGAAAAATTTGTGTCTTTGGATCTATAATCTACATCATTTGTAAAATTGTAATTTCTTCTGTCAAAATCATGGCTTATTGCATTACTCTCGATTGGTTTAATTTGTACATCATCAGAAATCACAGTAAAGCTTTGTGATTCGGTAAATTCAGTAAAGGGAATACTACAGTACAAAAAATTTACACGTTTATGTCTATAAGTAATTGTCACTTGTTTCTCATGTAAAAATGTACTTCCTAAAATCATGTTGTACCTTCCTGGGGCAGGTGTATTTAAAATGCAGCATTCAATCACATCTCTTTCATTTCCAATGATCATGGGAAAAGAAGCTTTTCTCTCAACTAAAATATTTTGACTTCCAATTCCTCTCAGAATAGTGGATGTATGCTTTAATTGTACTTTTCTCGGATTGATTTTGTGTAAAGCATCACTATAGATAATGTTTATAGAACTTCCAGTGTCGATTAGTGCATTTAGTGTGACATCTTCAACAAAAACCTGAATAATAGGAAAATTGTTTTGGCAAGGAGTCTCGCTTTCAGTCATAAAACTAACTTCAGAATTTCGTCTATTAACTAGTGGAGATTGAAAATTTTGTCTTCTGAAATTCTGTCTTCCAAATTGTCTTCCATTACCAAATCTATTATTAAAATATCTGTTATTTCTTCTATATCCAAAATTATTGAAGTTTTGAGATTTATAATTATCAAAGGAATTTCTAAAATTTGAAAAATATCTTCTTTGGACATTTGAATTTCTATATGAACTGTTACGAAAAGGTCTTCTAAAGAATAAGGAATTTTTTCTTGGAGAATAATTTTGATATGGACTTTTAACGTACCACTCTTCTTCCTGTGAGGCAACTGGAATTCTTCTTTGACTGAAACGGTTTCTACTTTCAGATTTTCTGGATGGTGTTGAGGTTCTGAAAGATGTTGATGGTTTATGTTTCTTCTTTACTGGAATATCTTCCCAATCTTCCTCTTCCAATTCATTTTCATTGTATCTGCTTGTAGAGGGCGTATCCATGAAGGAATCCTCAAAACTGGAATTGCTCTTTTCCAGATCTTCTCTTATTTCATTCAGTCTTTTCTTCCTTTTCTCTGAATTTTCACTAAATTTTCTTCTTAATTTCTCAAATTCTTTCTTCTTTAAATTTAATTCATTCTTCAACTCTTCAATTTCCTGTTTAGTGTCTTTTTCAATTCTCACTGTATTTATGTCCTCTGTCATTTCTTCCAGCTCTTCATTCTGCACTTCTTCTTCCAGAATGGCAATTTCTTTTGCAGCTTCAAATGACTGTGGATTTGCAGATAAGACAGCTTTTCGAATAAGGATCTTCAATCCTTTCTTAAATGAGTTGAGCAAAATTGCAGCTCTCAGGGAATCTTCGTTGTCAGACACAGCATCTTGTGGAAAAGCCACAAAGGATTCAGCTTCTATGCGGTTCGCATAATCACGTACATCCTCGTTTACCAGCTGTTTACAATTTACAAGGGCAGCAACGTTCTTGGCAATATTTTCTTTCTTTGTGAAGTTTTCCTTGAGTGCGTTAACAACTTCAGTAAAATTCGTGCTTTGATTTAGTTTCGGGATGGATTTTATCAGTCTTTCCGCACGACCAGATAACTTCAATTTTAAAATGAAAATTTTATCTCTATTAGACCATTCGGCATGTTCAGCAACCAGAAGAAATTTCTCCAAAAATTCGTGAAAAGATTCATTTGCATTGCCAGCAAAACTTGGAATGGATCCAAGGAACTGTGATCCAATTCCGACCTTCACTTTGTTAGAGTCTCTGACAGCGGAAGCTGATCTGCCAGAATTTGGAGAAAGTCGTGGCGGAGACACCGAAGGGATACGATTAGATGAATTCCGTTGTGTAGAGGAGTCTCTACTCCTGCTTGCTCTCGTATTTCTAGTTTTAGGCATTTTTGCACAAGGTTTTTCACCAAAAAGATTCAAATTTATCACGAAACACAGTTTATTGTGGAAAATTGGTTTCACTTTTTCTTAAATCACTTATTTATGTGTAAACAGAGCACCGAAAAACACTACGTGTAACTTTTTCACTTTTTGTTCATTATTATGAACTTCGAATCACTTTTGCATGTGCACAGAACTTTTGTATTCACTTTTCAAAATAAATGTATGCACTTCATGTATTTATCTTTTAATGTGTGTGTATTTGGAAATTTCAATTTACTCATATATCATATATCATATAAAATTTTGTGTATTTATGTATGTCAATTGTCTCAAAATATGTAACACAATTTCAACATGTAAAATGCAAATTAAATCATGCAAATAATACTCTTGGTGCTTCTGGGCTTATGTGCTTTTGCACTTTTTCTTAAAATATGACACATAAACAAAATTTTCATGCCCATTAACTCAAATATTTTGCACCACAAAATAACTTTTTCAACTTACTTCGACATATTAGTACTGCAATATTTTTTTACACAATAAAAAATTTGCACTCTTTCATAAAATTATACCTCACTCACTGTAATACTCTGGGAAAGGGATACGGCACCAATTTGTGGGAGCTGGGTCAGTACAAACAGCACCTACTGACTCCACCACCCACAACTTCGTGATCGTAATTTCAAAAAAAGCCAAAGAGACATATATTTAACATAACTAGTCTCAAAAATTTATCAGCAAAAACACCAGGTTCAAGATTTAAAGGAGTTCCCAGTTTAGGGGAATTAAATAACCCTAAATGAAGTACAGTGAGTAAAGTAAATATACAGACACAAATAAACAGGCTCATTTTTACACAACTTAAATATTGATTTATTTTAGATTTTTCGAAGAATTCAATATGAATATTTTAACTTTCAAATAATAAATAAACTTCAGAGCTTCACTTATATTAGACATATTCAAGAAACCAATTGCTCTGGTAAAAATATATATATAGCATTCAAATAATCAAATTATTCATAATCATATGATTTTAAATCATTTCCTTAAATATTTTACTATGAGCCATTTTAATTATTGAATTTAATTTCATCATGCCAGTGCCGCCTCGGAATCATTGATTCCGGTAAAAGGAAAATTTACCTGATCTCTTAATTTTATTTAATTTGGAGCAACAGATTCGCATCAGGTAATCACGGTTTTGAGCTGAGTCAAAAGTTCCAAGGGGAAAAGGTCGAGGACAAGAAACCAAACTTTCACAGGACACAAGTCCAATTTTCACCGGTCTGAATCAATATCCGAAGGAATACGCCACAAATCCGGGGGTTTGTCGACGGATATAAATATACCTGGAATATAAAAAAAAAGATTTAGAAAATGCACATCATAATAATTAATAATGGGTTCCAGGCTCCGCTTCCTCCTCAGCTCCAGATGAACGGCTAGCCATTTTGGCTAAAAGCTCCCTTTGTCAATTTACGACAAAGCTTCGATGCGACCTTTCAGTCCAAGCGTTCCAGCACGAAGAGAGCGAAAAATGGGTCCTCTGAGCCCACGCAAGTTCTCTTTCGCAAAAATGCGCCTCTTCCCGATTGGACGGCGCGCTCACATAGCAACTACACATCCAACACGTCACGCTCCACGGCCAGACACCAAGTCCAGACAATTCAACGGTTTCTCGACGAAATGCGCTTTTTAATGTAATTTCAATGGAAACAAGTGTTAGTAAAACACTGTACTGGCACGAACGGAGAGAAGGATGTTTCTCTTTCAGAAAATACAAAAAGGCTCATGGCGCAGAATTGCGACATGACAAAGGTAATAAATTATACTTACAAGTCTCAGGTGTTCCACAAGGTGGCTGTAGTAGCAGTGTGTTAGCTAATTTATACCTATATCAATATGAAAAATTCTTTACTTCAACAGATTATAAAATTTACAGATAAGTAGATGATCTGATTTGTCTTGTATTTACTGACAACTATAGATTTCTATCCGGATAATTTGGAATTAATACCTAATGAAACTTCTATTAGTAATAATATTTATTATTTGGATTTAAATCTAATTATAGAACCTGCTCATGGGATAGTTACTAATTTATATGATAAAAAAGATTTTTTTTAAATTTAATATTAATAAATTATTACCTTTTAATTCCTGCAACTCGATTCAATTGTTCAGAAATATTATATTTAATCAACTTTTTAGAATTCATAGATTATCAGATAAAAAAATTCATGCTTTGCACATTAATAACCTCAAAATTACCAGTAAAATGTATAAATATCCTGCATATTTAGTAAATGGTATTTTTAATAAGTTTCGATTAGCCTAAAATTCTCATATTCTCCCCTTATTATCTTATTTTAGCCGTACTTCTTCATTCTCTTGAAATTATATTTTCATCTTTTTATCTTGAAGCTTTAACTGTTGAATATCTCATTTTATTGCTTTTACGTAGTACAGTTTTTATTACTCTCTTTGGCAACAGCAAATCACATCTTTTCATTTCTGCATATGGCAACATTGGTCTAGTCATAATTTTCTCGTCATGATTGCACTAATAAAGTGTATTTTAAGGTATTTATGTTTCCTTTATTGTTCCATTCTATATGCTTGTCGTCCATATAACACAAGTTTATAGATAAAATATATCTTGTGTTTCAGAAACAAGCATTTTTGTGTTCATTTCGAAGGGATATATGGACTTGAAGAGAATATTTTTGAAATGAACTTAACTTAAGCCTAAAGCTCTTCCATGTGCAAGCTTTTTTGCTTGATTTTTTAGTTTTCCTATTTTCATTCCTCATTTTTGAAATTTGTTGATTGTCTTTGTCTTTATGACCTGCATCACGCTTTATTATTTCCTCTTTATGTCTTAATTTCTTTATTTCTTTGTATTTTGTAGAAAATTTTGGAATAGTGTTTTATGAGTTACTACTTACATTCTAACATTGGATTTACTAATTTATATTTTTATATATATATATATGTATATATATATATATATATATATATATATATATATATATATATATATATATATATATATATATATATATATATATATATATATATATATTATTACACTTTCCAACTTCAATGCAATTTTATTTAAACATCTCTAAAATGCGAAACATTCCTCGGCAATATTTTTAAAATTATCACAATACTACATTAATTTATTATATTTGAAAACTTGAAACTTCCTCGAAAAAAATGAACTTCATTCAAATGACGGCATTGAAATATAAATTGCCTGGTTTAAGCATCTATAAAATGCGATACATTCCTCGGTAATATTTTTAAAATTGTCATAATACTACAATAATTTATTATATTTGAAAACTTCATCGGAAAGTAATGAAATTTATTCAAATGATGTCATCGAAATATAACACGCCTGGCTCTCTCTATAAAAGCAGCATTTGATTCATAAACTATTTTCCATTCATTTCATTCATCACAATACCTTAATAATTTCTTTTATTTAAAAATTTAAGACCATGGAGCTACAAGTAATTAAACTCTATGCTTAAAACTTTATCGAAAAATTCGCCCTGCTCTGTGTAAAATCAATGACTATTTCATTCATATCAGCTATATTGCAGATTCCATAAGCTAGATAATTTTACATTAAAGAAATGCAGCAATTCTTATACAACTCATTTTACATCATTTGGTATTTACATTCATCATAAGTGAAAATCATGCTTCGTTGTAGAAATAATCAAAGTTTGATGATCGTTTCAACTCAAATATATTATAATTGTGTTGTTTCAGTATGCAGATGCAGAGAATTTAAGCACAAATAAAGGGGTTTTTGGACGGATACAACACTCAATATGAATCTAAAAGAACTAAAAATTACTATTTTTATACAAGATGGATGGCATATTTTATTTTGATGTGAGTCACGTGAACTCTTCATATAATGGTCACGTAATCGCTTCATATAAATTTGTAATTATTATTTTAAAACTATCGAATATATTTTGCTGAAATTTTTTTTATATATTTCATGGGATAATTTGAATATTTCCTAAAACTTTCGAAGCAATTTGTGAATTTTAAATCCGCTTAAAAAATGTTTGAAAAATTAGGTCCCATAGGGCTCAATGAATTTCATTTTTTCAACTCGGGTTCAATCCAAATCTAAGTGGGTGACATTATTCATTTATATTCGCGTAGGTTCCACAGACCGTCTGAACAACATACTAAAATTTCATTTTGATAAAGTCATTTTTACGGCAGTTATTACGCTAACGGACAGACATACAATGTCAGACAGAATGAACAAAGTCATAAACACTTTTCAACTTTGTTATAAAGTGTTAAAAATAAAGCTTCGGCAGACGATAATTAGATGAATATTTCAGATATATATTTGGAATTTTCAAGAACGCCTGTAATTTCAGCATTTCTGATAGTTTGCTGAAATTATCAACGAAGTAGTTGCAAAAAAGGGGCAAACGGTGCAGAATGTTTTACAGTGTATCTGACTGTCGATAACACTTAACAAAACATTTGACGACATTCTGTAAAATGTCGCTAAATTGAAAATTATCTCCAAATTAGAAAAATGCTACCAAATTTCAGGAATTGTCTCTGAATTTACGAAAATATCTCGGAACATTAAGTTGACTTGGGACATTGAATGTTACTGACTTAACATTTGTCTTGTAATTCTGTTGTCAAATATTAAGCAATAAACAAAATGTTATTCATTAAATAACTGTCTTATAATTTATTTGTTTACTCTTCCACGCTTTAGTTAAAAAGTCCGTTGACTCAGCCTTGTATATAACTAGTATTTGATCTTGTCAAAAACTGGGAAACTAACACTGTTGTTAAAAAGAAGTTGAGATATAATGTTTTTAAGTTCAATTTGCAATGTAAGGAAATTTTAGGAAATAATTACTGAATAAAAAATTAGCGAAGGTACATTTTGACCCCCATGGTAGATGTCATAAGCATGCAAAGTTTCAGCCTTCAAGATCACAGGGTTGTTTTGAAAGGATTGTAAATGTGTTCGGAAAAACCTTATTTTCTCCGCTTTTGAGGAAAATAAAAAAAGGTAGCGTTATGTCCTATCACATGGTATTTTTAGTTGTGCAAGAATTTAGGCTTATAGGTAACGGAGAGGACTCCTGGAGGGTCTCCAAATACTTTTCGACTCCGCACCTGAGGAAGATATAAAATATCAGGCTCCGTTGAAATTTGTCACGTGGTTAGTACTATAAGTGTGCAAAGATTCAGCCTTACGTGGCTTCTGAAGGGCATGAAAAGAACACAATATATTAGACAATTATTATATAGAAAAGGTTTGTGGGGAAAGTAGAAAAGCAAGTAGAAAAAAATTACATACATTTATTTTCATCTAAGAAACAACCAGAATTGGATATCTGTAATGCTTTAAAATTTATGGTTTCACTTGAAGCAAAAGTAGTATCAATCATTGAAAATTAACCAGCATTTATATAAAAATATTAATAAAACAGTGTATTGTGTGTATTGATTACCGATCAATGTACTTTTAAACACACTTAAAAGGCTAGTGATAATTTAATTTTTTTTCAAGAGCAATTTTTCAAAATACAATGAGGTAATTTAAAAAGTTGGTTTAAGTTGAAAACTATTGAAAAATAATCATCGCTGCCTCCAAATTCTAATTGCGATCACTTATAGCCATTTTTGAAAAACGAATTTTCAATATTTTGAGAAGGTGATTTATTGTTTTCTGTTCACCAAATCAATTTTTCCGATTAAAAGTAATTAGTGAAATTGGGTTTAAGTCAATTTCGAATTATTTATTTGCAAAATAATGTCACACTACATGTTAAAAAGTGTCTAGAGTGTGTGACACCACTCGACTTTGTCACGCATGTATATTATCTAGTGTTTGTATTACATTTACTACTATCGGGATGAAAACAAAATGTTACCGTTTTCTGATTTAGCACTCAAGTTTTTCTTATTGTTCTTATAATTTTTTATTTTATATTTTAATGTTGACCACAACTTAGTGATGTCCTTCGATATATTTAGCTTATATGGGTAGATAAAATCCTTTTCTATATCCTTAACAGTGATAGCGTAATTCAAATTATCCATCCTTAAACCATATATTTTCCTGAGTGTTTCATGAGTTATGATTGCTTTACATAGGAAATGATGTTCTAAAAATCTTTGAATTCAATAATTCGCGTTTTAATTATGCGAAACCTACTGAAATTTCCATCTAGATCTAGTATTTCATATGGTATTTACAGATGACACTTTATTGCTGAAAGTGCATTCGTTTTTCTCGTCTGGCAGACACACACAGATGAACGAATATCTATAATGAACAGATGACAGCAGAGACATAGTTTTGGGTTTGGAGTAGTACGTAATAATTACACAAATATCTGTTAAATTAAGATCGGATTGTCAATCATTTTTATATGGGAATTTTAAAACTGATTACGTCTTCAAAACACAAAGTATATATTTTTTTATATACACGTAAATCCGTCTATTGAAAGTACAGATTTCGTTTAAAATTTGTTTGAAATAATTTCTGGTTTTTTTTTCGAAAGTGTTAAGGTTGAAAATTTTCTTTAATATTTTGGATCGCTAAAAATCGTTCAAAATGGCGCTTGAACGTTTTACTATAAAAAAAAAAACATTAGAATTTTAAAGCAATCTTGACGAACTTTTTGCTTTAGCACGTTCTTGGATTTAGTGAAAGCAATATTTCCTACATTTCTGCATGATTCATATTTCCTGCCGTCCTCGAATGGTTTTATTTCCCTCGAGTTTTCGCATCACAGGTGAGTTCATTAAAATAGCAGTTTAACGTTTCCCTCTATTATTACAGTTCATTAACTTTCCAGGAGCTGCCTTTGAAAATAGCCCCAAAAGTTGAGGGCTCAGCTTAACATGTGATGATGCTCCTCCCATTAAATGAGGCAACATGCTACCTCCCGCTACTTTGGACTAAATATTCTTTATGTGAACTTGCTGGGATTCAACATTTAAACTCCACATAGTATATAATGCTTAAAAATATAAACTTCAACAAACACTAAAAAAAATACGTCAATGTGTACCGTAATAAGAAAGATCAATTATCCATAAGGCATAGATTATAAAACACTTTTCAACTGAAATGCAATTTTATTTAAACATCTCTGAAGTGCGATACATTCAGTTCTGATATAGTTAACACTTTACAGCATAGTTGAAATGTGTTTATGATTTTGTTCATGCTGTCTGTCTGTCTGTCTGCCCGTTAGCACGATAACTGCCGTAAAAATGACTTTATCAAACTGAAATTTTAGTATGTTGTTCAGACGGTCTGTGGGATCTATGAGAATATAAATGAATAATATTACCCAATTAGTTTTGGATTGACCCCGGGTTGAAAAAATGAAGTACATTGAACCATATGGGACCTAATTCTTCAAACATATTTTAAGCAAAATTAAAATTCACAAATTGCTTCGAGAGTTTTAGAAAATATTCAAATTATCCCATAAAATATATGAAAAAAAATTCAGAAAAATATATTCAGTAGTTGGTTAAATAAAAATTAAAATAGTTATTAAATCCATTATATGAAGAGGTCACGTGATCATTATAGGAAGAGATCACGTGACCCACTTCAAAATAAAATATGGCATCCATCTTGTGCCACAATCGTGATTTTAAAAGTTCTTTTTAATTTATATTTATTGTTGTGTCCGTCCTAAAACCACTTTATTCGTGCTTAATTTCTGTGCATCAATGTTCTAAAACAACGCAATTACAATATATTTGAGTTTAAATAATCATCAAACTTTGATTATTTCTACAGCGAAGCCTAATTTTCACTTATGGAGATTGTAAATACATCAAGCTGTAAGATGAGTTGTATAATAATTGCTGAATTTCTTTAACGCAAAATTATTTAGCTCTGGAGTCTGCTATATAGTTGATATGAATGAAATAGTCATTGATTTTATATAGAGAACAGACGATTTTATAGCAGACCTTTTCGGTGAAGTTTGAAGCACAGAGTTAAATTACTTTTATCTCCATGGTTTTACGTTTTTAAGTAAAATAAATTATTGTAGTATTGTGATGAACGAAAGGACTGGGATAAATGTTTATGAATGAAATTGTAACTGCTTTTTCATAAAAGCCAGGCGTTATATTTCAATGATGTCATATGAGTAAAGTTCATTTTTTTTCGATGAAGTTTTCAAATAACTATAAATTATTGTAGTATTGTGATAATTTTAAAAATATTACCGCTGAATGTATCACATTTTAGAGATGTTTAAATAAAATTGCTTTGCAGTTGAAAAATGTTTCATAATCAATGCTTTATGCAGCATTGATCATTCTTACTTGAATTATCATAGTACTGCAATAATTTATTATATTTGAATACTTCAAACTTCATCGAAAAAATGAACTTTATTCTAATGACGTCATCCAAATATAAATCGTCTGGTTCTCTATGTAAAAGTACTGAATATTTTATTCAGATCACTTTTATTCCAAACAACAGAGCTAATTAATTTTGCTTGAAAAAAATTCAGCAATTCTGATACAACGCATCTTTCAATCACTTGTTTACATTCTACATCCATTAAAATTAGGCTTCGTTGTAAAAATAATAAAAGTTTGATGATCATTTAAACTAAAAAATATTATAATTGTGTTGGCAGAGAATTTAAATTCCCAGAAAATGGCCAAAAGCAAAGCAGTTTTAGGGCGGATGTAACGCTAAATATAAATTTAAAAGAGCTTTAAACATCACGATCTTAAGTGTGGAAAAAAGATGGATGCTATATTTTACTTTGAAGTGAGTCACTTGATCTCTTCATATAATATGGCTGTAATTACTATTTTAATCTTTATTTTAAAAACTGCCGAACATACTTTGTTGATTTTTTTTTTATATATTTTTTATGAGATAATTTAAATATTTTCTAAAATATTCGAAGTAATTTCTATATATTAACTTTGCTTAAAAAATATTTGAAAAATTAGGTCCCATAGGGTGCAATGTATTTTACTTTTTTAACCCGGGTTCACTCCAAAACTAATTGGGTGATATTATTCATTTACATTCCCGTATGTCCCACAGACCGTCTCAACAACATACTAAAATTTTATTTTGATAAAGTCATTTTTACGGTAGTTATCGTGCGAACGAACAGACAGACAGAATGAACAAAGTCATAAACACATTTCAACTACGTCGGAAAGTGTTAAAAATTACAAAATAGATATATTAAGACTCGAAATATTTACTTATTGTGTCGAAAATGTATTTCTCAATATCAAATGCCAAACACGAAATGACAGCCACTTTTCAACCAGATCCAACAAATAACAAGCCCTTCTATCATAAGAAGTACGACTGTGGACGCCATCTAGCAGCCGAGAAATAAATGTTGGAACAACTTACTAACGTGACAACTGGCCCCATCCTGCTTTATAGCATAAGCTTCTAAATATACTGGCTGTCACAAAAACGGCCAACTTGACTCCCGATGGCTCTACATGGCGAAAAGAGGGTTACATTTCTAGATCTCCAGAAAAAGTATTATTCTAGACTGCTTTTTTGAATGATTGGCACAATTTTTGAAAGCAGAAGTAAATATTTTACAGCTAAATTACGTGTCAAATAGCGGCCATGTTACCTGCGCCTATCATTGAAGTAGCAAAGGCAAGCAATAACTGACTGGACTCCTGTCCAAAATGCAGCATCAATGCAAGTTTAAATTCTAGAATGACAATTGTAACGTACGCTTGTTACGTAACTTGCCAAGCATGTGCATGTGTCACCGTGTTGTAGACCCTGCAGATACGACATTTTATTGGTATTTATTGCCTTCTGTATATGCATTTCTCTCGTTTGGGTGCGATTTTACTAATCAGATAATGCTTTAGAACTTTGTAATTCATTGTTTTATTATCTATCTCGCTTTTTTGCCGAGTTGTTTATCCTGATATTTTTTAGCAATTTCCAACGTAGTTGGAAACTGTTTCTGACTTTGTTCATTCTGTCTGTCTGTCTGTCTGGCTGACTGTCCGTTCGAACGACAACTGCCGCAAAAATAACTTCATCAAAATAAAATTTTAGTATGTTATTGAGACGGTCTATGGGACATGTGGGAATGTAAATGAATACAATTACCCAATTAGTTTTGGATTGAACACGGGTTAAAAAAGTGAAGTTCTCGTACATTAAACTCCATGGGACCTAATTTTTTAAACATTTTTTAAGCGAAATTAAAATTAACAACTTGCTTCGAAACTTTTAGAATATATTCAAATTATCTCATAAATTGTGTAATAGCATTTTCAGCAAAATGTGTTTTGTAGTTCTTTAAATAAAAATTAATATAATAATTACACCCATATTATATGAAGAGATCATGTGACCCATTTCAAAATAAAATATGGCATCCATCTCTTTTCTCCCCAGCGTTAAAATCGTGATTTTTAAAGTTCTTTTAAATTTATATTTAGTGTTGCATCCGTCCTAAAACCGTTTTATTTTTGCGTATTTTCTGTTGATCTATATTCTGTGCCAACGCAATCACAATATGTCTGAGTTTAAATAGTCATCAAATTTTGATTATTTCTACATCAAAGCCTAATTCTAATGGATGCAGAATGCAAACAAGTGATTATGAGATGATTTGTATAAGAATTGCTGATTTTTTTTCATGCAGTTATTTAGCTCTGGAGTCTGGAATAAAAGTGTTAAGAATGAAATATTCATTGCTTTTACATAGAGAACCAAACGATTTATATTTCAATGACGTTATTTGAATAAAGTTCATTTTTTTTCGATTTTTTAAATTTTCAAATATAATAATTATAGTAGTTCTGTGATAATTTAAAAAATATCAGCGCTGAACGTATCGCATTTTAAAGATGTTTTAATAAAATTGCATTTCAGTTGGAAAGTGTTTCATAAACAATGCTTTATGCTTTATTGATCTTTCTTGTTTGTTCTCAGTTAGGAGTGCTACAACCACTTTTATTCTAGCGGACAGGGACACGCTATTATAGATAGACCTAACGTGTGCCCTAATGGTCTTTTCCTTACAAAGTTATTAGGGTGCTTGTGGACGTTATTGGGAACCCAGCATATAATATAAATATCAAATTTAAGAACACCGTATAACTGATTGTTCAAATTTCAGGGTTAAAATTTAAACATTTTTTTATAGAAAGAGAAAAACGGACATTGATAGAATAGTATTTAAGCATCACTTTACAACATGTTTTCAAATCTGTAAAATATTTTCAACATGGCTAAAAAGAAATCATGTATGCCGTTTTACTTTCCCTGCAATACATGGTAGTGTATAAGGAACGTATTGGAGACATGCCGAAACTCGCAACTCGAGTTTTCGACAGATCTACACGTTTCGAGACCTCTAGAATACGAAAAAACTATTTTAAAGAGGCGTCTGTGTGTGTGTGTGTGTCTGTCTGACTATCTGACTGTCTGTGCAATGTATGTATCCACTGTAACTCAAAAACTAATTGCCCGAATTTCATAAAATTTGATAGGTAAGTCACTTGTGGGCCAATCTGGTGCTGATTAGTTTAGGGTATAATTCGGGATAAAAGAACTTGCCATTTTTTGCGAAATGGTCCACAAAAATTGCCTGAATCCACTCTAGTTGCAAAACCAATATATGAAATTTTACAAAATGCGGTAGATAAGTCACTTGTGGGTCACCCTGGTGCTGATTAGATTTTGGTTCGATTCGGAAAAAAATAGTCTACCTTTTTTGCGAAATCGCCCGCAAAAATCGTCAAAATCTAAAATAAAAACTACGTATGCTCAAATATATCCATTAAATGCTTGTTTTATACGTAATTTTTAACGATGAAAATCATAAGACCCACCCCATTACACTAGGAGTAGATGTTCTCGAGATATTGAAGTTTTTTCGGATTGCCTCATTTAATAAGTCCAGTTACCAAATGAGAACGAAAATTGAATTAAAAGAGAATTAAATTTAATTAAAATAAATAGAACGCAGATATAAGTCTGCAGTGAAAGTCATGTGGTGCCCACATCAGATTTTTTTAATCACAAACACAACATATCATTATACTGAACTTAATTTGTCTTCAGCTGTGGTTGCGACTTAGTTAACCTTCGTTTTACTATTTATGGAATTGGAACACATCTTATTAAATGTTTTTTCTCACTCGCATTAGCAGTATAATTAGGACAGTTTATTTGAGGACATAAAACAAAGAAAAGCAAACAGATGAACCGCTCTCGTCTCAAAGCGTAATTTGAGTAGCTTCATTTCTTCAGTTAGCCCACAGCCGCCAGACAAATACTTTTTGTAAAGGCTAAAATGGTACTTTATTAAGATGGATGCAAATACGAGTAGTCTCAGTTACAGTGAAAGTTTAAAGAGGAATAAAAATTTGGTTCACTGAGATTTGGCTCTGATTCTACATATGTATTGAATCTGATGTGTCCAGCTGACAATTTTCTCTACAGATTGACACATTTTGAAATTATGAGAAAGCAATAACCCAAATTGGAGATTTTTTGTGACTACATCTCGCTGAAAGTAAATAAATGTCTAGATGAATCCAACTGTTCCTTACCTTTTTCAGATGTTAATATTACCCATAATTATTTTAATTTTCAAACTTCAGTTTTTCGCAAACCCACTTTTACTAACACGAGAATTTCGGCTAATTCTTTTCACTCCATTTCGTCAAAAGAGCTTCCTTCAATGCATATTTTAATCGCGTCTTTAATGTTAGTTCCACTATTATATCTTTAAACTGTGAAATTGATTTAATTTTTAAAATTGATCAGGACGCTGTTTACACTTATGAGTTTGCTTATAAAATCAATGCTAATATTCCCCATAAATTTTTATAACCCAATTCTATTCTTATTCCCATCAATGAACGTTTACCGTTTAAAGCTAGTTGTCCTTATCATCCTAAAATTTTTCGTCCTCTTATCAACTTTTGTACTAAATTTAATTTTACTCATTCAACTGTTATTACTATGTCCAATCGTTTTCGTACTGATAAATTTAGGGATAATGTTAATTTTAAAAGTCTTGCTGGGGTGTATGTTGTACCCCTTCTTTCTCCGGATAATGTTTATAAATTTTATATCGGTAGTACTGAACGTACGATTGGTATTCATTTGGCTGAACATGCTAGAGACGTGAAAAATGGTAAACAAACGACAGCCATTGCCCAATTAGTGACTAAAGATAATTTTCGCGCTCCTTTTGAAAATTCCTTTCTTTTGATCAGAAGTAAAAACCCCGCTCTATTTTACTTTAAGAATCCCTTTTTATTAACACTTTACAACAAAGTTGAAAAGTGTTTATGACTTTGTTCATTCTGTCTGTCTGTCTGTCCGTTAGCACGATAACTGCCGTAAAAATGACTTAATCAAAATGAAATTTTAGTATGTTGTTCAGACGGTCTGTAGGACCTATGGGAATATAAATGAATAATATCACCCAATTAGTTTTGGATTGAACCCGGGTTGAAAAATTGAAATACATTGAGCCCTATGGGGCCTAATTTTTCAAACATTTTTTAAGCGGATTTAAAATTCACAAAGTGCTTTGAAAATTTTAGGTAATATTCAAATTATTCCATAAAATATATAAAAAAAAATTCAGCGAAATATATTCAGTAGTTTTTTAAATAAAAATTAAAATAATAATAACACCTCTCATATGAATCGATCAGGTGACCATGATATGAAAAGATCACGTGACCCTATTCAAAATGATATATGGCATCCATCTTGTCTCAAAATTGTGATTCTTAAAGTTCTTTTTAATTCATATTGAGTGTTGTATCCGTCCTAAAATCACTTTATTTTTGCTTAAATTCTGTGCATTTACATACTGAAACAACGCAATTACAATATATTTGAGTTTAAATGCTCATCCAAATTTGATTATTTCTACAACGAAGCCTATTTTTCACCTATGTAAAATGTAAACAGCAAAATATGTAGAATGAGTTGTATTATAATTGCTGTTATCTTTAACACAAAATCATTTAGTTCATGGAGTCTGCATAGCTGATATGAATGAAATATTCATTGATTTTACAAAGAGAAGGACGATTTTTTTCGATGAAGTTTTACGCATAGATTTTAATTACTTGTAGCTCCATGGTCTTAATTTTTAAATAAAATAAATTATTATAGTATTGTAATGAGTGACATGAATGGGAAATTATTTATGAATGAAATGCTGTTTTTATAGAGAGAGCCAGGCGTGTTATTTTTTCTATGCCGTCATTTGAATGAATTTCAGTTGTTTTCGATGAAGTTTCCAAATATAATAAATTATCGTAGTATTATGATAATTCTAAAATTATTACCGAGGAATGTATCACATTTTAGAGATGTTTAAACCAGGCAATTTATATTTCAATGCCGTCATTTGAATGAAGTGCATTTTTTTCGATGAAGGTTTAAGTTTTCAAATATAATAAATTAATGTGGAATTGTGATAAGTTTTGAAATATTACCGAGGAATGTATTGCATTTTAGACATGTTTAAATAAAATTGCATTGAAGTTGGGAAGTGTTTCATAATCAATGCTTTACGCATGATTGATCTTTCTTGTTTATATCATACTTCTATTTGTAATTTTGACCCTGGTCAGGTCTTAAGTTATGCCTGGCGACTAGTTCTCGATGCCGTGCGTGTTAAACCTTTACACAGTTACCTTAATTTATAATAATGTTCTAAAGCATTTGATGTCTTTTAAAAAGTTATTTAAAATACTTATTTATTAAGATTTATAATTTTATAATTTTAAATCTTTTTTATGGATTTACAATTTCGTGTGGATGGTAATTTTCGTAATATGCAAATTTTGCTTGAGGGCATTGGCATGCATTTAGACATGTTGGCATCTATTCTGGTTCTATCGCCACTGAGGAAGAGCATAAAGGTGTTCAAAAGCACTCTGGCTTAATATTATTTTTTGTACGTCTGTAGGATGGTTTTAATAAAGTGACCTTAAAATCTGTTTTTTTAAGATTTGTCATTTAATTCGTGGATTTAGTGAAATAAATGTGTATTTGTTTCCGAACCCCTTTATATATTCAAAATCGGTTATCGGAAAATAGGGGAGACTACCTGAATGACACCATTGTATAGACATGGAAATAATATTTCAATATCCAGAGAATGGCGACTTCTCCTTCCTCTTTCATGAACACCATCGATTGTACAGCTCCGTTATGATTGAAATGGTCTGCAAATAATATGCGATCCTTATCAATTCAATATTTCTCGATATCGGAATTAAAATAATATTTTCATTTAGAGTTTTAGAGCACGAAAAAAAAAATTATGTGATCATATTATTTTATTCATTCATCATTGCTTTGAATGAAATACCTTACGTTATTATAAATAACAGAATTTTTCACTCAAAGCTTTTCAAAAAATCTGATGTGGGCAACACATGACTTTCCTTATATAATGTAATGAATTTACTACTTTTACAGTAAAAATTAGGTTTTTTTTATACTAGATACTAATATTCTATCCAAGATATTGAATTTTCGGCAATTACTCGTCATTTTCATTGATTTAGCGTTATTTTTATCCATTTGGCGAGATTTTCGTTAATTTGGCAACATTTCAAAAAGTCGCCAAGTTGGCGACATTCTGCCAAATTCGTCGCCAAAATCTCGCCAAGCGTTATGGACGAAGAAATAACTTATTCTTACAGCAGATAAATGACTATTGGTGTTCAAATACAAAAGTATTACTCAAAGTGTCTTTTTTCATGAATGGAACGAGCTAGATCCACGAGAATGATGTCACCCAATTCATCGCATGGTATTACATATGAAAAGTGAACATGTTTCTCAATAGGAAATATTTTTTTTTATTTTATATGCGCAATATCTCAAAATTGGTTCATTTTAGCGTTCTAAAATTTTTGTCAATCGTTTCCTAATAAAAAATTACATAAGAAATGTCTATTTGTGTAACTTTATTAGGGGTTTTGATTTTTTGACGATTTTTTCAAAATTTTATTCGAAAATTTAGAGGGCTTCTGAGCACTCGATTGCGAATAAAAACAATAAGCTTCCAGTGTTTATGGATTGTGATTTTTGTACGAAATTTGGTTCGAATCGGTCCTTTCGTTCGTCAGTTATTGTCTCCACAGACTCACTGACACACACACACACACACACACACACACACACACACACAGACAGACAGACATCACTTCAAAAATGTTTGATTCGTGATCAGGGATGCTTGAAACGTGCGCTCCTGTCGAAAACTCGAATTCGAATTTTCGACCCCGTCACAGTACTTTCCTTATACTTTATGTATATAAGGAAAGTAAAAATTACATTAAGAAGATTTAAATCAATGCATTGTAATATGCAACTCGGATAAATTTTTAAAGATGATACGTTAGAATATTTGTCAGGGTAAATAATAACAATATTTTCTAAAGACAAATAATATATTAAATCGCATAACAATATTTAGGTTGTTCTTGAGAGAAGATGATATTTTAAATCTACGATGCATCTACTAATTAGGTATTATTGCATTCAAAAGCACTTACACACAAAAGAAACAGTCATTGAAAATATTCACTCATTGTGATCTTTGAAGTGTATGTGTTTATGGAATGTCTGAAGATAAGGAATGTTTGCTGTTGCCGCGAGATATGATTTAAAGAAAATAAATTTACGGTCATATGATTGAAAATATATTTCTTTCAATTGAAAATCTGGGAATTTTACAATATAGAAACACATTGTTCTGAATTACGTTGATCATAAAAGTAAAAAATCTGATGTGGGTAGCACATGACTTTCCTTATTTAATGTAATGAATTTACTACTTTTACAGTAAAAAAATAGGTTTTTCTTATAGTTGATACTAATATTCTTACCAAGATATTGAATTTTCGACAATGAGTCGTCATTTTCATTGATTTAGCGTCATTTTCATCCATTTGGCGAGATTTTCGTTAATTTGGCAACATTTCAAAAAATCGCCAAGTTGGCAACATTCTGCCAAATTCGTCGCCAAAATCTCGCCAAGCGTTATGGACGAAGACATAAGTTGTTCTTACAGCAGATAAATGACTATTGGCGTTCAAATACAAAAGTATTACTCGAAGTATCTTTCTTCATGAATGGAACGAGCAAGATCCACGAGAATAATGTCACACAATTTATCGCATGGTATTTCATATGAAAAGTGAGAATGTTTCTCAACAGAAAATATTTTTTTTTTTCATTTTATATGACTTTTTAATAATTTTTTTGAAAAATGTGTAATATCTCGAGAACGGTTCATGTTAGTGTTCTAAAATTTATGTCAATCGTTTTCTAATGAAAAATTACATAAGAAATGTCTATTTGCGTAACTTTATTAGTAGTTTTGATTTTTTGACGATTTTTTCAAAATTTTATTCGAAAATTTAGGGGGGTTCTTAACATTCGATTACGTATAAAAACGATTGGCTTCCAGTGTTTACGGATTGTGATTTTTGTACCAAATTTGGTTCGAATCGGTCCATTCGTTCGTCAGTTATCGTCTCCACAGGCTCACTGACACACACACACACACACACATACTTTCACACACACACAGACATCACTTCAAAAATGTTTGATTCGTGATCAGGAATGTTTGAAACGTGCTCTCCCGTCGAAAACTCGATTTCGAATTTTCGACCCCGTCACAATACTTTCCTTATACATTATGTATATAAGGAAAGTAATATGATGTAACTCTATCAGGTATTGATACGTGTTCTAGGCATTGCTATTTTAAGGTCCTACTTAAATCCTCAATTTTTATTTCTTAAATTTTTGAGTATGCATGTTTGTTGCATACATATCTAAACCCAAAACAGACCATACGCGTACAGTTTGGCTCTCCGATCGGCATGAACTATCCAAGCAGGAAAGATTGAACTGATGTGTGCGGGGCGTGGCTTGGAATGAACAAATTCACACAGTTCTGTCAGCTGGACGTTCCCAAGGTAAATGGAAGTAAGCAATTCGCTTGAATCCTTTCAATAGACTTTGGGACGTTCCAGCACTGCTGTTAAACTGATGTGTATTACAACGGGGGGGAATGGGAGTCATCCCGGCCATGACTGACTTCATTTTACTTCCCTGCAATACATGGTAATGTATAGGGAAAGCATTGGAATCATGTCGAAAATTGCAACTCTAGTTTTCGATGGATCTACACGTTTCGAGACCTCTAGAATACGAAAAAACTATTTGTAGCGTGACGTCTGTATGTGTGTCTGTCTGTGTGTCTATCTGTCTATGTGTCTGTGCAATGTATGTATCCACTCTAACTCAAAAACTAATGAACCGAATTTCATAACATTTGGTAGATAAATTACTTGGATGTGACCCTGGTGCTGATTAGTTTTTAGTATCATTCGTAAAAACAGAACCCGCCTTTTTTGCGAAACAACCCGTAAAAATTTCATTTATCAGCTCTAGCTAAAATACTAATTGACCAAATTTCACAACATTTGGTAGATAAGTTACTTGTTGGATACTCTGGTGCTGATTAGATTTTGGTACGATTCGGAAAAGAAGAATCTGCCTTTTTTTACGAAATGGCCCGCCAAAATCTAAAAAAAAAATCTAAGTAGTGTATGCTCAAATGTATCAATTAAATTCTTGTTTTATACACAATTTTTGAAGAGAAAAATAATATAACTCACTCCATTATACTTTAGGACTAACCATTCTCAAGATATTTGAGATTTCTTGCATTTTTATTACGCCGATTTCGGAAAAATCTCCAATTACCAAATAAAAAAAATTGAATTAAAAATGCAAATTTAGTGTTATTTGGTTCAATTAAATTCAATCCAATGAATTAAAGAAATAAAGAAAATATGAATTTGAGTCTGCAGGGAAAGTCATGTGGTCCCCACATCATGCACATCCGTAAATGCACATCCGATAATGCACATCCGTAGACGTTGAACGAGTATTCTCAAAATTTTGATTTGTACTTGAAGATAACAGAAGAAGTTTTACACCAGAAAAACTAAATATAGTCTTTGTGAGAGGTTTTAATCCTATACAGAGTTTATTTCGGATGCTATAAAGTTTTTAATGCTAGTTATTGTGTCGTGTACGTTTTTTTTTTCATTCTCATTGTATTTTTTATTTTTTTCGCATGCTTATTAAACGTAACGAATAAATGTTTGTGATTATTGTTTTAAAATTATTGTGATTTTAAGCATCCCACGCCTTTTTATATTTTCAGAATTTTGTTCGTGATCAGGGATGCTTGAAACGTGTTCTCCTGTCGAAAACTCGATTTCGAATTTTCGACCCGGTCACAATGCTTTCCTTATACATTATGTGTATAAGGAAAGTAAAAATTATTTTTAAATCTTTCGTCATCTGTGATTATATACATATTGTCTATATTTTGAATAAATGCACATTATATGACATATTTGGGAAATTTAAAGTGCATAAAAATCCACGCTTTATTACACTCCTTATATACATAATGTATAAGGCAAGTATTGTGACGGGGTCGAAAATTCGAATTCGAGTTTTCGACGGGAGAGCACGTTTCAAGCATCTTTGATCACGAATCAAACATTTTTAAAGTGATGTCTGTGTGTGTGTGAAAGTATGTGTGTGTGTGTGCGTGTGTGTGTGTGTGTGTGTGTGTGTGTGTGTGAAAGTATGTCTGTGGTGTCAGTGAGACTGTTAAGACGATATCTCAGGAACGAATGGAGCGATTCGAATGAAATTTGGTACAAAAATCACAATACGTGACTACTGCAAGCCTATTGTTTTAAAATACAATCAAATGTTCAACCCCCCCCCCTAAATTTTAGAGAGAAATTTTGAAAAAAATCATCAAAAAATCAAAACCTTTAATAAAGTTACGCAAATAGGCATTTCTTATGTAATGTTTCCTTAGAAAACGATTGACATAAACTTTAGAACGCTAGCATGAACCGTTCTCGAGATATTGCACATTTTTCAAATACATTTATCAAAAAATCCCATAAATTAAAAAAAATATGAACTGTTAAGAAACATGTTCACTTTTCATAAGTAATATCATGCGATAAATTGTGTGACATCATTCTCATGGATCTAACTCGTTCCATTCACGAGAAAAGATAGTTTGAGTAATACTTTTGTATTTGAACGCCAATAGTCATTTATCCGCTGTAAGAATAAGTTATTTCTCCGTCCATAACGCTTGGCGATATTTTGGCGACAAATTTAGCTGAATTTCGCCAACTTGGCGACATTTTTAAATGTTGCCAAGTTAACGAAAATCTCGCCGAATGGATAAAAATGACCATAAATCGATGAAAATGACGACTCATTGAAGAAAATTCAATATCTTGGAAAGAATATAAGTATCTAGTATAAGAATAACATTTCTTTTAACTGTAAAATTAGTAAATTCATTGCATTATACAAGGAAAGTCATGTGCTGCCCACATCAGATTTTTTATAATTACCTGATGCAAAAATATTTTTAAATATTAAGGCAACACTGTGGACTTTCAGTGTCAAATCAATAGTTTCATGCATTGACCGAATGAACAACAGTACAAGATTTTTGCTCAAATATCTTGGTTTTTTTTTTTAAACATAATGAGAATATTTCAAACATGATAGATTCACACGCAAGCACATACATGTTCTATTTATTTTCTGGGACGCTTAGCAACATATTTATCAAAATCCGAAATTCTATGGTGTAAAGTCACTCGGCCGTGAGACAGAGCCCAACTATGCCAATTATTGAAGAAACTGATATTTTCAAGGCTAACAATCATAACAGTAAAATGAAATATAACATTTAAAAAAAAAGTTGCGACTTATTTTTTTTAAATGTGTTTGGTTTTCTGTCTTTAACAGACTTAATTACTAGTACAAACATAATTTAGAAAGAAATGAAATGTTGTTTCCGATCAAGTTATTTCCATAAAATGGTTTGCTTGTCAGTAGTGCTATGTTGTCTTTCTTTTTGCATTTCGCTTGGATTATGAATTATCTCTTAAGTTCATAAATTTCCAGACTGATGTCTCCCGGGTCGATAGTCCTGTTGAGAGATTAAGAAAACATTTCCTGTAATTCAAAATGTTGCGTGATGGCAAATAAGAACAAAGCAAGTATTCAATTCATTTACGTTACATGCAGTGTATTTTTAATGTAACATAAATTTTAAGAAAATAATCTTGGAAGATTGTTTGGGTTAATTCTTCTTCGTCCATTTTAAAAATAGTTCAGAAGATCTAAATTTGTTATAGTTGTTGTGGTGAAAGCATTAGTGATGTGTTTTTCAAAGTACGATACTCGAAAATGGCTAAACTACAAAACATATTTGAACAAACTGTCTTGTATGAATACATAATCTAGTAATTTAGCATCAAAGCAATGACTCGCTACAATATTCCCTCTCTCCCTCCCTCCTCCATATCTCTCTCTCTTTCCCTCCCTCTCCATCTTTCTCTCCTTCCCCCCATAACAATCTCTCTTACCCTCCCTCCCCCATTTCTCTCTCCCCATAGACATATATAGTACTTTTTACGTCTATGTCTCTCCCTCCCTCTGTGTGTGTGTTTGTATATGTATGTGCCATGTGTGGGGTATATCTGTATACAGTCTAAATTCAGAAATTTTTTCTACCAAATGTCTTGAAAATGAATTCTATATTCTGATGTTTGTTAGAGTTTGATACAATTTCAGAATCTAGACCTAAACCATATTTTCAAACTGACGCGTAGAAATATATAAAAAAAACTTACTTGGAATAAACAATAAATTATTAATAAATGTTTGTTGAATTACTATTACATTATTGAATTCGCTTTATTTCTTAACTTTTCACGATAAAATGAATAAAACCATTACTCTTGCTAGATATATTATTCTCATTTTTTTTTATCTTCGTAACTTTTTCAAATGCGCCATACCACCAAATGAAGGAAAAATGCTTTAAATTTCTTAAGCAAAGAATTCAATATTATTTTAAAGTATTCCTTTCATATAATATTCCGTGCCATTTGACATAAATTATTGCATACAAAATTGTAGGCCAGAATTTGAGTCTCAATGCAAAGTCATAGGTTGCCTGTAAAGGTAAATATTGTTACATACCAAATGCCACGGTGCCAAAATAACAGATAAAAAAGTCGGCATAAACTTCGCATCATTTTATTAACACTTAAAGGGACATAAACTTTTGAACAGAAATTGAACTTAACTGCATTTTGTAGTGAATCCAATCTTCAATAAAAATTGTTTCAAAAGTGAAATTTGTTTCAAAAGTTCATTTTGAATTGGTATATGAAATGCATATGTATATGAAAAGATTTCGAAATTTTGCTCTACTGAAGATTCATGTCTTTACTGGTCTGAATATTCATTTCATACTTCTGGGAAAAACCTACTCCTTCAGCATGACTTTTAGATCCTTTCCTTTGTCCCACTTGAAGGCAGCTCTAGCTCATCACCTTTTACTAGGGCATTGGCCTAACGATAATTTGGGATAAACTTCTTCAATTTTACAGCAATATCGTTATTGACTTGTTGTTATCTCCTCGTTGATTTTCCCCAGGAAATTTTAGACTGGGTGGTACTAAACATTATTGCAGTATTATAATTTAAACGTGATATAAAAAATATGTTATTACAGACACCAAGTCTGAGTAATTGTTAAAATAATTTACATTATATTAGTTGAAGATTAATCTGGCAGTTTTATAGCACTTTGTGTGGTGCTGGTTTGTTTTAAATCTGTTGCTTTTAAACTTATTTACTGTTCAGAAGATGTTCAAAATATTAAATTCATTGAATATTTAAAATATTTCCTTGTAATATTTAAATTTGCTTTTAGTGTCATTACACTGCCTACATAGAATTTTTTCCATTTAGAACAATCCATATTAGGATTTTGCCATTCATGATACTGTCATTTATTTATGTTTGTGTTGATTTCATTCCTTTACTTAAATATTAATAGCGTGCTTCTCCCCAAAGCTTTTTAGAGGATTCCATTAAAGGATTACATTGCTTTTTAAAGGATTGCATTTGTAGTTTTTTCACAACAAAATTTTTTTAAAGTACATTAAAGTATTTTTTTTTCTTACCATATGTTTATTTCTTCTTCGTCTGCAGCAACAAAACGTTAATTAAATCGGATGTAAGAATTTTCGTTATTCTTAAAGGAAGCTATTTATTATATGTAAGATAGATACCTAAGTAGGGGTTATCGAATTTGAAAGCACTTACACAGGGAAAAAAATGTAAAGAAAATACCCATTGATGTCTTTTCACTGCGTTTGGTAGTGGGATGGATGATGTTAATGCATCTTTTGTGTTGCCATTCGGTGTTTTTCAAGTAAAATAAATAAATGCCATTTGACATGATAAAAAAATATTTCTTTAATTCCAAACATGGACATTAATACAATGCGGCAACATTTTTTTTGATTGTCGTTTTCGGGAAAACAAAGAGGAACAAAAAAAAGTAATTGGGATAATAAAACACATTTGATAATTTTCAAGAGAAATGAATTATTCCCTGTAGAATTACATTTTTGCAATCTCATTATAGTATATCATATCCGATAGAAAAAAAACTTGTAAGAAGAAGCCAAGTTCTTCAGCTTTACAAAAATTGTCAAACATAAATATGAATAAAATGAAGAACTACTGACACGTTTATCAAACTTCATGAGTGACAAGTATAAAGAGGAAGATTTATTGGATATAATTTGCAATAAACTTGACAAATGTAACTAATAATGACATTACAATGTTTTAACAATTCAAGTATTATTGACACAACTCTTTTTAATTTATTCAAGTCCATTGCAACAACAAACAACTTCTTTGGAACAAAGCCAAAAATTTGACAAGTTTATTACGAAATACATCTAATCATTTTTCCTCTCTATACTTTTCACCCATGAAGTATGATAAACTTGCAATATTTGTTAATCTTATTTTTTATGGCCAACACATTATGTAAAGTGGAAGAACTTTGCTGTTTTCTTTTTACAAATAAGCTTTTATTGGATATCAGTATTTATTGTAGATTTTAAATACGGAATATTTGTGAATAGTCATTAAGGTTCCTTTAAATTCGAAAGTTTTGAATTTTCTAATTTTTCCTTGCATTTCAAGTGGATACTCAGAATGTGGACACTACTAAATTTGAAATGTGCATCTTTAACGGATTTACTATAGAATTTGGACTTAAATCACCCTAGAAAACTGATAAATGCGATATTTAGAAGTTACGAAAAGTTTTTAAGGTTTCTTTAAATTCGAAAATTTTGAATTTTCTAATTTTTCCTTACATATCTAGTGGACACTCAGCATCAGCATACTGAATTTGAGCTGTGAACCTTAAAGAGATTTACTGTAGAGTTAGGATTCAAGTCACCTTGTTTGAGAGAAAAGCTGATAAATATGATATTTGCGAGTTTCGAAAACTTTTTACTGTTCCTTTAAATTCGAAAATTTTGAATTTTCTAATTTTTCTTTACATTTATAGGGAACACTCAACATATTAGATTTGAACTGTGTATCTTGAACATATTCTCTGTTGCATTTGGATTTAAGTCACCCTATTTGAAAGAAAAACTTATAACAATACATTTGCGAGTTTGAAGAAAAGATTGGTAGTTTTGTTTAAATTTGAAATTTTTTAATTTTCTAATTTTTCTCAGATTTCTAGTGGACACTCGGCAAACTGGATGTAAACTGTGTACCTTAAACATATTTACTGTATAATTTGGATTTCAGTCACGCTGTTTGAGAGAAAAATTGATAAATACGATATTTGCCAGTTTCGAAAAGTTTTCAATGTTTCTTTAAATTCGAAAATTTTGAATTTTCTAATTTTTACTTACATTTATAAGGGATACTTAGCATACTAGATTTGAACCGAACATCTTAAACAGATTTTCTGTTGAATTTGGATTTAAATCACCGTATTTGAGAGAAAAGCATATAGATACATTTGCAAATATTAAAAAGTTTATAAGTTTTGTTTAAACTTGATATTTTTGAATTTTCTAATTTTTCGTTAGATTTCTAGTGGACACTCAGCACACTGGATTTAAAATGTGCATCTCAAACAGATTTTCTGTAGAATTTTGATTTAAGTCACCCCATTTGAGAGAAAAACTTATAAGAACGACATTTGCGAGTTTTGAAAACCTTTTAATGTTTATTTAAATTCGAATCTTTTGAATTTTCTGATTTTTCCTTACATTTATAGGGGACACTCAACACATTAGATTTAAACTGTGCATCTTGAACATATTTTCTGTTGCATTTGGATTTAAGTCAGCCAATTTGAAAGAAAAACTTATAAAAATACATTTGCGAGTTTGAAGAAAAGTTTGGAAGTTTTGTTTAAACTTGAGATTTTTGAATTTTCTAATTTTTCTTTAGATATCTAGTGGACACTCAGCATACTGGATTTGAACTGTGCATCTTTAACCGATTTCCTATAGAATTCGGATTTAAGTCACCTTATAAAACTGATAAATGCGGTATTTACGAGATTCGAAAAAATGTTAAGGTTTCTCCAAGTTCGAAAATTTTGAATTTTCTAATTTTTACTTACATATCTAGTGGATACTCAGCATACTGGATTTGAGCTGTGTACCTTAAACAGATTTACTGTAGAATTAGGATTCGAGTCACCCCGCTTGAGAGAAAAACTGTTAAATACGATATTTGTGAGTTTCGAAAATTTTTTAATGTTTCTTTAAATTTCGAAAATTTTGAATTTTCTAATTTGTTCTTACATTTATAGGGGACACTCAGCATATTAGATTTGAACTGTGCATCTTAAACTTATTTTCTGTGGCATTTGGATTTAAGTCACCCTATTTGAAAGAAAAACTTATAAAAATACATTTGCTAGTTTGAAGAAAAGATTGGTAGTTTTGTTTAAACTTCAAATTTTTTAATTTTTTAATTTTTTTTAGATTTCTAGTGGACACTCAGCATACTGCATTTGAACTGTGCACCTTAAACATATTTACTGTAGAATTTGGATTTAAGTCACGGTGTTTGAGAGAAAAACTGATAAATATGATACTTCCGAGTTTCGAAAAGTATTTAACGTTCCTTTAAATTCGAAAATTTTGAATTTTCTAATTTTTCCATATATTTATAGCGGCCACTCAGCATACTAGATTTGAACTGCGCATCTTAAACAGATTTTCTGTTGAATTTGGATTTAAGTCACCCTATTTGAGAAAAAAAAACTTATAAAAAATCATTTGCGAGTATTAAAAATTTCTAAGGTTTGTTTGAATTTGAAATTTTTTAATTTTCTAATGTCTCATTAGATTTCTAGTTGACACTCAGCATACTGGATTTGAACTGTGCATCTTAGACAAATGTTCTGTAGAATTTGGATTTAAGTCACCCCATTTGAGAGAAAAACTTATGAAAACGACATTTGCGAATTTTGAAAACTTTTTACGGTTTATTTACATTTAAAATTTTTGAATTTTGTAATATTTACTCTATATACTGCTACGGGAAATTAAGCATGCCAAATTTTAACTGTATATCTTAAATGCATTTTCTGTAGAATTTTTAATTAAGTCACCCTATTTGTGAGAAAAACTGAAAGAAACCGATAAATTCGGCATTAGAGACATTTCGAATATAGTTATCTAAAATTTTTAAGCGAGAAATCTTAAGAGTAGCAGTGGAACACTCAATATGACGACTATTAAACGAATTATTGACCAAAATGATCTTTACTACTCGGCTTTAGAGTTCAGTTGCAAAAGTTTAATTTTTAGAACAACAATATGTACCATCTTTGACATATTAGGGTTGAACACTACTTATTTAGCAAAACTCTTTTAAGTCTAAAAGTCCAATTTTCAGTAAATAGCTAATGGTTATTCACAGTAATAATGTTTCATTAGCTTTTGCTTAGAATTAGTTGATAAAACGCTAGACTTACAGTGGTGAAAATAAAAACATTATAATGGTGAAAACACCAAGCATACAGTGGTGGACAACCTTTTTACTTTCCCTGCAATACACGGTAATGTATAGGGAAAGTATTGAAATCATGCCGAAAATCGCAGCTCGAGTTTTCGACGGATCTACACGTTTCCAGACCTCTAGAATGCGAAAAAACTATTTTTAGCGTGACGTCTGTCTGTGTGTCTGAGTGTCTGTCTGTCTGTCTGTGTACCTGTCTTTCTGTCTGTGTGTCTGTCTGTGTGTCTGTCTTTCTGTCTGTGTGTCTGTCTGTCTGTTCAGATTTTGCATCCACTCTAACTAAAAAACTAATTGACCGAATTTCATAAAATTTGGTAAATCACTTGTTGGCGAATCTGGTGCTAATTAGTTTTGGATACGATTCGGGATAAAATAATCCGCTTTTTTTGCGAACTGGCCCGCAAAAGCTTGTATCTACTCTAGCTGAAAAACTAATTGACCGAATTTCACAAAGTTTGGTAGATAAGTCCCTTGCGGGACACCATGGTGCTAATTAGATTTGGTATGATTCGAAAAAAAAATAACCGGCATTTTTTTGCAAAATGGCCCACAAATATTGCCAAAATCTAAAATAAAAATCTACGTATGCTCAAATATATCCATTAAATGCTTGTTTAATACGTAATTTTTAACGAAGAAAAGAATAAAACCAACCCCATTACACTAGGACTAGCCGTTCTCGAAATATTTTAGTTTTTCGTATTTTCTCTACGCCAGCTTTGAAAATAAGTCCAGTTTTCAAATGAGAACGAAAATTGAATTAAAAGTGGATTAAATTTATTTAAAATAAAGATAACGTGAATATGAGTTTGCAATATAAGTTAGCAGGGAATATAAATTTGCAGTCATGTGCTGCCCACATCAGATGTTTGTTGGTGTAATACCAATGGAATAATATTTTACTTAGTAAAACCCATGCTGTCATGCAAAGACAATACGAGATTAAATATTATGATTAAAGATACAACTTTAAACATATATTTTTGTTTTACATCACCAATACTAATTACATTTAACAATAAAAATGCCAATATATTCCATCTAGCAAAAAATAGCAAATAGGATACTTTTAAAAAAAGAAAACCCTATTAATAAAACATATTATACAACATCGTTAATAATGCCTTACGACTCCACTTGGTGTTGCAACTGAGGGTCATGCACCACTGCCTGCATATATTAATCGAACACGATGTAATAATGCACATGTTGGCCATTCAGAGACAAATGATTTTATCCCATCTTGTTGATTGGTTTCTTATTGTTTGGTTATAAATGCAGTTATTTATTTAATATAAACAGCTCTCTCTCCGTCTAAAGGAATAGAGAAGGATTTTAACAACAAAGCATACTGCCATATGCATTCTAAAGAAATTTCTAAAGATCGTCAAAATATATTTAGTCAAATGATTATAGCCCTTTCGACAGAAACAAAAGATTCATGAAATATCAATTTATTTATTTTATTATTCGTGAAAGAAGCTGCTTTTTTAGTAACACTATCCATTTACCAAAGCATTATCTAATTTGATATTCTTTCCACATAAGCAAAATAAAAAATAATGCATTCAATTTGTTTTTCAAAGCATATGTTTGTCGAATAAAGAGGTTTGAAGTTAATGGATATTTTCCATTGTTAGGCGATGTTTTGACACATAAAGTATATAAATATAATAATTTGACTTGGTAAAAGTCTAATGTGTCCAACGCATCACTTTTGCTGCATTTTAATAAAGTGTGATGTTATGAATTGCTAAACAATTAGAGCCGTCTATGCGTTATCGCGTAATAAATCGATAGAATATTTTTATACAAACTGTTAAAATGATCGTGTTAATAAATGTTACTTAATAAACTCGAAAATTTCGGACACTATCGCTCTCCTTGCGGGAAAATTATATTTAGAAGATATCGAGATCGGCCTGTGATAAAACAATAAGATGCACAGTTTTGAAGAGGCGCTTGACTTGCATATGATGTTATTAACTATAAAATTAAATATCATGCATACAATATTGATTTCTGTGATATTTTTAACATCACTATTTTTATGAAGTTTAACCGTTATTTTTATATGTTTGTCAATTTTATGGAAAAGAATGCTTAAAAAATTGCAGCCCTTCCTAGGTCCGTTCATCTCAACAATCCTATGTCATTCATCAATTTAAATAGATGTATAAAATTTCGACAGATTTTCTCCAATTTTCCGACAGGTTCCATGCTTATACATTTACAGACGTAAAGACATCATTGAAAAAAAAATTATGATTGATATTTAGGCATACTTAATCCATCAAAATTCGAAAGTCGGAATTTTTTACCCAAACGCAATAATTTCTATTTATATATACTACTAGTAGTATACCCGTTCTTCACAAGGAATATACAATATAAAGAACTTGAAATTCGAAAATTATGTGTAAATTCCTGTAGTAATGACATCATTATGAAAAATTATTTTCACAGGCAGATATGAAGAATAAAACATACTGGTCCGTTTGTAAACAAATGTAAAAAAAAATGAATAATATATTTCGAAATGAAAAGGATAAAAGTGTTTAATATAGGTATACCCGAACCACTTGAGACAATTAGCTAAACACAATACATGAGTTCGAAAATTATTTGCCAAAATAAAGCAGATGACAATCATTTCTGTAACATTTAAACCAGAATACCGTAAGTGATGTAATTCAATAAAATATGCCAAATATGCAATTCTGATAAAATTTGTTTCTATAGACTTTATTATATAAATAGAAAAATATTTCATAAAAGTCGTCTCCTATATAAACACATTAGATTTAGCTTCGTTGCTGAATAAATTGATATGACTTTCTTCAAATAAAATTTGCACAGATATCATCGTCTGTATAAAGCTGTGCAGAACTCATTTTTAACACTTTACAACATAGTTGAAAAGTGTTTATGACTTTGTTCATTCTGTCTGTCCCTTAACACGATAACTGCTGTAAAAATGACAAAATGAAATTTCAGTATGTTGTTCAGACGGTCTGTGGGACCAATGGGAATATAAATGAATAATATCACCCCAATAGATTTGGATTGAACCCGGGTTGAAAAAATGAAATGCATTGAACCCTATGGGACCTAATTTTTCAAACATTTTTTAAGCCAATTAATAATTCACAAATTGCTTTGAAAATTTTAGAAAATATTCAAATTATCCCTTAAAATATATAAAAAAAAATTCAGCAAAATATGTTCGGTAGTTTTTTAAATAAAAATTATGCTAATGATTGCACCCATATTAAATGTAAAGATTACGTGACCAACTTTAAAATAAAACATGGCATCCATTCTGTGTCAAAATCGAGATTTTTAAAGTTCTTTTTAATCTATTTTTAGTGTTGCATCCGTCCTAAAAACCGCTTTACTTTTTTGTGCACTTATATACACTCAAACCTATTTTTGTGCGGTGGATAGGGGCCGCATAAAAGAAAACGCATAAAAAAAAATCGCACAAAACTTCACGAATAGCTATAAAAAATAGTTTTCGCAACACAATTAAAAGTATTTTTTATGCGGTAAATAGGGACCGCATAAAAAAAGTCTCATCTAGAAAATAACTCAAAACCTTACGAAATAACTAGGAATTGCTTTTTTAAACGAAATCAAGACACGAGGCTTGGCATCTACTTGGAATCTCGCCAAACCTTTTGGAATCTGATGTCGAAAATGCACATGCGAACATTTTTAAATATTTTATTTACATATGTACTTATTTTACACATACAAAACTTTTCAAAACGTATAACCATTATCCTTCGTAGTCTGACAATAAGCGAACTTTCTTGTGGTAAACGGGTTCAAAACCGCTTTCGTCACTTGAAGATACTACCTCGCACTCGTTTAGAGTTGACTTTTTTTCAGTTACCATGTAGTCGGTGATCAGTTTTTGCGACGACGGCTGTTTCACTAGACGCTTGTGTATGTCTCGGTAGCCAGATATACAAGATTGAAGCTCCTTTTGGAATTTTGAAGTTCTTTCAGAATTGGCATCAAAAAACTAAATGGCTGATCAAACCTACTAATTTTTTTTATTGATTACTTCGTCAATTATGTTCCAATTTGATTGAAATTTTAATATACCGCACAAAAAAAAATCGCACAAAAAAAAATCGCACAAATAAAAAATTGCACAAAAAAAGACCGCACAAAAACAGGTTTGAGTGTACTGCGCAAGCGCAATTACAATATTTTGGAGTTTAAATGATCTTCAAATTTTAATGATTTCAAAAACGAAGCCTAACTTTCACGTATGGAGAATGTAAACGCACAAAGCTGTAAGATGAGTTGTATAAGAATTGCTGAATTTCTGTAATGCAAAATTATTTAGCTCTGGAGTCTGCAATTTAGCTGATATGGATGAAACATTCATTGATTTTACATAGAGAAGCAGGCGATTCCATAGTATTGATTTTTTGAAGAAGTTTTAAGCATGGAGTTAAAAGGTAATTTTACCTTCATGGTTTTACTTTTTTAAGTAAAATAAATTATTGTAGTATTGTGATAATTTTAAAAATATGACCACTGAAAGAAAGGAATGCAGAAAAGCGTTTATACAAAGAACCAGGCGATTCATATTTCGATGATGGTTTTTGAATAAAATTTATAACACATATGTATATATAAAATATATATAAAAATAATATATATAAAGTTTTATAAAGTGTATAAATATATATATATATATATATATATATATATTTATATATATATATATATATTATGTTCACCAGAACTTCGATGATTGTGAGATGTTGTTTAAAATAGATTTCAAATCATTTAAAGGATGTATAACATACAAAGAACTTTTCACCCATATTCGCATTGCAAATCTGTCTCCAATGAATATAAAAGCCAAACAGCGAATCATTTGATCCCACATGAGCTGTGGCATTACCCCTCCAATTACCCGTTGGTTTCTTAAATGTAGTATATAAATTAATCAAATAATAAAGGCGTGCAGACCAATAGACATATGATTCAATTGTTTATCTGCGATAAATACATTATTTATTTACAGCTTAAATATTTACAAACATTATATTTACCGACATTATATTTACACTCCGTATTTCCGACATTATATTTAAACTCCTACATTATAGTTACACTCTGAATTATCCGTAATAATAGACATTCTGTGCGTCTGTGATAATGCGTTACTCAGAATTCTATCAAAATCAATTAGTATCATTCACATTCATTAAGTTCGTCGAGAGGGTAAGATAAGGGCCATGTGCAAACATTCAATTGGAAGATGTAAAAGTAAGTGACTCGCCCTGTAGAATATTTTTAACCACTCTTTGTGCTGTGAACAAACACTATCCTTGCATCCAGGAACGCCACTGAGTAGCAGAAAAAAACATTTTGGAATTGTACATTATGTCCGTTTCTTGACAACTGAGCACTGACTAAGTTTCCATCGTCGATATATGAAAGCAAGCTAGATCGCTTAAAAATTCTCTGACCCATTTTGGATATCACACCCTGGCCCCCTAGCCTCTTGTTAGCGAGTTTGTTAGGTGCAGACAGGTTTGCCTCAAGCACTAATTTCTGATCTGAAATACTTGAGCTGCATTTCTGTATTTCATTTTCACATGACTCTTGTAGCTCTTGGAAATTTCTCCACATGTTAAAAAATCTGATGCGGGCAGCACATGACTTTCCCTGCAGACTCAAATTTACATTTTATTTATTTCTTTACTAATTAGATTGAGTTTAATTGCACCAAAAAACACTAAATTTGCATTCTTAATTCAATTTTTTTTATTTTGTAATTGGACATTTTTCCTATAGCGGCGTAACAAAAATGCAAGAAATCTCAAATATATTGAGAACGGTTAGTCCTAAAGTATAATGGAGTGTGTTATATTCTTTTCCTCGTCAAAAATTGCGTATAAAACAAGAATATATTTCAGCATATGTAGTACCTATTATTTTTGCAATTTTTGCGGGAAATTTCGCAAAAAAAGGCGGCTTGTTCTTTTCCAAATCGTACCAACATCCAATCAGCACGAGAGTGTCTCACGAGTAACTTATCTACTGAATTTTGCGAAATGTGGTCGATTAGTATTTTAGCTAGTGTGGATTCATGAAATTTTTGCGAGCCATTTCGTTAAAAAAGACAGCTTGTTCTTTTCCGAATTGTACCAAAATCGAATCAGCACCAAAACATCCTACAAGCAACTTATCTACCAAATTTTGTGAAATTTGATCAATTAGTATTTTAGCAAGAGTGGATACATGAAATTTTTAAGGGCCATTTCGCAAAAAAAGGCAGATTCTGTTTTTACGAACCCTACCAAAAACTAATCAGTACCAGGGTCTCACCCAAGTGACTTACATACCAAATTTTAAGAAATTCGGTCCATTAGTTTTTTAGTTAGAGTGGATACATACATTGCACAGACAGACAGAGAGACACACAGACACACACGCAGACGTCAAGCTAAAAATAGTTTTTTCGCATTCTAGAGGTCTCGAAACGTGTAGATCCGTCGAAAACTCGAGTTGTGATTTTCGGTATGATTCCGCAATACTTTCCCTATACATTACAATGTATTGCAGGGAAAGTAAAATCTGTATTTATTATTATAGGACATGCCCCAAAGATTTATGACCCAAAATATATCTATTTCTTAATAGGAAACAAGTGATTTTTTCGATTTTTTTCTACATATTAGATATGTCAATAATATGTAAACAAGTTATTTTCATAGTTGTAATGGAGATTTACTCTTTATGCTATCAATGATTTTGTGTGTTTGAAGATATTTTATTCTGCCATTTTAGTTATTTTCATTAATCTTGTTTAATATAAAACATGCGTATACTTGCGTATGATACTATGAGCATTGGTATACGATTTTTGAAGCATCTGACTTTCTAAAAAAGTCTGAAAAATTACATTATATTAAATCAAAATTTTTATAATATAATTTCTTACATAAAAATTTATATTTCTACGTAAAGAAAATGTCATATTTGTTCATAAATGGATTATATTTATCCTAATTACAATGTTGTTATTACAACATACTAATTACAACATTCCCAGTTTTGTTTAGAGTCGTCTTGTATGCAATATTTTTTTTAAATGACTTAAATTTATTTTACAAAATCAAAATAATAGTTCAATATTTAAAAGTAAATAATAACTGTAATAACTTTTTAACTTTTCCATTTATACAAAATTATGTATTTATTAATAATATACTTTGAACGATAAAATAATATATTTATTTATTTATTTTATTGTTTCTTTCATTTTGCTAAGAAAGCAAAACGTCGAGATTTTATAGGAATATCAACAAATAAAATAAATAAATAAACCCTTTTCTACAAAAACGAGTTAATAAATATTTTCTTAAATTAGTACATAACTTTTTCTAAATTAATGTATAACAAACAATCTAAAAAATTCCTTAATGTCTCTTGTGGTAAAAATTTCATACGAAAATTAAATTAAACCAGAAAAAAAAACATATCTGTGCTCTCACAAAAAATGAACAGGAAAATGAAAGCTACTTTTGTTAAAATTATAGACTATTATTATCAAAATGAAGAAAAAATTTACAGAAGCGACAAATATTATTTGGTTAGTTTACTTTTTCACAATCGAAAAAAAAAAATTAGATGTGAGCAGTACATGCCTTTCCCTGCAGACTCATATTAGTTACGAAGCATAACATATATTTGCAATTAGTGCAAATACTGTGCAATCACCGGGCTAGCCCCAGGAAAGAAAGTGGGGGGAGTAGTAATTATTCAATGTAGGCAATGTGTAAGGTAATTAATTGCTAGCATGATGCCTCCTCACAGACAATACGGTACAGTTCGTCGCCGTGGATTGAGCAGTGCATGACAGCAACTGTAAATTTCTATAAAATGAGATGTCGTAGCAAATGTCAAATTGAAACTACAAACCTCGTGAAATTGATAGTCCCTGCCAAGTGTCAAGTATTAATTCTCTCCGGGGCTCGGATGAGACCTCCCGGATGCTAGGCGACCCGCAGGTCATCGGATTTTATTGGAACACATATAAAATGAGCATCACTTTGCAATCCAATTATTTGGTCGGAATTTAGAACCATCCATTCCTCGTGCAAAAGTGATGTAACGAATGAGCGGACAAGGAAACTTTCTACTTCAATGTTACTCCTCCTTCTTCAAAATGTGAAGGGACTCAATTTCAGAAGTTAAGTCAGATTGAATTTTCATTGAGAGAGGGTCTCATTTTTCCATGACTTTCCCCAGCTGCGGATCGTGCCGCCCCAAACTTTTGCAGTCTATGTCAATCGGGCAACCCCCATCCCTGCCATTCCTGTAGCGGTATTTATAAGAACATACCGCAGGAAACAAAATCAGAAGCACTATATTTTGGAGCATTATCTGCGACCGTAGAGGTCGGTTACCTGAACAGGTTAATAACATACTAGGGCATCATGCCACAGGGCGAACTGAAATTGATCCAGGCGGTTGAGAAAACCGTAATGTATCAGCAGCGGAAGTAGCTTTTCATGTCACTACTCAGGCCCCTATGCAACGGGCAATGTGTTAGTGGCCACAAATCGACTGGGTTTCTAAGTACCTACGCAATGTACTTAATCTTTTATTAGATGCACTATGCGATTTCAGAGTCGACTGGGAAACACTATCGGTATGTGTTTGTAGTGTATTTATGTAAATATTACTTCACCACAATATTCATGTTCTCTTTATTTCTCCAGTAATTCATTAAATCGAGTCTAATTGCACAGAATAAGGATCATAATTATTTTAATGACGCTGAATTCACACTTTTACTTCAATTTTTGTTGTCATTTGGTAATTGGGTTACTTTCAAAGGTGCCGTAGCGTAAATGGAAAAAATATTAAGATATCTCGATAACGGCTAGTCCTGGTGTAATAGGATTGCTTTTATACATCTCATAGTTAAACATTACGCATAAAATAAGCATTTAATTGATATATTTGAATATACTTAGTTTTTGATGTTAGATTTTGATGATTGCTTCTCGAAGTTGAAACACTTAGATTTATATTTTTACATTTTGTGTCTGATGCATTTCACGTTTTGTAAATGTATAATATTTTTTCAATTTCTACTTTCCCAGCAATACATGATAATGTATAGGGAAAGTATTGGAATCATGCCGAAAACCGCAACTCGAGTTTTCGACGGATCTACACGTTTCGACACCTCTAGAATACGATAAAACCATTTTTAGCGTGACGTCTGTGTGTGTGTGTTTGTGTGTGTGTCTGTCTGTGTGTATGTGCGTCTGTCTCTGCAGATATTGTATCCACTCTAACCCAAAAACTAATGGACCGAATTACATAAAATTTGGTAGGTAAGTCACTTGGGAGCGACCGTGGTGCTGATTAGATTTTAGTACGATTCGGGATTAAAAAAAACCAGCCTTTTTTTGCGAAATGACACTCAAAAATTGCCTATATCTACTCTAGCTGAAAAACTAATAGACAGAATTTCACAAAATTCTGTAGATATGTCGCTTGTAGGTTATCCTGGTGCTGTTCAGATTTTTGTACGATTCGGAAAAAAGTAATCTGCGTCTTTTGCGAAATGGCCCGCAAAAGTAGTCAAAATCTAAAAAAAAAATACGAATGCTCTAATATATCCATTAAATGATTGTTTTATACGTAATTTTTAACGGAGAAAGTAATAAGTTCAACCCCATTACATTAGGACTAGCCGTTCTTGAGATATTTTAGTTTTTTCGTATTTTCTCTACGCCACCTTTGAAAATATGTCCAGTTACCAAATGAGAACAAAATTGAATTAAAAGTGAATTAAATTTAATTAAGAGGCAGATTTTATGAGGCAAAAATGGGAGTGTCATTATACACACCATTTTTGATTTTGCTGAAATTTTTATGGTGCTTTCTTCTAATGATTTTAGAAGACACGTACTTTTTATTTTCCCCCCAAAAAAAGTTTTGTGACCCACAAAAATTCCTAAAGCGGGTCGCGACCCACAATTTTTCTCAAATCGACATCTCTCTCTATTCTATTATCTCTGTGCACTGAGCATCAACCAAGGTAATTCTTGTGATTACAACATGACCTTTAGTAGCTAAATTAAATTATTTTGTAAATTTCATGGCTCACCGTCAGTGTAGTCTGGCAGGGTTGGCCAAAATTTGTCTCGAAAAGTGAAAAAGCGCCATATTTGAGACCTCATGAGCTCATTCACTGAGGGTCAGCCATAGTTTTCGGGTTTAACTTGTGTAGTACTATCCAGTGTTAACTTAATTAGCTCATTTGTTGCATGGCTCACCCTCAGTGCTGCCGAAAAATAGCTACTTTTGTATCTAACGAAATGGAAAAGAGTCCTTTTGGTGGTCCTATATCTCAGTGCACAGAGGGTCAATGTGGAACTTCATAACTGTATTTCATAGTATGAGACCTTTCTTTTAACAGAAAATTGACAGAACTTCGGCTAATGGCCATACGAGCACATAGGGCTTACTTCAAGACATTGTAGAAATGGAATATATGGTAACAAAGCATACAATTAGCTGTACAGTAGGGTTTGTAGCAGGAAATAAAAAATACATGCAAATTTGTATTTTTCACACTACATTTTATTACATACTGTTTACTTGACTACTTTTAAAACACATACCTTCTTTTGAAACATAAACTCTTTTATTTTCCTATACAAAAACAAAGTGTCGCAAACTATGGCAGGACCCTGCTATAGACAACTTTGACATATACCGTGTATTTTCAGTTTCCAAATAGCTAAACT